>OY744529.1:15123720-15191220 GCA_963556195.1 Sepiola atlantica | reverse complement strand
AAATGGTTTGGTTGATATGTAGTCATACCCTTAATGACAATAAAAGTGTAAAAATTTGGGAATTTCCTTGCTTTTGTACATTTAGTGTATATGAATTTTCATCTTAACCCTATTAAGGGCATATGATTTCAGTATACTGGCATTTATCATGGAATGTCACTACTTTTGTAAAGGCTATGCCTCAATACAATGGTCATTTTAAAGTTTTTTTAAAATTTTCTGGAAAACTAAGGTATATAGTAAACTGAAATTAAAATGCCATCAACTAGACCCTAGAACCTCTATCTCTGCCAAAAATCAGCTGAATCCATCAAATAGTTGATGAGATACAGGGTGGCACACACGTACGTACGTACACACGGATAACACAAAATCACTCCTGACCTTTCTGGATCTCTGGGTTGCCTTGACTAATGATGCTGAAATTCTACACACTTATAGAACCTATCAAATGAAAATTGCGTGCAAAGTTTTAACTAATTTGGTTTATTAGTTTTTGAGTTATGACTGATCAAAGAAATGAGATTTCTAGCATAGGTCGTTTTTGAAGTCTATTAAGGGATAGAGCGCTATCGCGCCTCCCTTGATTTTGTCTTCAATTATAATGTCAATGTGAATGAATCAGTAATGCGCACCGCAATCCTGTTTAAATTGTAAATGTCTCATTTTAAGTGTTATCTTCCCGAAGGAATGTACTAACATAGAAACGGCTTGCAAGACTCGTGTTAACCTATATTAGTAAAAAATAATTCTTTTTAATATCAAACGCTCTGTATTTTCTATAAAACTCATAACTCATTAAAGATGTTTTTCGGTTATTTTCAAGGATGATTTTTAGTTTGTCCGAAGAAGATTCTGCACGGGATTGAAATAAATTATTGCCGGAAGTTACAATGGATCGTTACG
Source organism: Sepiola atlantica (assembly GCA_963556195.1). NCBI lineage: Eukaryota > Metazoa > Mollusca > Cephalopoda > Sepiida > Sepiolidae > Sepiola > Sepiola atlantica. The sequence goes on along the minus strand of OY744529.1, from coordinate 15,190,314 downwards.
TTTTTTCCATAGATTCTTATTACATTGGTTAACACCATTTTTCTGCCAGGCTCAAAACACATCTATATTAGCTAATTTGGGGGCGCCGATTTAAAAAAAAATGGCATACATTTTTCCTAGCACGTCAGATTTTGTATGTAAAAATGTTGTCAAATTTACGAATTTTTACATAGAATGAAACTAGCTACCGAAACAGTAGCAGAAACTCGCTTTGAAGCGAGCTGACAACAGAAGATATTGTTGTTTGGAAGAAACAGCTTACCTTATATATATATATAATATATATATATTATAAAATTGAAAATAGAAGCCTTTATCAATGCAAGATTAATTTATTATTTTTTACTTTAATCTTATTAATTTCGGAATAATATTCTATCATCAGAGTTGAACAGTATTGTGTCATTTTTTTTTTCATCAGAAACACAAAAACAAAAATAAACAAACTTTTTTTCTATTTGTTATTTCGATAAAATATTATTGTTATGGTGTATCCACGCCGATGTCGATTATGAATTCAAATTCTGGTTGTAGAACCAACCAAGCATTGGCATGCTAGAAGTTTAAGAAAATGTGTCGTTCATTTCAAAGCATTGGTGGGTCAGTATTATAAAAATGTAAAATAGAAGCCTTTATCAATGCAAGATTAATTTATTATTTTTCTTTTTTTCTTTAATCTTATTAATTTCGGAATAATATTCATCATCAGAGTTGACCAGTATTGTGTCATTTTTTCATCAAAAACACAAAAACAAAAATACCCAATATTCATTAGATGTTGGCGAACATATATATGCATATACGTCATTTTCTATGTTTAAAAACGTAGTATAATTCCTATCTGTCAACATTTTAAATACATCATAAGCTCTAAGAGAGAAGTACTTAACTTTGCGGTCTTCTTCTTTAGTTTGCTTCAGCATCCCGTTGTCAGGTCACCAGCTCGGTTGAGGAAAGCCATGCTAGCGTTTCGTTGTCTAGAGCAGCTATGCCAGCTTCGCCATTGGGTGGTCGGTGTTTTAGATATGACTCGATGATGTAGTCGACTGTCTGTTCGCGGTGACCACAGTCGCAGACAACCGAGTCCCTGAGTCCACATTTTTTCATGGTCGCGGCGAAACGGCCGATACCGGTCCTGATGCGGTTGATTCATTGCCCACTGTCGCGAAGGAGGTCCATGCCCGGTAGTTCGCCCGGCTCCTCCACGAATCTGTGCAGCCTTGATTGGTTGCTGCCTGTTATTCCTCCGTGCGACGTGTTAGCCAGATTCGTTTTGTTATGTCACCGGGTGTTGAGAGCATGTGCTGATGGGCATGCTCCGCAAATGGGCGTCGTGACTTCAGGCGAGCTCGTGGATGGGGTCTCTGTGACGAGCTTGTGGGGGATGTGGTTCTCATCTATGGTGGCTTTTCGGGACAGTGCAAGGTCAACTGCTTCACGGCGCATGGTTGGCGGTGCGACGCCGCGAATATCGGTAGTTAGTTGCCCGGTGTGGCGCGCAGACAGCCAGAGACTGTGTGTAAGGCAGTTGATCGTTATGTCCAGCTTCTTGGTGTGGGAGATCCAGCACAAGGCTGGAGAACAGTACTCGGCGGCGGAAAAGATCAATGCCTGTGTTGATATGCGCAGTGTCTTGGTCGAGGCACACCAGGTTGTATCAGCTAGGCGGCGTAAGAGTGCAACGCTGGCCGATATCTTGGCAGACAGGTTTTCTAGGTATTGGCGGAACGTCAGCGTGCGGTCAAGCTTGACCCTGAGGTACGTCAGGGCGGCCTGGAACTGTAGTCTGTTGTTGCCAACCATAATGTTGAGCTCGTAGCTTGCCTCTCAGTTTTTTAGATGGTATGCGGAGAATATGGTCTTGGCCACGGAGAGCTTATCAGGTAGCTTGACAGGATGTTCATATCAGCCGTAAGCCCCGGTTCGATCGTCTCCCAGCTCTTGTTCGACAGAAGGATAGCCAGGTCGACATAGTATCGATATTTCTTGGACATCGTGTCGGGGAGGTGGTAGATGTAGATGTTGAACAACATCGGGGCGAGTACGGAGCCTTGTGGGACACCATTTTGAGTCGTTGGAGTCTGCTATGTTGGCCGTTGCTCGTGTGAAGGGTGAAGCTGCGGTTAATTAGAATCTCGATGATAAAGCCCGCCATGTGTCGCTCCGGAATTGTCTCTAGGAACTTGAGGTGGAGTCTACAGAGCCAGACAGTATCGCAAGCTGCTGTAAGATCAAGGAAAACAACACCTGCCTTCTCACCCTATTGGAAGGTATCCTCGATGTCTTGGATGAAGAGGGTTACCTGGTCTACGGTGGACCTCTTGTGGCGGAAGCCAGCTTGCTCTTCCGGAAGTATTGGGTCGATCACCGGATCGAGGCGTGCATGGAGGAGATGCTCTATGATATTGTATGGCACGCAGAAGAGGGCGATGGGGCGGTACCCCTTTAGGTCATCCAGCGGCTTGTTGGGCTTCAGGAGAGAGATGACCTTGGCTCGTCACCATATATTCGGTAGCTTGGACGTGCAGAAGCAGAAGGAGCAGCAAGATCGAAGCCACTCTGTGGCCTTGCTACCCTGATGCAGGATGAACTCGGGATGGATGTTATCGATCCCAGCTGCTTTGGGTGGCTTCAGGTGTTTGATGGCCGATTTGAACTCGTCCTTGGTGAAGTCTCCAGAGAGGTTGGCGTCGGCGCTGGTGGCCCTGCGTAAATCGTTAACTTCGCTGATGGTCTACCTGGCGAACTCCTTGTCGGGATTGGGGAACCTCCCGTTGATGATCAACTGCGCTGCAATGGCGTCGGCAGTGATGGGCACGGTTTTGGTTTTGTTGCCTGGCCGGTCAGCTTGTTGATGGTCTGCCACGCTTGACGGCTGGAGTGGCTGAAGTCGATTGATTCGACGATCTCAGTCCACCACTCTCGCTCTCCCTCTCTCTCTCTCTGTTTGTTGTTGAGGCGAGGCATGATCTGTGATAGCTCTAGCCTTCTCGGCGTTGGTTTTGGCCTCGTTGTGGGTATGCAGAAGTTCCACGCACTCTTTGTCCGAGGAGGGTATGCAGTTTTTTTCAGACTCCCCGTGGGACGTGTTTCTAGGCGTGTGCGGTCGACATCGTGCAGTAGGCCTTCTAGGTCTCGTCTATATTGGACGTGGTGGGCACTGTCAATGATTCGGCTGCATTGTTGGTGCTGAACGCGAATTCCGACCAGTTGGCCTTACGGAAGTTCCACCTTCGGACTGGTTTCCTTCCGTCGGCTGGACGAGCGATGGTGTTGTGGTCAGTGACGGACGATGTTGTGAGTGGGTCCAAGACGCGCCGGGCCTGGAGTGGCTCTTGCCTGATGACTTTAGTGCGGGCCAGGTCTGGGTTGGTCTCGGTATTCCAGCGCCTATAAACAAACGAGTGAGGATCCTTCGGGTCGAACAGGAGCACGGCGTCTGCTGTGGATTCCCAGTATGCCAGATACGCGCCGTCTGGGTTGGTGATCTTGTAGACCCAGTGTCCTTCTAGCAGTTGAAGTCACCGGCATACACGGCAAGAGCTAGGGCATCTGGCAGCGAGCCTGGTTGTAGTTTGCTCGGTTGCGGCTTGTAGACATTTACGACAGTCGTCTCCTGCACTTTAGTAGCGGTCCACTCGACCTCGGCGTTGGGGGAGCACTGACCAGCTCATATTATCACAAATTGAAAAACCATAAAATACTTTTGAAATTAAAAAAAAAATGCAACGTCATTTCTTCAAGAATGTTTGAAATTCGATTAAAACTTAATTTAAAGAATAATTTATAGGTAATATTTATTTTACAGGAGAGAGATTAACAGTAAAAATATAAAATACATTCAGTTGTAACGAACACACAATTCAGTATTAGTAAAAAATATATCAAAGTATAAATTACATATTACCGTAATTTTAACAAATTCCGGCTATTTTCATTGTATCAAGAGCCATTAATTTCAATTGGTTTATCTCTATTTATAAAGTTGGGTCGTTTATCGCAATGACAGTGCGATTAAAACGCCAAATTCATATATAAAACAGAAGAAATTCAGCTTAATAATATAATCAGCATATCTATGCGATCGGCGTACTCAGGCGAACTAATTTTTATATTAATTTTGCAAAATGACATCTCATTAATTCACTATTCGTTCTAATTGTTTCCCAATTCAATGATTCTTCTCATTTTATTATTACACATATTTCTTTTTATGTCAATTTTTATATTGTGGATAGGAAATTAACATTTTGAGGTTTTTTTTCGGTTTGATTTACTTCTGAGGGTTGTGTTCCAATTCTACATTGTTAATTAAAAACAAAGTTCGCTCCCTCCAAAACACACAACGTGGCCAAACAAACAAGTCAGTGAGTATCCCTCCACTCACATTCATATAATTACGAATTTATATTCCAGCATGATGCATTGCAACTCATTCGTATACAAGTTAGCTATTTTATTCTTTTGTTAAATTTAAATTAAATACGACCCCCCCCCAAAAAAAAACAAAAAAACCCACATACACTCACACTTTTTACAGATATTTTTATATCGTGGATAAAAAAAAATTAGCCTTTACGGCGAGAAGAATCTTTCTACTCTTTTCAAATCAATTTAATTCTGGGGGTTTCGATCCGGTTCAACATTGTGAATTATAAACAAAAATATCTCCCTCCCTCCCCACAGACACAAACCATACACACACGCATACACATAGCGGCCAAGAAAAAAATGTCAGTGATTATCCCTCGCCCCTCTTCACTCATTAATTTCATTACGAAATTAAAGTCCGTCATGATGCATTTCGATTCATTCGCACACAGGTCAGCCATTTTATTCTTTTGTTAAATTGTAAGTTAAATACTAGCCCCCCCCCCCGCCCCCAAAAATATTGTAAATTAAACATAACCCCACGTCACCCCAAAAATACGTACACACATATCGCGGCCAAGCAAACAAGTTAGTGAGTATCCCTACTAATATTTTTTATCATTTGTTTTTTTTTAGTGGTTAAAGGCTTAGCGTTTTGGTTGAAAAGAGTTTTTCCGGTCCTTTCCGGTCCTTTCCGGTGAATTTCCTTCTGGGAGTTTCGCTACTTTGTTTCCTCATATTTCCCGAGCAACGCCGGGACACAGATCGCTAGTTTTTTTTTTTTAATAATTCATTCAAATTGAAATATCGTCCCTCGATTTTGAAACACCGTGAATTTGAAATTATTGGTTTCTAAAAACTAAATGCGTTTTGTTTTTTTTTAATGAGGAGAGTAGAAAGTAAAACACCTTGGGTTTACTTTCGGCAGCCTCGTAACTCTCGCTTCCCTTATTTTGTCCTTTAGTCCTCACATTCAATGAGCGATTTTCCTAGCAAAGGGGGTGATGGTACTGCTGGTCGGAATCTATCCATCACACACTTTGGCTAGTTTTAGACCTTGAAGTAGTATTTCCTTACATCAAGTGGCTTCGTGCCTCGTCTGGAGCGATTTTCATAAAAAATAAATAAATAAATAAATATTTTGATTCACAGTGTTCCAAAAAAGAGGGACCATATTTCAATTTCCATTAGCACAGACAACGTGCAACCTCATATACGGACTCTGAATCTCGAACCCATAACATTGGGCAGATACTTTCACCGAAGGCAAAATGCCTTCGACAAGAAATAGAAAGAAGAAAAGAAAAATAACATTCCATGAGTAAATTTCCAAATGTTAATCATGTACTTCCGTTAAAATTATCTTTCTCGTGTTTCCATTTCAAACACAACATAAAATGAAAAGTATTTGGTAAGTTTTACGATGACTTTTTTTTTTATATATGTGCCTTCCACCCACCAGGCTTAAGAACCTGGCTACGCCTCTGTCATCCATTGTTTTGATGGCGTACTTCTACGCGTTTCTTTTTCTTTCCATTATACCCATGCCTAAGCATTAGCTTACACATTTCTTTGTTCCACGGACATTTACATATTTATTATGTCGCATGTCAACCAACTTACGCAGTTGTTTTCTTCTGAAATATCTAGATCTGATCAAATAACATTGCTAATGGCATGTATTACATGGATTAAGTTCATTTTCGATGCATTCTTTCTTCTGGTTTAATGTCTTTGGGGCGCGGCAGTCAACAACATATGGATGGATATACTTTTGTTTTTCTGTGTAACTTTTCCCGAGTGACGGAAACAGAGTGGGCGCTACAGTTCCAGAACTTTACGGGTAAACTTGTTTGGTGTGTCAGCCAGCCTTGTAACCCCTTTCTTCTCTATTGGACCCTTGAAGAGCTTAATTTTTGGCTAGCCTGTTTGGAGTCCAGGGGATTGAATGCTGGTGGTGGGATCATTTTCAGGTTTGGTTTGTCTAATAACTGACAGATAATGAAGGTAGTTAAGTATCCTTGGTAGAGAGAGAGAGAGAGAGAGAGAGAGAGAGAGAGAGAGAGAGAGAGATGCCATAGTGCTTTTGTGGTCGGCACTTTCCCGGGTGATATCAGACCGAACTCCGGTGTAGCTCCTTGAAGGGATTCTCCATCAGCACTCGCTAAATCTCAGAGTATGCTCAAGTGCCATGTTGCGCATGGATGTGTGTCCCTTGAGGTATTTCCGGCGTGGATGATTGGATCCGTCACCGCCATGCTAATATGTCGGCTTTAGATTCGGTTAATTTGCTTCTAAATTTATCACCGTCAGTTAAAAGACTAACTTGTTTTGCAATGATTCTACCTTCCTCTCCCTTTTTGTTATTATACAACTGAATCCTCTTTCGTTTTATTAGCTGCTTGCATAAAGTGACTGCATGCCTTGTCTGGAGTGATTTCCATGAAACAGACGACCATGAAAGGGAGAGCAATACCTAAAAGTGATTGTTTCATCTGCGCTTTCGCGGCCATCTTAGTTTTATTTGTTGTCCATTTACTTTAAATTGGCCAAAACATGATATACAGGGTGGGCAAAAATAAGGGTCCTATTTTTAAAAATTCATAACTTTTTTATTTATTGATTTTTTAAATTTTTTTTTTTAGAATAAGTAAAGGACCCCTTCCGAAGCAAGCATGAGCCGTATTAGCCCTAAGTGAACGTACCCTCATTTAGAAAACATTATTTTTGCTTAAAAAACTCAAAACAGTGTAAAAAACAATACTTTAGTTTTTGTAAGTTTTAAGAAGTGTTTTTCGGCTAAAATTTGTTTTGTTTATTTCAAAAAATCTCGGAAGGGTCAGTCTACACACACATAAAGTTTGGTGAGTTTAACTTTTATTTTGTGGAAGTTATTCAAATTCAAGTTATTCAAATTTAAAGATAGGACCCTTATTTTGGCCCACCCTGTAGTTACTTATAACAGTAGCAGCATCCATATTACATTTGGAGAATCTCGGTCTCTGTCTCTCTATCTACCAGGGGGGGATGCAATTGAAAACAAAGTCCTAAACCAAGATTGGACATAACTTATTGGGTAAAATTTTACCAACAAACCAATACGAAGATAGACACACGTTCAAATATCCCCCGCCTAGTTTTGAATCACATAGCTCTAACTTTCTTTCTCTTTCAGGTGTATAAATAGTTTATTTTTCTGGTTTTGCTTTTCAATTGACACTCCTGATGATCGGTGATACCATGAAACTGCAATAAAGTGTTAAAGCAATGTACATTTTATCATAATGTATTATTGATATACGAGTAGACTGATTTCTATTTATCTTCCTCCCACAAGGTAAGATGTGACACAAGGTCGGGAAAGTGGGAAAGGATCAGCGCTCGAGAATTTGAGCACTCTGGCTGTTTAAAAATTGCCTGGGCAGCCCCGTCGGCATCCACCGGTAGAGACGCCTCAGACAGTAAACAATAAACTTACTCCTCCCCAAAGAGGGGAAGACTGATTTATATATATATATATATATATATATATATATATATATATATATATATATATATATATATATACATACATATATATATATATATATATATATATATATATATATATATATATATATATATATATATAGATAGATAGATAGATAGATAGATAGATAGATACGAGTGTGCTTAGATAAATATAGAGATAGATACGCGTAGACTTAGATGAATAAATAGATAGATAGATAGATAGATAGATAGATAGATAGATAGATAGATACATGTAGTCTTAGATATCTATCTATCTATACAAGTAGCTTTAGGTAGATAGATAGATAGATAGATAGATAGATAGATAGATAGATACGAGTAGACATAGATAAATAGATCGAGAATATAAGTTTACTAACATAGATAGAGAGAATTAAAGATTTCGCATATTTTTTTTTTTTTTAATTAAAAAAAATACCATCGAAGAACCAGCATGCCGTATAATCTCCACGCGGTAATCTTTTTTATTGAAGACCACAACCCACTCATCTTTTGGTTAAAATAACATCACTACAACATATACTGCCCATCCATAGTTTAAATCAATAGATACTAATAGTTCATCAATTACAACTCAATTAATACTAATGGTTCATCAATTACTACTAAATAAATACTAATGATTCACCAATTACTACTCAATTAATGCTAATAGTTCACCGATTTCTACTAAATTAGTACTAATAGTTCACCAATTACAACTCAATTAATACGACTGGTTTATCAATTACTACTCAAATAATACTAATTGTTCAACAATTACTACTCAATTAATACTAATGGTTAATCAATTACTACTCAATTAATACTAATGGTTCATCAATTACTACTCAATTAATACTAATGGTTCATCAATTACTACTCAATTAATACTAATGGTTCATCAATTACTACTCAATTCATACTAATGGTTCATCAATTACTACTCAATTAATACTAATGCTTCACTAATATCAACACACATAATACTAATTTGTTAAAAAAATGTCTACTCAATTAATACTAATGGTTCATCAATTACTACTCAATTAATACTAATGGTTAAACAATTACTACTCAAATAATACTAATGGTTCATCAATTACTACTCAATTAATACTAATGGTTCAACAATTACTACTCAATTAATACTAATGGTTCATCAATTACTACTCAATTCATACTAATGGTTAATCAATTACTACTCAATTAATACTAATGGTTCATCAATTACTACTCAATTAATACTAATGGTTCATCAATTACTACTCAATTCATACTAATTGTTAAACAATTAGTACTCAATTAATAAAAATGGTTCATCAATTACTACTCAATTAATAAAAATGGTTCATCAATTACTACTCAATTAATACTAATGGTAAAACAATTACTACTCAATTAATACTAATGGTTCAACGATTACTACTCAATTAATACTAATGGTTCAGCAATTACTACTCAATTAATAAAAATGGTTCATCAATTACTACTCAATTAATACTAATGGTAAAACAATTACTACTCAATTAATACTAATGGTTCAACGATTACTACTCAATTAATACTAATGGTTCAACAATTACTACCTAATTAATACTAATGGTTCATCAATTACTACTCAATTAATACTAATGGTTCAATAATTACTACTCAATTAATAATAATGTTTCACTAATTTCAACACACATAATACTAATGGTTTAACAATTACTACTAAATTAATACTAATGGTTCAACAATTACTACTCAATTAATACTAATGGTTCATCAATTACTACTCAATTGATACAAATAGTTCACCAATTACTACTCAATTAATACTAATGGTTCACCGGCTACTACTCAATTAATACTAATGGTTCAACAATTACTACTCAATTAATACTAATGGTTCATCAATTACTACTCAATTAATACTAATGGTTCAATAATTACTACTCAATTAATACTAATGATTCATCAATTACTACTCAATTAATACTAATGGTTCATCAATTACTACTCAATTAATACTAATAGTTCACCGATTACTACCCAATTAATACTAATGGTTAAACAATTACTACTCAATTAATGCTAATGGTTCACCGATTTCTACTCAATTAATACTAATAGTTCACCAATTACAACTCAATTAATACGACTGGTTTATCAATTACTACTCAAATAATACTAATTGTTCAACAATTACTACTCAATTAATACTAATGGTTAATCAATTACTACTCAATTAATACTAATGGTTCATCAATTACTACTCAATTAATACTAATGCTTCACTAATATCAACACACATAATACTAATTTGTTAAAAAATTGCTACTCAATTAATACTAATAGTTCAACAATTACTACTCAATTGATACTAATGGTTCATCAATTACTACTCAATTAATACTAATAGTTCACCGATTACTACCCAATTAATACTAATGGTTAAACAATTACTACTCAATTAATGCTAATGGTTCACCGATTTCTACTCAATTAATACTAATAGTTCACCAATTACAACTCAATTAATACGACTGGTTTATCAATTACTACTCAAATAATACTAATTGTTCAACAATTACTACTCAATTAATACTAATGGTTAATCAATTACTACTCAATTCATACTAATGGTTCATCAATTACTACTCAATTAATACTAATGATTCACTAATATCAACACACTAAATACTAATGGTTAAACAATTACTACTCAATTAATACTAATGGTTCATCAATTACTACTCAATTAATACTAATGGTTCATCAATTACTACTCAATTAATACTAATTGTTCAATAATTACTACTCAATTAATAAAAATGGTTCATCAATTACTACTCAATTAATACTAATGGTTCAACGATTACTACTCAATTAATACTAATGGTTCATCAATTACTACTCAATTAATACTAATTGTTCAATAATTACTACTCAATTAATAATAATGCTTCACTAATTTCAACACACTAAATACTAATGGTTCAACAATTACTACTCAATTAATACTAATGGTTCAACAATTACTACTCAATTAATACTAATGGTAAAACAATTACTACTCAATTAATAAAAATGGTACATCAATTACTACTCAATTAATACTAATGGTTCATCAATTACTACTCAATTAATTCTAATGGTAAAACAATTACTGCTCAATTAATACTAATGGTTCAACGATTACTACTCAATTAATACTAATGGCTCAACAATTACTACTCAATTAATACTAATGGTTCATCAATTACTACTCAATTAATACTAATGGTTCATCAATTACTACTCAATTAATACTAATAGTTCACCAATTACTACTCAATTAATACTAATTGTTCATCAATTACTACTCAATTAATACTAATGGTTCATCAATTACTACTCAATTAATACTAATAGTTCACCAATTACTACTCAATTAATACTAATGGTTCACCGACTACTACTGAATTAATACTTATGGTTCAACAATTGCTACTCAATTAATACTAATGGTTCAACAATTACTACTCAATTAATACTAATGATTTATCAATTACAACTCAATTAATACTAATGGTTCAACAATTGCTACTCAATTAATACTAATGGTTCAACAATTACTACTCAATTAATACTAATGATTCACCGACTACTACTGAATTAATACTTATGGTTCAACAATTGCTACTCAATTAATACTAATGGTTCAACAATTACTACTCAATTAATACTAATGGTTCATCAATTACTACTCAATTAATACTAATGGTTCATCAATTACTACTCAATTAATACTAATAGTTCACCAATTACTACTCAATTAATACTAATTGTTCATCAATTACTACTCAATTAATACTAATGGTTCATCAATTACTACTCAATTAATACTAATAGTTCACCAATTACTACTCAATTAATACTAATGGTTCACCGACTACTACTGAATTAATACTTATGGTTCAACAATTGCTACTCAATTAATACTAATGGTTCAACAATTACTACTCAATTAATACTAATGATTTATCAATTACAACTCAATTAATACTAATGGTTCAATAATTACTACTCAATTAATACTTATGTTTCATCAATTACTACTCAATTAATACTTATGTTTCAACAATTACTACTCAATTAATACTAATGGTTCATTAATTACAACTCAATTAATACTAATGGTTCAATAATTACTACTCAATTAATAAAAATGGTTCATCAATTACTACTCAATTAATACTAATGGTTCAACGATTACTACTCAATTAATACTAATGGTTCATCAATTACTACTCAATTAATACTAATTGTTCAATAATTACTACTCAATTAATAATAATGCTTCACTAATTTCAACACACTAAATACTAATGGTTCAACAATTACTACTCAATTAATACTAATGGTTCATCAATTACTACTCAATTAATACTAATGGTAAAACAATTACTACTCAATTAATAAAAATGGTACATCAATTACTACTCAATTAATACTAATGGTTCATCAATTACTACTCAATTAATTCTAATGGTAAAACAATTACTGCTCAATTAATACTAATGGTTCAACGATTACTACTCAATTAATACTAATGGTTCAACAATTACTACTCAATTAATACTAATGGTTCATCAATTACTACTCAATTAATACTAATGGTTCATCAATTACTACTCAATTAATACTAATAGTTCACCAATTACTACTCAATTAATACTAATTGTTCATCAATTACTACTCAATTAATACTAATGGTTCATCAATTACTACTCAATTAATACTAATAGTTCACCAATTACTACTCAATTAATACTAATGGTTCACCGACTACTACTGAATTAATACTTATGGTTCAACAATTGCTACTCAATTAATACTAATGGTTCAACAATTACTACTCAATTAATACTAATGATTTATCAATTACAACTCAATTAATACTAATGGTTCAACAATTGCTACTCAATTAATACTAATGGTTCAACAATTACTACTCAATTAATACTAATGATTCACCGACTACTACTGAATTAATACTTATGGTTCAACAATTGCTACTCAATTAATACTAATGGTTCAACAATTACTACTCAATTAATACTAATGGTTCATCAATTACTACTCAATTAATACTAATGGTTCATCAATTACTACTCAATTAATACTAATAGTTCACCAATTACTACTCAATTAATACTAATTGTTCATCAATTACTACTCAATTAATACTAATGGTTCATCAATTACTACTCAATTAATACTAATAGTTCACCAATTACTACTCAATTAATACTAATGGTTCACCGACTACTACTGAATTAATACTTATGGTTCAACAATTGCTACTCAATTAATACTAATGGTTCAACAATTACTACTCAATTAATACTAATGATTTATCAATTACAACTCAATTAATACTAATGGTTCAATAATTACTACTCAATTAATACTTATGTTTCATCAATTACTACTCAATTAATACTTATGTTTCAACAATTACTACTCAATTAATACTAATGGTTCATTAATTACAACTCAATTAATACTAATGGTTCAATAATTACTACTCAATTAATACTAATGATTCACCAATTACCATTAAAAGCTCCTCGTGGATAAGGGTTAGTGAGATTTTCAGTTAAATGATTGAACAGTACTATGATTCGTTCACAGAACAACTTCGCAAATATTTGTTGACATTAGACGTGAAAACGACTATGTTGTAGTCTGTAGGGAAACATTCCCACTGTAAGGTGTTCAACTAGTGGCAAGTTCTTTGAAAGAAACTCTGTTCTATGGAAGTTCTGTTTTATTTTAGGTACACAGAAGAAGAAAGGAGAATTCTTTGCAGTGTTGGTAGATAGACGAGTTCTTGCTGGGACCCAGAGCTTGAAGCTCAATCGAACACCTACCATGGAAATACCGATAGAGTAGAGAAAGGCTAGCAACGTCTCATCTGTGAGAACGGAGCTGCAGGGAAGAGAATAGATCATCTCCCACTAGATTGCAAAGTCGACTTTATATCTCCCAAGACAAGAAATGTTGCTCGTAGCGGCATCTCCCCTGATGTGGAAGCAGTACTACGTATTGGCTCGAATCTGACTCTTGTACAGGTAGAGGATTGCATCTGGAATCAGGTACTTTCTGGAGTGGGATGAAAGTCAGTCTTATGAGCTTGTCAAAGCAAAGGCAATTCTTTCAAAGAAAGAGACATTCATTTCAGCTGAGGCAAAAGGAGAATTCGAGCGGTTTTTCTATTCAACAGTTTAAATGCTTCCAAATCTTTTTCACATTTCCAAGGGTTACGAAGAGATTCATTTTTTACAACAATAAAGGGTACATATCCACATTAGGACCCAAGCTAACTCTAACAGTAACGCTAATTCTAACCCTAATGCTAACCCTAACCGACGCCAAGTCGATTTTAGCTTGGGTCCTAATCTGGATTATTACCAAAAAAAAAAGATTTAAATGGTTGACTTTTTTACGAAGAAACCAAAGTACATTCTGATGAATTTAATTTTCTAATTAAATTATATAAAGATATAATTTAAGTTCGGTTTAGTACTTTACACATGTTTTATAAGCGATTGATAGTAAATAATAAAATGAAATACCCATGTGTATGTAACATAGAGACGAGAAACACACACGCACATACACAGGAGAAGTGCACATATACTATTATGAGTATAGTAGCTTATCTTCGTATGGACTGTAAGACAAAGTCATATAATATTTTGTAACAAAAGAATTGTCAAATAAATATATCATTTGTTATCCCTTCTACAAATAATAAATTATATATTTATTTGAATGACCTACACCGTTGGGTGTAGCTTGACGAAAGTCAAAACAATGTCACATTGAAGGAAGTAATAAAGTAAGAAATGTCGGCCGTCGAAAGTATTTTCTTAAGCAGTATATCTGCTAGTGGAGGATAGCCTTGCTCGGGTCAAGTTGACCGGGGCGAGAGGGAAGACGCCTTTCTTCGTTGGTACCAAGAAGCTGTCTGTGACTGCCGTGTCAATTCAAAAGGGTGTGGATATAGTTGAAGAGTTCGAATGCAAAACGCGATAAATCCAATCCGTTTAAATTTAAACATTAAACAATAAAAAGGTAAAATATGTTAAATCTAGACTTCGACTAAAAGCTGATTTTAATGGAAAGCAAAAATAAATTAACCTGGTATCATATTTTGTAAAACAGAATTCCATGGTGTGGTTGGGCGTTGAAATGCAACACGTTTTATAGTAATAGCTTCGTAATTTTGAAAATGGCGTTTATCGCGTTTTGCATTCGAACTCTTCAGTTCTTCAATACTTCGATCGCAATTAATACACTCTGAGGGCTGATTGGTCATCGTTTGACCAAACCACCTCGCAGGGGCTGCTCTCTATAATAATAAAGAAATGTAAATGTTTATGATTGTTACATCAGTACAGATGGGAGGTGGTTAAGAGGTTAACGACACGGACTGAGTGTGCCAAGTTCGAATCCAGTTTGTTCCACAGAAACACTGTGGATGTTCACAACCTTCACGTGGTCCCTCCTGTAAGTACCTGATGTCTTTCTAGAAAAAAATTCTAACTAGACTGATATCGAGGAAACCAATGCCAACAATAAAATGATCAGTACAGATATAAAGATACACACGACAGTGATTGTGGGATTAGATATGAAGAATGAATTCTCCCCATCGGACATGTGCACGCAGGTGGCTTTACAGGCCAGCCTTAAGTCGCCCACGTGTAGATCAGTGACTCTATGCCAAGTCTGTTAACGTCGGCATTTTCCCATCGCTACAGAAATTTGGAAAGATATCTGTACAATAACAACAACAATAACAAATGTTCGGAGAAGCATGTGTTTGCAATACACGCATATTGCCAAGTATCAACAAGCAGAAACCAATGACAAACAGATGCATGGCGATCGGTAACTATATCTCACCCATAAAAAAGACTCACAAATAAAACGATTAGTATTAGATGGCCGTCGATCCTGTTAGAGGCTTGACTCAGGTGCAGTTTTCATGGTGACGTCATTGATAGGCGTTAGTAAGAACCACGACCTTGTTACGAAAGTCACGATAACAAAAAAAACGACTTTACTGTTTGCCCGCTAAAATTACGTTTTTTTTTTCTGTCATTTTCCAAAGGTAAAAGTGCCTTCTGTTTGCGTCGTTCCATATTGCCAGGAGAATTGTAAAAATGGCCCAAAAGTAAATGTCTTTTCTTTTCCGAAAGATAAAGAAGTATTTCGGATTTGGAGACGTTTTATTAACAGGGATAATTCGACGTCCACGGATAACTTCAGTTCATTTTAAAACTTACTTATCGTTTGCTTTTATTTAAACTTATTTATTGTTTTACATTTTTTTAAAATTATTCATCGTTTGTTTTTATTTAAACTTATTTATTGTTTTACATTTTTTTTAATTATTCATCGTTTGTTTTTATTTAAACTTATTTATTGTTTTACATTTTTTTTTAATTATTCATCGTTTGTTTTTATTTAAACTTATTTATTGTTTTACATTTTTTTTTAATTATTCATCGTTTGTTTTTATTTAAACTTATTTATTGTTTTACATTTTTTTTTAATTATTCATCGTTTGTTTTTATTTAAACTTATTTATTGTTTTACATTTTTTTTAATTATTCATCGTTTGTTTTTATTTAAACTTATTTATTGTTTTACATTTTTTTAAATTATTCATCGTTTGTTTTTATTTAAACTTATTTATTGTTTTACATTTTTGTAAATTATTCATCGTTTGTTTTTATTTAAACTTATTTATTGTTTTACATTTTTGTAAATTATTCATCGTTTGTTTTTATTTAAACTTATTTATTGTTTTACATTTTTTTAAAATTATTCATCGTTTGTTTTTATTTAAACTTATTTATTGTTTTACATTTTTTTAATTATTCATCGTTTGTTTTTATTTAAACTTATTTATTGTTTTACATTTTTGTAAATTATTCATCGTTTGTTTTTATTTAAACTTATTTATTGTTTTACATTTTTTAAATTATTCATCGTTTGTTTTATTTAAACTTATTTATTGTTTTACATTTTTTAATTATTCATCGTTTGTTTTTATTTAAACTTATTTATTGTTTTACATTTTTTTTAATTATTCATCGTTTGTTTTTATTTAAACTTATTTATTGTTTTACATTTTTTTAAAATTATTCATCGTTTGTTTTTATTTAAACTTATTTATTGTTTTACATTTTTTATAATTATTCATCGTTTGTTTTTATTTAAACTTATTTATTGTTTTACATTTTTTAAAATTATTCATCGTTTGTTTTTATTTAAACTTATTTATTGTTTTACATTTTTTAAAATTATTCATCGTTTGTTTTTATTTAAACTTATTTATTGTTTTACATTTTTTAATTATTCATCGTTTGTTTTTATTTAAACTTATTAATTGTTTTACATTTTTTTTAATTATTCATCGTTTGTTTTTATTTAAACTTATTTATTGGTTTACATTTTTTTTAATTATTCATCGTTTGTTTTTATTTAAACTTATTTATTGTTTTACATTTTTTTTAATTATTTATCGTTTGTTTTTATTCAAACTTATTTATTGTTTTACATTTTTTATAATTATTCATCGTTTGTCTTTATTTAAACTTATTTATTGTTTTACATTTTTTTTAATTATTCATCGTTTGTTTTTATTTAAACTTATTTATTGTTTTACATTTTTTTAAATTATTCATCGTTTGTTTTTATTTAAACTTATTTATTGTTTTACATTTTTTTTAATTATTCATCGTTTGTTTTTATTTAAACTTATTTATTGTTTTACATTTTTTTTAATTATTCATCGTTTGTTTTTATTTAAACTTATTTATTGTTTTACATTTTTTATAATTATTCATCGTTTGTTTTTATTTAACCTTATTTATTGTTTTACATTTTTTATAATTATTCATCGTTTGTTTTTATTTAAACTTATTTATTGTTTTACATTTTTTATAATTATTCATCGTTTGTTTTTATTTAAACTTATTTATTGTTTTACATTTTTTTTTAATTATTCATCGTTTGTTTTTATTTAAACTTATTTATTGTTTTACATTTTTGTAAATTATTCATCGTTTGTTTTTATTTAAACTTATTTACTGTTTTACATTTTTTTTAATTATTCATCGTTTGTTTTTATTTAAACTTATTTATTGTTTTACATTTTTGTAAATTATTCATCGTTTGTTTTTATTTAAACTTATTTATTGTTTTACATGTTTGTAAATTATTCATCGTTTGTTTTTATTTAAACTTATTTATTGTTTTACATTTTTTTAAATTATTCATCGTTTGTTTTTATTTAAACTTATTTATTGTTTTACAATTTTTAAAATTATTCATCGTTTGTTTTTATTTAAACTTATTTATTGTTTTACATTTTTTTAATTATTCATCGTTGGTTTTTATTTAAACTTATTTATTGTTTTACATTTTTTTTAATTATTCATCGTTTGTCTTTATTTAAACTTATTTATTGTTTTACATTTTTGTAAATTATTCATCGTTTGTTTTTATTTAAACTTATTTATTGTTTTACATTTTTTTTAATTATTCATCGTTTGCTTTTATTTAAACTTATTTATTGTTTTACATTTTTTTTTAATTATTCATCGTTTTCTTTTAATTAAACTTATTTATTGTTTTACATTTTTGTAAATAATTCATCGTTTGTTTTTATTTAAACTTATTTATTGTTTTACTTTTTTTTTAATTATTCATCGTTTGTTTTTATTTAAACTTATTTATTGTTTTACATTTTTAAAAATTATTCATCGTTTGTTTTTATTTAAACTTATTTATTGTTTTACATTTTTGTAAATTATTCATCGTTTGTTTTTATTTAAACTTATTTATTGTTTTACAATTTTAAAAATTATTCATCGTTTGTTTTTATTCAAACTTATTTATTGTTTTACATTTTTGTAAATTATTCATCGTTTTTTTTTAAATTTATTTGTGTATTTAATTGTTTGTTCACTAAATTCATAATTTACTTTTTGCAGTATTTAATTGTATTCTGCTTAAAACTAAAATATTTTCTACACAACAAATAATAGGTTGATATTATTGTAACTTTAAACAATAAACTATTCATCGTGAATTCTTGTTTTTTTTAGAATTTATATTGAATAAAGATCAGTTTTTGTGTAAATCGAATCGTGTTTTTTTTTTCTTTTTTAAAATGTAATTTTTCAAGTTTTCTAATGCTTTTTTTAAAAGCTCTCAATCATTAGGTATGTGCAAATATTAGAAAACCGTGTTATTTCTGCAATGTTATTATTTTTTGTGAAAATATTAAATAAACAACGCGTTATTAAATGATATTGAACAATGCTATGACTCATTCACATAACAACCGACGTATTGTTAACATCTTTATTTTCATTAAAATTATACATTCATGCGTTTTTTTAGTACCCTATAACTTTAGTAAAGGTGTTTTTTGTTTACACGAAATAATACATTTGCACTAAGATTTCTAATAAAGTAATGAGTTAATCATGTTATATGATTGTCAATTAATAAATACTGAAAATTTCATTAAAATTGGTTGATTTCCTAGATTTTGATGAATTTTTCAGTGAAGGGGGATCAAAATGTTTTGACATTTTGGAAATCGGACATTTATTTTGCCCAATCCACCGACATTTTTTTCAATATTTTTTACTGCTTCCTTAACAATATATTTTATTTTACTTCTAAATAAATTACTATTTTAAAACCCATAATTTTAGTTCAATAAAAAAATGAATAACGTTTTATAATGTGTAATAAATGTATAACATCTCTACAACAAATATTGAATTATGCGTTTATCATTTTCGCTTCCCCCTCACTCTCTCTCTCCTTCTCTCCCCTGTCTCTCTTTATCTATCTATCTATCTATCTATCTATCTATCTATCTATCTATCTATCTATCTAGTCCACGTATACTTCTGTTTTAAAATGTTGTAGGAAATAAATAATGAAAACAAGTTAATTACGGATAGCTGTAACTCACCGTTTTTTAATTAAATTTCTCTGGTTTTGGGGGACTTTTTAGAAGTATGGTGTATATATATATTCTTTTTTCTTTTTACTTTTTTCTTTTTTCTTTTTTCTTTTTTCTTTTTTTTTCATTTTCTTTCTTCTTTTTTCTTTTCTTTTCTTTTTCCATTGCGGGATTGGCAATTTTCGGCATCTCCTGTCGCCTTTTTCACCCGAATATGAAATGATGTAGCGATATGCCCGTTATTTTAAAACCTACTATATAACAGTATTGCCCTAGACCCAGCTCCCTTAATTAAAAAATACTTATCATAAATGTAATCAAATTAATAATTATTCGAAATGTTATTGAAATTAGATAATTCCCCGTTGTTTTGTGATTACAAATAAATGATTATTTGTGAAAATCTTTCAAGCAACCCTTCATTAAATATGGAGGTACCCATAACTGCTTCATTATATCCGGGCTTCCGGTTACACCTTAGAAAGTACCGGAAGTTTGTTTACCCGTCTTATTGGCTTAGGTCAGAGTATATTATCTGTTCGGTGCTACATATTTAATGTCGAGTATATAAACTAGTTTTTCATAATGGTAATCTTCTGTGAGACTGTACTTATAATTGTTCAAGGACAAGCTGTCTGGCAAGATTAAACATGTCGAATCAGCAAAAACGTAGGAACGGAAGGAAGAAAATGGACGCGGATGCAGAATGACGTCTCCAGGAAAGAGGTTACAGCATTTCTAAATGATTAGCCTGTTAGTGACGAGGGAACGAGTCGAAAACCTATATGAAGATGGGCTCTGAAGTCTCTCGTTCTCGCCCTATTACTATGTCGGCTGTATGTGGGCCCTCGAATAAAGAACCAACAGTCCAGTGACAAATTATCTTGGGGTTTGTTTTATTCATTTTAAAGTACGGATGAGTTTTATTTAGCCAGGAAAATATTTCCTTTAAATGGTTTTGGTGGTTCAGCTTCTTTCTCACGTTTCTAAAACTCCATAGACGATCAAGTAACGGTCATTGCCACCACCAAAAACAGGATATACAGGTGTAACGGCTTCGATCGACCATGATCCTCCACTCTATAATGAAGACCAATGTGTCTTATTTTTTTATGGAAATCGCTTCAGACAAGGCATAAGCCACTTGATGTCAGGAAGTAAAAAAAGAAAATACTACTTCAAGGTAAAAAACTAGCCAACGATACGTATTAGATGGATAAATTTCGACCTACAAAAGATTTATCAGCCCCTTTGTCAGAAACATCGCTCTATGGAATATGAGGACTAAAGGACAAAATAAAGGAAGCGAGTAACGAGGCTGCTGAAAGTCAATCCAAAGCCCACTTTCTACTCTCATATATATATATATATATATATATATATATATATATATATATATATATATATATATATAATAGCTAAAAAGAGACAATATTTATTAATCATGATGAATTAAGAATTAAAAAGATGAAAGGGCAGCTGACCGGTTTCGTACCTCGCTCGACAGAGCCAAATATCGAGGTATCGTGTAAAAAATATAATAAAGATGATATGAGAATTTGTCTGTACAACAATGTTATTTTGCTGCGAATACACGAGTTGTTTTTTCCTCCCAAACCGATCTTGACTTCTATTCGAAAAGATGTCCTTCCCCCACATCACAATAATTCTATTATTTATTTATTTAAATGTAGTTCCAGTATGCACTACGTTGGGATGACGTCACAAAGATTAGACATCCGGGTCAAACAACACGTGCCCACAAAAATTCGCAATGCAAATTATTCACCAACGGACGTTTTACATAATACTTATGGTTCGTCGATAGCCGAACATCTTATAAATAACCGCACCCGTGCCTCTAATTTCAGTGTCGACTTATTCTCCATTCTTAGTAAGTCGCACTCACCCTATCATCTCAAGATCCTAGAAACAATCTATATTAAGTTCTTGAGACGTTCTCTTTGCAAGCAAAGAGAAAAACTTCCCGGGCTTAATGTTGTTTCTACTTGATTGAACTTTTCTTTTTTAACCCCTTTCCCATGCTATAATTCTCATAGCATCTTTATTATATTTTTTACACGATACCTCGATATTTGGCTCTGTTGCGCGAGGTTCGAAACCGGTCAGCTGCTCTTTCATCTTTTTAATTCTTAATTCATCATGATTAATAAATATTGTCTCTTTTTAGCCATTATAAAGTTTTGTACCACAAAGAATATATATATATATATATATATATATATATATATATATATATATATATATATATATTAAAATAGACTGTCAAAAAGCTCTAATGCAAAGTTCCGAATACTAGTCTTCTATCTATGGCCGTTTCTAGGTACATATACATCTTGATTTCCCTTAATTACGTGACAGTTTCCAGTGGCCGAGTGGATATGGAACGAGGTTCGTGCCTCCCGACTGTCTGAAATTATTACTTTCCTGCACTGATGGGAGAAATAAGCTTGAAACGCTAGCGTCTGTATGGATTAATAATTAAATATTTAGTTATATATATATATATATATATATATATATACGTCCGGTGCGAACGTAGACCCCACGATTTAGACTGAAGAGATACTACACTTTTATCCTAGCCCGAAGACAATGAAAGTGTATTTTAGTTCGAGTTTCACATTCGACAGAACAGCGTCATCGAACGAAAATTAAAAAAAAAATACTTTTTTACATTTCATCTTCTGCGGTCGGATGATCCTATCTTTTAAAAAAAGTGGTGGCAGGTGATAACGTACGCACGAACATGAAATGCCATAGTATTATTATATAGATAGAATGACTTGCATTTTATAAAATGTTTGAGGGCAACAAATTAAATCGGTAACAACGCAATTGGCGCCATTCATTTGCCATTAGGTTGCAATTGCGGTCACATACCAGTCGAGGTTCCGACCACGACAATCAGTCCGACAGAAACTGAGCCATTTCGCTGGCATTTTATCTGTCGGGCTGTGGTATTCGTCCTGGGTAGTACTAGAAGGTCCACTCTCCCAGGTATTGCCTCCCCTCTTTGGGGTGAAGTAAGTTTATTGCTTACTGACTGAGGCGCTCCGAGCGAGGAATGCTGACGAGACTACTCAGACAATTTTAAAAGAGCTAGCGTGCTCCTTTTTTAGAGGCGCTGGCTTAAATCTCCCCACCTTTCGGCCTTGTGCCACATATTCCTGCGATGAGAAGGAAGTAAATACCACAACAACGTTCCTTGGCCTTTTGGTTAGGATTAAGGTGTAGTAAATGTTCTGATATTACACTTAGTCTTTTATGTCCTCGGTCGGTAAAGGGGAGGTATTTCTATACTGATGCAATTTTTATTGTTGTTCAAATCCAGAGTGCTCCGTTTTTTAAACCCACCTAATAGACTGGTATTGTCCTGGCCTTTGGGTCTGGATTTACGCCGGTCTATTGGGGGTTGTCTGGTCCTGTGCAGTTCTAGGAGGTGCACCCTCCCAGGCTTCGCCTCCCCTCTTTGGGGAGGAGTAAGTTTATTGCTTACTGTCTGAGGCGCCCCTACCGGGGAATGCCGACGGGGCTGCCCAGGCAATTTTTAAATGGCCAGAATACTCACCTCGAGCTCTGGCTTATCTAATTCCACTTTCCCGACCTTGTGTCACATTTTACCTTGTGGGAGGTAGATAAATAGTAATCCAGAGTGCTCCGTTTTGGGGAGCTGCATTTTCACCACATTAAAACTGACTTTGTGTTAAACTTTTCCCCCATGAGGAGGCAAATAAATACGAACAACCTCTCTTCGCCTTTAGTTAGGATCAAGCTGTAGTATCTGTTCTGATATTACACTTAATCTTTTTTGTCCTCGGTCGGTGAAAGAGCGGTCCTTCTATACTGAGGCAATTTTTATTTTTGTTCCAATCCAGAGTGCCCTCGTGGGGAAAGTAAGTAAATACAAACCGACCATACAAAAGAACAAAACACAAAAAAAACAAACAAAAAAAAAACAACAACAAAAAAAACCCCAGTAAATAAGAACAACGATTCGGAATTGATAATGCGATTGTCTCTGTGATTCGTTTATTTATTCTTCGTTTTTTTTTAAAATTTGTTTGTTATCTCGATGTGTCAAACAAAACCATTTTAGTACTCGCAGAAAAAATAAGGAACCATCCGATTCACATGGAAAGAAATCTAACAAATATGAAGCCGCACCTTCTTCCCACGCAGTCAGACCTGTGGACAAACAAGAACGGATATTCTTAAGTTGCATCTATTCAATCTAGAATGAGCTTCGTGATGACAATGCTATTTCGAACATGGGCGTGGCATATCGACATGACCGACGGACGAAGCCTCTTTATAGAGGTCTGTGGAAGAATCTAAAATGTTATTTCAAACTTAAGCGTGACAGAACAATAAAAATGCTATTTCATTCTTACTCATGACAGAACAAAAACAAATGCTATTTCAAGCTTAATCATGACAGACCAAAAAAATGCTATTACATTCTTAATCATGACAGACCAACGAAGATGCTATTTCAAGTTTAATCATGACACAAAAAAATGCTATCACATTCTTAATCATGACAGACCAACAAAAATGCTATTTCAAGCTTAATCATGACAAACCAAAAAAGGCTATTACATTCTTACTTATGACAGACCAACGAAAATGCTATTTCAAGTTTAATCATGACAGACCAAAAAATGCTATTACATTCTTAATCATGACAGACCAACGAAGATGCTATTCAAGTTTAATCATGACAGACCAACAAACATTCTATTTCAAGCTTAATCATGACAGACCAATGAAAATGCTATTTTAAGCTTAATACTGAAACGCTACTAAACATGCTATTTCAAGCTTACGCGTGACAGACCAACGAAAATGCCATTTTAAACTTATAGATGACAAATGAACAAAACTTCTATTTCAAGCTTTATCATGACAGACTAACAAAAATGCTATTTACAAACTTACGTGTGACAGACCAACAAAAATGCTATTTCAAACTTACGTGCGACAGACCAACGAAAATTCTATTTCAAGCTTAATCATGACAGACCAACGAAATTGCTATTTCAAACTTACACGTGACAGACAAATAAAAATGCTATTTCAAGCTTACTCATCAAAGACTAACGAAATGATGTTTCAAACTTACGCGTGACAGACCAACGAAAATGCTATTATAAACTTTCACATGACAGACCAACGAAAATGCTATGGGCAGCATCGTCGGCATTCCCCGGTAGGGGCGCCTCATGCGATTAGCAATCAACTATCTCCTTCTACAAGGGTTGGGAAGGCAAAGCCTGTGAGGGTGGACCTCCTAGAACTGCACAGGACAATACCTTAGACTGACGGAATCACGGCCAAGACGGTACTTACTGGTCTACAGAATGTAGCATCCATCGGAACAGATGCTACACTATGATCTTAGCCAAAAGGCCAAGGATGAAAAAATTATTCTTTTTTGACTAGACATTTTTAAATGAATGAAAATAAAAGTTCATTTAATCGAAATTTATAGATGTAGTATCGGTTCTGTTGTTATAAGATCGTCCTTCAGGCGAACAAAAATATGCGACCGGAGGAGCATATTTTTGCTATTATCTAAATAAAGCTTTTTTTTTACTAGTGAGGCACCGGCCACTCGAGGATAAGGGTTTATGAGATTGTTAGTTGGCGATGAACAACACCTTGAGAGGAATGTAAACAGAAATAGTCAGAATTTGATTATTTAAGTAGACGGTTCGACAAGATTTTGTTAGCATTGGACTAGAAAACAACCTTCCTGATAGTCAGCTGGGAAGCAGCCCTGTGGTATTGTATTCCACAGATGGGACGTTCTTGGAACGAAACTTTGTTCATGGAACTTAGTTTTGGGCACACAAAGAAAGAAAGAGGAAATTATTTACAGTGGTTGTAGCTAGACGAGTTTCGCTGTGAATGTTTTACAGGGAAAACAAGAGGGATTGGAGCTCAGTCGAGCACCTACCATGAAAATAACGATAAAGTAAGGAAAGACTAACAACGTCTATTCTGTGAGAAAAGGGGAAAGAAGATATCACACCCACTAGATTTCGAAGGCAATTCTGTACTCTATCAAGGCAATAAAAGAGTGCTCTGAGCGGCACCTCCCCAGATGTGGCAGCAGTACGTCATCTTAGAACGTACCATACGCTTAGAAAAATAGGGGATTGTGTCTATCCTCTACTCTATGTTAAATACCAATGTATATATATATATATATATATATATATATATATATATATATATATATACATTTATATATATATATACACACACACACACACACACATATATATATATATATATATATATATATATATATATATATATCCGTCCCGTCACACAAACGGTAGTGAGTAAAAAAAACAGCTGGACGAAACAATTTCAAATGTTTAGGAGAAGTGTGAAAACAAATAGCAAGTCCGACAACCATGCACTTTCTAAAATCAATTTCCAAAATAAATCATTCACTCTATTTTCCTAATGAGACATTGTGACATGTTGAGCGAACTCACCACCTAAATAATAAGAACGCACGTAAATAATAATAATAATAATAATAATAATAATAATAATAATAATAATAATAATAATAATAATAATAATAATAATAATAAAAAATTGAGCGATCGGATTTTAAACGGAGTAAGGAGAAAAACAAAACAAAAATAATGTTAAAGGTAGAAAGGTACGCGCGTGCTCGCGTGTCGCAGGGCTTATAGGGGTCAGTGAGGGAGAAGGTAAGACAAACGACAGCGCGTTAGGCTGTCTGCTTTTTTCTCTATGTCTTCCTTAACGTCACCGATCAGAGAGAGAGAGAGAGAATGAGGGGATGTTTGCTGTTGCTTACTGCTTGACTGGTTTTCTTTCTTTCGCCGATACTTGGTTTAATAGAACAAGAGTATTGGGGATAGGCGAAAATGTGGTGGTGTGAAGAGGAAGAAAGGGGAAAGAAAAGAAAAGAAAAGAAAAGATAAAATTGGAAGAGAAAGCAGACGACACTTTGTTATTTTAGCGCGTGGATTTTGAACAGTGGAGTTTGAGCTTTAAAACTGGAATGTCTTGGAACAGAGATCGGAGCAACAAATATGATTTAATAAAAAATAAAAAAGACAGTTAAGAAAATATAATTCAGGAAGAAGGATATGACGTTCCGCTGGAAGAAAGGGTACATAAACATATAAGTGAACTTTGAACTGTCAACACATATGAATATGTATTAATGTTACGGACGATGTCGAACTCCATGAAAAGAAAAACATTTTATACTTACTTGCATTGAATTCTATTCCTGTTGCATTTTAGCCTTAGATTGCTTATTATACTATATCCATGTGTTCGCAATTTTTGCCAATTATTTCATCTCGTGTCATTTACTGTAGATATCATTACAGAATTCAGGAAATACCCCGAGCCAAAACAAAATCTGACAAAATATAAATGTTAAATTGTGTCAGGTATTAATAATAGTGGTCGTTCAAACCCATTTTTTCCGTTTTCTATACCGATTTATACGTTTTTTCTTTAACTTTTATCTTTTAAACTTCCTAGTTTGAGACGTTTTCTTTCTAATTTATTTTTAAAAACTTCACCGATTTAGACGTTATTTTATATGAATATGAATTTTAATGCGAACACTAGCGAAGCATATTTTTTTCGTCATTATTGACAGAGGGTGTATACACTTGTACACACACAATTCTTATATGCGTTACAAAAAGACACGCATTTCTTTATGAAATGCCATTTTTATTTGTGACTTTGATCGTTATTATTAGCATAATTTTTTAAGAAGTTTTATTTTTGTGCCTATTGTAATTGAAACTCTAAAAAAAAAACAGGATAAAACTGTTTGTTTTATGTTAACATCGGCGTTATCTACAACCTTCCGAGTTATTTATCTTGTGCAGTGCCGCCTACGAGGTGCTCGTAATTGTTAACTTTCCTTTAAAACTGAATACAACGACAGAGCAAGAGAGACGAAGAGAGAGAGAGAGAGAGAGAGAGAGAGAGAGGGGGAGAGACAGAGAGAAAGAAAGAGATAAAAGATGGAGAGGCTGAGACAGGGAAAAACTAAACGATGAGTAACCGGTTAAAATAAAATGCGTGAATAAAACTTTTTAATTTAATAAGTTTATTAATGAAGATAATTAAACGATTTATTCAATAAACAGCGACAAATAATAGTTAATCAATAAAATGTCCTTTTTCAAAACCAATATGCAAATATCAGGAAGTTCCATCCGATGTCTTGCTGGTTTAATTGTCCCTACATATAAACATAAAAAATAAGAAGGAACTAAAAACCTTATTTATAAAAATATAACAGGGTGTATTTTCGCCTACAAGTAATACACCGAAATATGCTCACATGTCGTTTTTTTCTAATACGTGAATATAAAAAAAAGGCGGCCATACCAATTATGTTTCGAGGCATGTCGATAAACATGTCACAGAACTTGTCTGGAAAAATAGGAGCAATGGACAACGATGTTCGAGGATTAAACCGAAAATGAGAAAAGAGAGATCGATTTGGTCAACATGCTTCTACCTCAACGGAAATACCAAAAAAGGTAGAAAAGAGGAAGTGTACTTCCGAGTCACAGCTTTTATATAGGTGACCACATGACTAAAGTACCGAATGGTTGAGAGCCCTGCAGTCACGTGATCTGTGGTGCTACACGCAGTGTTTTGTAATAAAATGCACTTAGCTTTAATAGTTTACTGCGGTTTCACGGTATTATCTGATTATCAGAATGGAAGCGAATTTTTTTTTGTAACAAAATAAAACTTGAAGCAAACGAGAGTTATCTATACATGTTTACTTATTTATATATTTTATTTATATTTTAATTACTACTTTTTTTTATTACTCATAGAAGCTTGCTTGTTATTATTATTGTTATTATTATTGTTATTATTATTTCACTATTCATATTTGTATAATTTTGTTTTATTTATTAGTTGTTAACTATATGTACACTAGCAAAATGCTTGTCCACAGAGTAAATGTTACAGCTAATTCACATCTTCATATTTTAAAACTCATATTAATATAAACAGGGCAGGTGAAGCGCCCTTTAGCTTTGTTAGGAAATCACCTAGAGATGGTGTCTTAATAAAAACACTGCCCCCCCCCCTGGGTTGGCGCCAGGAAGAGCATCCGGCCTATGAAAAAAGCTTGCTCCAACTAAGGAAATGACTTCCAAATAATATCTGTTACGTTTCAAGTTATGTCGTTTGAATAATGACCTGACCAGAGATAGGTCAGTTTGGAAGTCAATTTCTAGAAGCCGTCCAACACATGTCATCATGTAAAACGGACATTAAACTGATGATGATGATGATGATGATGATGATGATGATGATGATGATGATGATGATGATGATGATGAAGAAATATATTGCTTGTAATAATGATTTCTAATTTTTTTGCCTTTTTTAATATATATATATATATATATATATATATATATATATATATATATATATATATATATAAGTATACATTTTTTATTTATACAAACATTATTGACCCTCTACAAATATTTTAAGCCGGCGACATTTTTTTTGGGGGGGGGGCAGCTTATAATGTTTCTTGCAGTTTCTGTTCATGCGGTGGTGTTTTCCCTTTGGTTTTGTTTTCTTCTTGTACTTCCATGTGGCTGGTTACCATTCGTAGCTTATGCGGATTGGTTTCTGCATTCGAAGATTTTCCTTAAGATTGCAGCTCTTTTGATCATTGCCGTGCTTTGTATGGTCTCAGTGATCGCTTTGATTTCAATTTCTCCAAGTCTTTTCTCCGGGGTTTTTGGAACTATTCCTAGTGCTCCTACGATTATTGGTATTATACTGACTTTCTTCATGCTCCATATCCCTTTCAGTTCTCTGGCTAGTTCCGCGTATTTGCTTCGTTTTTCTGTCTCTTTGATCTTCACTCCGTGGTCTGTTGAGACGTCGAAGTCTACGATTTTGCAAGATTGTTCCTTCTTGTCGATTATTTTAATATCCGGTTTCTTTGCTTGTATGCATTTGTCTGTTTGTATATCCATATTCCAGAGAATTGTGTGTTTTTCGTTTTCCAGTACTGTTTCTGGTTTATCTTTCTACCATTTTCCTGCGTATTCGAAATTCAATCGTTTTCACAGTTGCCAGTGTACTGCTTTCCGCACGCAGTCATGTCTGTTATTGTATTCTTTTTGGGCTAGTTTGGTGCATTCACTTATTATATGATTTACTGTTTCGTCTCTTTGTTCACACAGTTTGCATTTATTGTTTTCCTGTGTTTTATCTATTTTAGCTGTAATGTAGTTTGTCCTAATCGCATTGTTCTGTGCAGCCATCAGTAAGATTCCATTTCTCTGTTCAAGTGTTCTTTTTTAGCCATACCCAACTATTTTCGTTGGTTTCTTCTCTTGTCAGTCTTATGAAGCGTCCATGTAGCTGTTTTTCTTCCCACTTTTCTTTTCTTGTCGTTTTCTTTCTGGTTCGGTGCTTCCCGAGTTGCTTGTTGAAACGGTGTCTCTTGCCACGGCGATAAGCCCTTCCGTGTTCTGAGTTATGTATTTCTCTAGCTCTTTTTTTCTGTCTACCACACAATCTTCTATACTTATTAGTCCTCTTCACCCTTCGTTTCTTTTCATGTCGACTCTGTCCGTATCGTCTTTTGGGTGTAGTGCGTTGTGAATGGTCATTAATTTTCCCGTCCTCTGAACAAGGTGTCTGAGTTCTTCTTTAGTCCAGCCTATGACTAGTCCAGAGTATCGTATTAGTGCTACTATTCCTTTTACTAGATTTCTGCTATATAATTTCGTTTCTAAGAGTTTTCTTGTTCTTCGTAAATATTATTTTCCAATCTTCTCTTTCATTTATGTAGATCTGATGGTTTCTAATTCCAGAACTCCCAAATATGTGTAGCTTTCCGGTTCGCCTAGCGCCCTCATTTCCTCATGGTTGGGGAGTTCTATGCCCTCTGTCGTCTCTAGTTTTCCTCTTTTCATTTCTAGTAGTGCACACTTTTCAGTTCCGAATTCCATTTGAATGTCATGATTGAAGATTCTGGTCGTAATTATCAGCTTTTCCAGTTCCTCTTTGCTTTCTGCAAATAGTTTCAGGTCATCCATGTACATCAGGTGGTTTACTCTTGGTTCTGTGTCTATAAACTTGTATTCGGCATCACATTTTCTGAGTATGTAGATTATGACATGTGTTCTTCAGAATTATGTGATCTATTCCCTGTTTCTGTTGTTCCAACTCGTTCGACTCGTTGGTCTAGTGGTCTCCATCAATTCGCTGTTTTGATACCTCATTGTAATACAGCTTCCTATTCCAGTAGCTTCTTTCCAAGAACCGCAGGCTTGTGGAACTCTCTTCCTGCTGACCGTTTTCCTCCTACCTATAACCTTGATCTTTTCAAGACTAAGACCAATAGGCATCTCCTGTTTTTTGTGGTAATCATATTTGTTCTTGTTAGCTCCTTAGATAAAGTGGCTTCATGTCATGTCTCGAGCGATTTCCATAAAAAGATATGGTAAAACTGAATACGAACAAGATCATAGAAAAATAACAAAGTAAATCTAAGTCAAAATTAGACATTGACAAAGTAAATCTAAGTCAAAATTAGACATTGACAAAGTAAATCTAAGTCAAAATTAGACATTGACAAAGTAAATCTAAGTCAAAATTAGACATTGACAAAGTCAGCGTAAAATACATTTTGTTATCATATTTGCATATAAGCTTATATGTAAAAAATGAAAAACGAAAAAAACCAAAATTGTTTACGTATTCATCAACGTTTTGTCTTTATTTTAAGACTTTCTTGCGAAAGATAGTCTATTTTACACTACATTCGTGGTACATAGCATCGATATTAATAATAAAATAACACAAATTTTGAATTCTAACGTCTATGTTTCGTTCGAAAAAAACAACATTTTTTCACGTCATAGACGCACCACGTATTTTCAAATATTGACTTCTATGCTTTTCTTCAGATCAATCATCTGGATAAAGTCTTGAAATAAGGACAAAACGTTGATGAATATACAAGCAATTTTCGGTGTTTCCTTTTTTTTATTTAACATTACGTTGGATGATTATTAGTTCCATAATTATCATCACGTTTATATGTGGATGCATCGTGAATGTGAAAAGATGAATGTTTTTACTGACTGAGTGGCTGTAAAGTGTCTAGCATGATAAACGATGTGACGTAGACCTTAGAGTATTTACTGATAGATCACACTGGCTTCTATTTAGAATTGTGCACCGAAAGAAAATGGTTCAGAAACGGGTGCTTTTAGGTTTGAGCTGACTTGCTATTACTGGTTATTATCAAATATCCCAGCTAAACAAGAAGTAATGCATGGAACCATATACGCACACGTCATTTTCAATTTTCAGTTTTTAGCCTTGGAAGCGTTACTTCCTGGTTGACCTCCACAAATCTATTAAGATGACTGAGACGCCATCTTGTACAGAGTGATGACAGTGCCAAACAACGCACAAAAATTTAGTTCATTTTTGTTTAATAACTGCCAGAATGGCAAAATTTTATGAAAGCATCCGCAGGTACTTATTTATTTGCGCAATTGTATTGAATAAATATATTTAAAGAAAAATGAATTAGAATGCATAACTATTTTACTTTATCAAAATAAAGCGTGAATATAATTATGGCTGTCATTTTTTTTTAATCTCCGACGTTGGTTTTTGATCTATTTTTCTTTGCGGACTAAACAGGGAATTTCGTATAAGTAAATACATTCCAAAGATTAACATCCCAAAGACATCAAATCCAGTAAAAACAAATTGAAAAAAAACGAAAAACGAAAAGAGATTTCTTGTTTTACGTTTGCTCATTAATTCTACATTCTGACGCAAACTGCGCACATTTGAACAAACATGTCAAATCAGTAAAAAGAAGAAATAATATAAAGAAAATACGTGAAAATTTATTTCCATGGCATACTAGCTGTGCCGACCCGGCGTTGCCCAGGTTTAATTACGTTCTATAAGCACACATTTTTTTTTACTATTTCAGTATAAGTTAAAAGTAAACCTGGTTTTGATTTAATAAAGAACTAAGTAAGACAAATGCCTGAATACGTCAATAATCCACCAGTGTCTTAATTATAAATACACATTTGTTTCGTTTTTTTTTTTTGTAAAGTAAAAAAAAAATTGAATAAAAAAGAAACTGATAAGAAACGATAACAGTTACTAAATAATAAGAGTTATTCCCCTTTAATTATTTTTTTTATTTAAGGTTACTATGTACGCTTTCTATAAATTAGAAAACTAACGGATCAAAATTTTAAAAATAAATCGCATCAAAGTACCTTAGTCTATTGCCAATAACATGGTACAACAATAACAAATTAAATTGTCTAGTTAGAATCTAAGTCTGATTTGTCAGCTTAAATGCTATTTAGACCAAACTTTCAAAATCCGGCCAACATTATTTTATATGTTAGATGAGATTTTAACAGTCTTTCAGTCTTCCTTTCGTGGCGGCAAAGGAAGACTAAAAAGAAACAAAGAAATGATTAAAATGTTTTTCGGAGAAAGAAAAAGGTTTTGCTTTGTGTTACATATTACTTGTCAAGTCTTTGTATGAATAATAAAATTATCGAGTGTTACATATTACTTGTCAAGTCTTTGTATGAATAATAAAATTATCGAGTGTGTACATTCACAGCAAGAACTCGTCGTTCTATCTTGCGGCAAAGAACTTTACTTTCTTGCAAATAACTTTACTTGCTTCCCCCGCGTTCCTAACATCAATCAAAATTTCCATAAAGTTTCTTTCTAAGAACACTGGTCGGACTTTCACAAGAGAATTTAACTACAAAACCACCGCTGACTTCAGGCTATGTCGACTCAGCATTCTAACACGCTAGTAAAGAGTGAAAGTCATAATAAAATGTTGAATTAACAACAGCGTTTTATTCTCTTGGGAGAGACACTGTTAGATCAGAGTTATCTCCCTTGGAGGTATTTGGTTTTAACGCCTCGTGATGGGAAATTCACAATAAAAAAAAATGTGTCGTACTAGCATTCACAGTTCACGGACGTCTGTCTGCGGCTCTGCTGCTTAGCATACTTTAAAAACGTTATCGGCTTTGTCTGTTGGGGTATCTTTCTGATCGAGTCAACTGACTATTAGACACGGGTCAAAGAACCTGTCGGTATTCACTTTGTTTTTTTAAATGATATGATTAACTAACCGAATTGTCCTCACCTAGAGAACGGAAAGTCGAATGAAGTACGCATGTACGACTTTTTTTAATGGAAATCGCTCCAGACAAGGCATGAAGCCACTGTATTTGAGGAGCTAACAAAACAAAAAATACTACTTCAAGGTAAAAAAAAAACTAGCCAACGATAAGTGATAGATTGATCGATTCCGACCCAGTAAAACAGCAATTATTCCCCCTTTGTCAGAAATATCGCTCATGGAATGTGAAGACTAAAGAACAAAATAAAGAAAGCGAGAGTTACAAGGCTGCTGAAAGTAAACCCAAGGTTCGATGCAAGACAGTCACGCGTAACTATGACACTATTGACCGGCATTTTCACTCCAATAAAAACACCCAACTCATAAACACCCTTTTGCCAATAGATTACATAAAAAAGGGTATCACTGACAAGTTCTGACTTATTTCTCCGAGAGTGACCAGCAAGACACATCCGGCCCGCCACCCTGCTATGCTTTATTATTGCAATCCGGCCCGCGGACCTCCCAGTAAAACTCATATCATTTTGTGACATACACGTAAAAGTAGGTTTCGATTAAGAGTTACAGTTGGATGAAAATGTATAAATATCAGCGAGCGATGATGCATGTATATTTCATTTTTCTTTAACTATTAATTTCAAATCCTTGCTCTGAGATAAAAATAGAAAAAGAGAAAGAGAGAGGCAAAGAGGAAACGTGAGACGAGGAAAAGGCATGAAACAGAACTTATGTGAGGTGTGTCAAAACGAATGGTGGATCAACTTGCCACTTCCCCCGTCATTATTTTTTATGATTCCAAAATGGCTGTTCGTCGGCGCCTTTTATAACATTACATACAGAAGTCTCCTGAGAAAAAATATCAGATTTGTAGAGTGTTCAATGCAATTTTTGTACAATTCATTCATGTAAACAAAATATAGTAATTCTGAGATTTCGTTTTTCACTCCGGCCCGCGATCTCCTTCCAAAAGTCTCATCTGGCCCTCACTCTGAAAAGGTTGCCGCCCCTGCTCTAAATGATGTCCAATGCAGCCTGTAACATTCTTGTGTATGCTCCGTCAAAGGATGTCTCTTGCTGTTCTGTCGGTATCCATGTTATTGAACCATAGAGCATTCTGCCATTTATCCAAAAGATATTTTTCTCATTTCTTTGTTGTCGCCACTAAAGGAAGACGAAAAGACTTTGCTAAAATTCCATCTAACATATAAAATGATGTTGGCCGAATTTTTTAAAGTTGGACCTAAATAGGATTTAAGCTAACAAATCAGACTTTGATTCTGACTAGCCAATTCCATTTGTTATTGTTGTACCATGTTATTGGCAATAGACAAACGTACTTTGATACTATTTATTTAAAAAGATTCATCCATCAGTTTTCTAATCTCTAGAAAGCGCACGTAGTAACCCTAAATAAAAAAAAATAGCTAAGGGGGAATAACTCGTAAGTGTTATCGTTCTTTACTTGCTTTCTTTCATTCTGAATCAATTTCCTTCGGTGCACAGCTTTAAATAGAAGCCACTCAGACCCCAAAAAATCCCCCTTGAGATTGCCCGAGAGAGAAGACTTCCAAAATGGCGGGAAGTTCATCAAGGACACATTATGCATAAAGGTAAAGTCCTGAGAGATAGGAGCGCTCAGACCGCTGCACAGATGATTACACCAGAAGCAACTCTTAGATAAAGACATGGATATACCTTAGTATAAGTCAATCAAATATATGGTAATATAAAATTGTTGCCGTCATCTTCATACATATAAACTACTCTAGAAAATACACGCAAGGAGATTGTCACACCTGACCATGAGAGGCGAACAACACTCCTCCCCCACGTCGAAGTATTATTCAAAATATGTTCGACTTCTGAGTAATCAGAATAACATCTATTTTTCTCTTGTAAATTTGCAAAAAGTAACATATTTATTTATTTTCTCTAAATTCCCCACACCCGTCAATATGTCTTTACCTAGAAAACCCCGGGTTAGTTACAACTTTGCTGGAGAAGTTATTTTACTAAAAATACAAAATATTCAAATCTTATCATATTGGTTAATTTTATTATATTGTCTTTGGATTATACTCATTTTTTATTAACTCTCTCTCCCCCCTCTCTCTGTCTCTGTCTCTGTCTCTGTCTCTCTCTCTCTCTCTCTCTCTCTCTCTCTCTCTCTCTATATATATATATATATATATATATATATATATATATATATATATAGTCTCGGAAGTTTCTCAACCATTAAAACTATATTAAAAAAAAAAAATCTTTTAGTCCCAAGTCTTTCAGTGGAAAATCAATCATGTAAGTCAATTTATTTTTTACAGTTATTATATTAGTTTGTTTCTAACACTATTTTAAGGGATCATCAGTTGTTTACCATGAAAAACTGTTTCGGGAATTTAAAAACAAGACAGTATTTAATTTCATGGCTTCCCAGCAGAGTTGATCAGACCCCAGTTCCCTTAAAAGACAAAAACATAAACGTTCCTTATACTAAATCTACGTTTTGTTCCATATAAATGTTTTGCTAACTTATATTAGTTATTTAAAAAAAAAAATTAAAAAATTTCTTTACCTGTGCTGTTCGTCTGTCTAATAAAATTTATCCGTTACTTACAAACATGTTGCTGCATTTTAAAGTGTTTGGACGAATCCATTACACTATTATTTAGGTGATTAATGTATTATTTTTAGTTTTATATTATAAATATAAAAAATATCAACACATCAAAAAAAAAAAATCAAAAAAAAATAAATATGTATATATATATATATATATATATATATATATATATATATATATATATATATATATATATATATATATATACTTTTAGTCCCCCCTTCTCTCCCTCCCTCTCCTTTGTTGTCTATCTCCCCGTTGTCGTCAACCTCAAATAAATACTAATCTTCCTTGTTCACTTACAGTTTTTCTAATCTGCGTTCACAAGCCAACTGTCGATTTTTTTCCTTTTCTCAGTGTTTCAAATCGGCGTTTATAAGCTAACCGTTAATTTTTTCTCTTTTTCTTCTTCTTTTTCTTCTTCTTCTTTGCCCACTCCCAGTGTTTATATAGTCTCGGAAGTTTCTCAACCATTAAAACTATATATAAAAAAAAATCTTTTAGTCCCAAGTCGTTCAGTGGGAAATCACTCATGTAAGTCAATTTATTTTTTACAGTTATTATATTAGTTTGCTTCTAACATTATTTAAGGGATCATCAGTTGTTTACCATGAAAAACTGTTTCAGGAATATATACTTTTAATATAATATATATATCTCTCTCTCTATCTATCTTTCTATCTATCTATCTACTAATAATATAAGGAGAGCATTCTCTGTCACGATGTCAGGATTTCTGTCTGTCTGTAG
Source organism: Sepiola atlantica (assembly GCA_963556195.1). NCBI lineage: Eukaryota > Metazoa > Mollusca > Cephalopoda > Sepiida > Sepiolidae > Sepiola > Sepiola atlantica. The sequence goes on along the minus strand of OY744529.1, from coordinate 15,152,763 downwards.
AAGATAATTGTTGTAAACATACGAAATACATTAGAGCACATTTTAACTATTAAAATATATAAATAAACAATAAATAAATTTGCCACTGAGCGTGATTCGAACTCACAACCTAGATGACTTCAGTCAAACCGGATGTTGTTAGTCTATCGCTCTACCAACTGAGCTAAACTGCAAAAAAGGGAGGGGCATTATAATGTACGTTCGTTCCTCTCGATACCACTCTCTCAGGATTATCTTCTGCTTTGTATATAAGGGTAGTGTACTAAATATTCTCTTGTCATAATATCATGCTCCCAGGCATTACCTCATACTTTTTCATGAAAAAATAACTCGATTTAATCGGGTCTATTAATTCTGTGTAGTATATTTTCATTCGTTATGATACATTCCTCCCAGGCACTACCTCTACTTTCCAGGGGAAGGGGCATTATAGTATACGTTCGTCCTCGCGATACCATTTTCCCAGGATTACCTTCTCCTTTTTTATATAGGGATAGTGTACTAAATATTCTGTTTTCATGATATACTGCTCCTAGGTATTAACTTCTAACTTTTTGGGTGGGTTGAGTATTTGTTCGCTTATTTCGTCTGATTTTGGCACACATTTTGGATGAAATTTATTAATTAGTCTTACATTTTATGTTTCATCCCGAAATAAAAAATTTTTTTTTAAGACTTGAAATTAATTTGGAAAACTGCAGATTTATTCTTCTGGAAATGACGTCATTGTGAGAGAGAAACGGAAGGGGGCATCGTGATTGTTTATTTTCATTTCGGTTTACGCTTATTTAATTGTGTAGGTAAACGTTCGATTCTTTTGTACACCAGAGGCGCGGCCGTAAACTTTCGATTCTTTTGTACACCAGAAGCGCGGTCGTAAACTTTCGATTATTTTCTACACCAGAGGTGCGGCCGTAAACTTTCGATTCTTTTGTACACCAGAAGCACGGTCGTAAACTTTCGATTCTTTTGTACACCAGAGGCGCGGCCGTAAACTTTCGATTCTTTTGTACACCAGAGGCGCGGCCGTAAACTTTCGATTCTTTTGTATACCAGAAGCGCGGTCGTAAACTTTCGATTCTTTGTAACAGGTGTACACCAGGTGACGCGGTAGCCTAACAAAAAGTTCGACCGACAGGGAGTATTTATTTGCTAGTCCACTCATAATATAACGAACACTTTCTCTGTCAGTCTGTCTGTCTGTCCGGCCTGGAGAATTTTTGTAAACGTAATTTCAAAGTCAGAAATAAACAATAAATAATTTCGGCGCCCAGGCGCTCTACCGTATGAGCTAAAGGGAAAGTGATAAAACCCTATCAAGTTTTACATAGATAAAGAAATCGTTTTTTTTTTCACTTCTTCCAGTTACAAATGAATGATCGTATAACTGTTCTTCAAAAATACATTGGGGTCTGCGTTCGCTCTCGATTTTTTTAAAGGGGGGGTCAGGGGGGGTAAATTTCACCCCCTCCCCCCAATTTTTTTTTTTTGCGCGAAAAAAAAAATTATTTTGCGGAAAATTTTTTTTTTTTTCCTTTTTAAACAAAATGGTATTCGGGGACAATTTTTTTTTTGTCTCACCACCCAAGAACGCGGCAGCCTAGCAAAAATAGACGACCGTTAGGGAGTCTATTTTCGCTAGTCTACTTATAATATAACGAACACTTTCTTTGTCTGTCAATCTGCCTGTCTGTAAGTCATAAATTTTGTAAACGTAAAATATACACTGGGGAAATCTTAACGACTTTTGTTTAGGGTAAATAATAAATAAATAAACAATTAACAAGATTGACGCCGACACTGAAAATCGAAATGGCTAACTTGAGGTCTCCTGACTTTCTCCCTATAACATGAGCTAAGTTGGAACGATTAAAAACACTATTTACTTACTTATTCAAAAACAATTTCTTTTGTTTATTGGCGTTAATTTTTTTTAAATATTTCTTACTTTAACTACGTATTGGCGTTAAAAACAATTTAGTAAAAAAGAAATGTAAATTATATTTATAACAAAACTTCATGAGAGAAATATCTGGGTTTTTTTTTCGTTACACAAAAATCGGGAACAGGCTAACACTTCATTCAAACAGATAACACCGAACGTTGAAATGAACAAAAAAATAATACTCTTCGCTCAGCGTTTATTTAAATTTTTTCTTTCTTTAAATTTATTTACTTCACTTTAAAAACAGCTAAATGCGAGATAAAAATATTAAATTTACAATTATTTTTACAATAAAACGTTCAAAATATCCGTGTTTTTTTTTCGTTACAAAAAAAATCGAGAACAAGGCTAACATTTGTTGGCTCAGCGTTCATTTATTTTCTCCCGATCTCCCCCCCCCCTCTCTCTCTGTTGAAAAAACACACCCACACAATGAGTTTACCTCCCTATTTTCTTCATGAACGATAATACTTGGCTTATTTAGGGTTTTAATGGGTGGTTTTGTTATGCTAAGTTTCACTGTACACGTAAAACGCCATAAGAGAAATTGTTTAGATGGCGACTATATTTTTTCGACCTAATTTCTATTTCGGCGTTTCACGCGTACGATGAATGTGATCGACGGGCGACCCCCCCCCTTGACGCAGAATGTTTTGATTTTAAAAATTTATTATGACATAAAAGATAATATTTAATCGGAATTAATACATTAAATATTATGCTTCAGAATTTTTTTAGATGAGGGTTGATAATTCGGAGAATTTGGTATATTCGGACTACTGTTCTCATCTTGGGTGTTTTTATCACAACGTTTCGGTCGATGCAACCTCCGACTTTCTTCAGGTGTACTTTGTTCGACAGAAAGATTCCCGAGTTCGACAAAGTACACCTGAAGAAGGTCGGAGGTTACATCGGCCGAAACGTTGTGATAAAAACACCCAAGATGGGAACAATAGTCCGAATGTATCAAATTCTACGACATTAAATATTGCTTTTTTAATTAAAAAAATCAAAAGATTCTGTGTGAAGGCCCCCCCCCCCTTCACACAGAATCTTTTGATTCCCGTCAGTCACAACATTTTTTGTAACGTAATAAATTCCGCTCGGCACTATTTCTAAGCTCCTTATTATCGTTTTAAAACATTTTATTTGGGGTTAATTCCTATTTAAGTCACGTAAATTATTTAGAGTGAAATAGGTTTCGGCATTACTCATGAGACCGTCCACCCAGGAATTACCTCCTCTGTTTTTAACGCATTACATCCACTTTTATTGCATTATCTTGTATCTTTATATAATAGTGCTCAATAATATATAGAGCTATTTATCTACAATAAAAAAAAGTTTTATTCGTACAAAAATGGCATGGCTACACATTTCGGAACATGTTTGAATCGTAGCTATATTGTAGAGTCTACAATATGAAGGCGTGGAGAACGGGCTCCTTTTTTCTTGACCTTGGGTAGTTGAGCTTATTATAGCTACGACTGAAACATATTCCGAGATGTCTGTCTGTCTGTCCGTCAGTCAGAATTTAATGTTTTGGAAGCTATAATTTAAAAAAGTTTATAAACATTAACTAGCATATTTCTCTTTGTTTATGAAGATGGTGACTATATTTTTCCGCCCAATTTTCAATTCGGCGTTTTATGTGGACAATGATACTTGCCATTGTTTCACTGTTATCTATTTTGAGAATTTCTTTTTTTTAATTGCCATATTACATTTTAGATTAAAGCGCTGAGTGAAAATAAAAATTTGTATAAATTCGTTTTTTAACGGATTCAATTTTATATTGATCACGCGTAATTTTCAATTTCACATCGATCGCGCGTAATTTTCAATTTCACATCGATCGCGCGTAATTTTCAATTTCACATCGATCGCGCGTAATTTTCAATTTCACATCGATCGCGCGTAATTTTCAATTTCACATCGATCGCGCGTAATTTTCAATTTCATATTGATCGCGCGTAATTTTCAATTTCACATCGATCGCGCGTAATTTTCAATTTCACATCGATCGCGCGTAATTTTCAATTTCACATCGATCGCGCGTAATTTTCAATTTCATATTGTTAGATAATGGCCTTATGTGAATGGACGTATGTGTTGGAGATCGGGTTTGACTTGCGCAAATTAATGCGGGGCAGTCGCGTGCAGAACAGGGCTTGTTCTCACAGTCGGAGCTGGCAGACGTGACAAGGTTACGTGTGACTAGACCTCAGATCAAGTGTCAGTCTACACCTGCGAGAGTCTCCGTGACTTCGCGGGCCTTGCGTGGGAAACAAAGGAATCTGTGACGTCATTCGCTCTCGTGAGAAGCGAGTTTTTAGTCAGTTTGATTCAGAGAGCGAACTGAGAGGACATGCGATTCACAATGTAAAAATACGGAATATTTCATTTCAGGGAAGACAAGCGCGAGAATCCTTCCCCCTCTCTAGGAATAGTTAAGAAAACGTTAATAACTAACTACGATAAAGTAGGATTTGCTCTCTACCATCTCTCTCGGCGTGATGAATTTCCCCCACATGAAATAACAACGCTTGAATAAATTAATTAAATTTAAAAGCAGAGTATGTCTTCGGGGGCGACATGGCTTTTATTGCAGACAACAGACGACGGCAGAGAAGAAAGAATTCATCCCCTGAGACGACCATCACAGGGCGACACAACCAACCCTCTGCACGACGAGTATACGAAACGCGTACTGCCTCGGTCCAGGCAGGAGTAGTACGCAACAATATTGATCGTGCGTAATTTTCAATTTCACATCGATCACGGGTAATTTTCAATTTCGTATTAATCAGCGTAATTTTCAATTTCACATTGATCGCGTATAATTTTCAATTTCACATTGATCGCGTATAATTTTCAATTTCACATTGATCGCGTATAATTTTCAATTTCACATTGATCGCGCGTAATTTTCAATTTCATATTGATCGCGGGTAATTTTCAATTTCATATTGATCGCGGGTAATTTTCAATTTCATATTGATCGCGCGTAATTTTCAATTTCATATTGATCGTGCGTAATTTTCAATTTCACATTACTCGCGGGTAATTTTCAATTTCATATTGATCGCGGGTAATTTTCAATTTCATATTGATCGCGCGTAATTTTCAATTTCATATTGATCGTGCGTAATTTTCAATTTCACATTACTCGCGGGTAATTTTCAATTTCATATTGATCGCGGGTAATTTTCAATTTCATATTGATCGCGCGTAATTTTCAATTTCATATTGATCGTGCGTAATTTTCTATTTCACATTACTCGCGGGTAATTTTCAATTTCATATTGATCGCGGGTAATTTTCAATTTCATATTGATCGTGCGTAATTTTCAATTTCATATTGATCGTGCGTAATTTTCAATTTCACATTACTCGCGGGTAATTTTCAATTTCATATTGATCGCGGGTAATTTTCAATTTCATATTGATCGCGCGTAATTTTCAATTTCATATTGATCGTGCGTAATTTTCAATTTCACATTACTCGCGGGTAATTTTCAATTTCATATTGATCGCGGGTAATTTTCAATTTCATATTGATCGCGCGTAATTTTCAATTTCATATTGATCGTGCGTAATTTTCAATTTCACATTACTCGCGGGTAATTTTCAATTTCATATTGATCGCGGGTAATTTTCAATTTCATATTGATCGCGCGTAATTTTCAATTTCATATTGATCGTGCGTAATTTTCAATTTCACATTACTCGCGGGTAATTTTCAATTTCATATTGATCGCGGGTAATTTTCAATTTCATATTGATCGTGCGTAATTTTCAATTTCATATTGATCGTGCGTAATTTTCAATTTCACATTACTCGCGGGTAATTTTCAATTTCATATTGATCGCGGGTAATTTTCAATTTCATATTGATCGCGCGTAATTTTCAATTTCATATTGATCGTGCGTAATTTTCAATTTAACATTACTCGCGGGTAATTTTCAATTTCATATTGATCGCGCGTAATTTTCAATTTCATATTGATCGTGCGTAATTTTCAATTTCACATTACTCGCGGGTAATTTTCAATTTCATATTGATCGCGGGTAATTTTCAATTTCATATTGATCGTGCGTAATTTTCAATTTCATATTGATCGTGCGTAATTTTCAATTTCACATTACTCGCGGGTAATTTTCAATTTCATATTGATCGCGGGTAATTTTCAATTTCATATTGATCGCGCGTAATTTTCAATTTCATATTGATCGTGCGTAATTTTCAATTTCACATTACTCGCGGGTAATTTTCAATTTCATATTGATCGCGGGTAATTTTCAATTTCATATTGATCGCGCGTAATTTTCAATTTCATATTGATCGTGCGTAATTTTCAATTTCACATTACTCGCGGGTAATTTTCAATTTCATATTGATCGCGGGTAATTTTCAATTTCATATTGATCGTGCGTAATTTTCAATTTCATATTGATCGTGCGTAATTTTCAATTTCACATTACTCGCGGGTAATTTTCAATTTCATATTGATCGCGGGTAATTTTCAATTTCATATTGATCGCGCGTAATTTTCAATTTCATATTGATCGTGCGTAATTTTCAATTTCACATTACTCGCGGGTAATTTTCAATTTCATATTGATCGCGGGTAATTTTCAATTTCATATTGATCGTGCGTAATTTTCAATTTCATATTGATCGTGCGTAATTTTCAATTTCACATTACTCGCGGGTAATTTTCAATTTCATATTGATCGCGGGTAATTTTCAATTTCATATTGATCGCGCGTAATTTTCAATTTCATATTGATCGTGCGTAATTTTCAATTTCACATTACTCGCGGGTAATTTTCAATTTCATATTGATCGCGGGTAATTTTCAATTTCATATTGATCGCGCGTAATTTTCAATTTCATATTGATCGTGCGTAATTTTCAATTTCACATTACTCGCGGGTAATTTTCAATTTCATATTGATCGCGGGTAATTTTCAATTTCATATTGATCGCGCGTAATTTTCAATTTCATATTGATCGTGCGTAATTTTCAATTTCACATTACTCGCGGGTAATTTTCAATTTCATATTGATCGCGGGTAATTTTCAATTTCATATTGATCGTGCGTAATTTTCAATTTCATATTGATCGTGCGTAATTTTCAATTTCACATTACTCGCGGGTAATTTTCAATTTCATATTGATCGCGGGTAATTTTCAATTTCATATTGATCGCGCGTAATTTTCAATTTCATATTGATCGTGCGTAATTTTCAATTTCACATTACTCGCGGGTAATTTTCAATTTCATATTGATCGCGGGTAATTTTCAATTTCATATTGATCGCGGGTAATTTTCAATTTCATATTGATCGCGCGTAATTTTCAATTTCATATTGATCGTGCGTAATTTTCAATTTCTACATTACTCGCGGGTAATTTTCAATTTCATATTGATCGCGGGTAATTTTCAATTTCATATTGATCGTGCGTAATTTTCAATTTCATATTGATCGTGCGTAATTTTCAATTTCACATTACTCGCGGGTAATTTTCAATTTCATATTGATCGCGGGTAATTTTCAATTTCATATTGATCGTGCGTAATTTTCAATTTCATATTGATCGTGCGTAATTTTCAATTTCACATTACTCGCGGGTAATTTTCAATTTCATATTGATCGCGGGTAATTTTCAATTTCATATTGATCGCGCGTAATTTTCAATTTCATATTGATCGTGCGTAATTTTCAATTTCACATTACTCGCGGGTAATTTTCAATTTCATATTGATCGCGGGTAATTTTCAATTTCATATTGATCGTGCGTAATTTTCAATTTCATATTGATCGTGCGTAATTTTCAATTTCACATTACTCGCGGGTAATTTTCAATTTCATATTGATCGCGGGTAATTTTCAATTTCATATTGATCGCGCGTAATTTTCAATTTCATATTGATCGCGGGTAATTTTCAATTTCATATTGATCGCGGGTAATTTTCAATTTCATATTGATCGCGGGTAATTTTCAATTTCATATTGATCGCGCGTAATTTTCAATTTCATATTGATCAGCGTAATTTTCAATTTCACATTGATCAGCATAATTTTCAATTTCACATTGATCGCGCATAATTTTCAATTTTACATCGATCGCGGGTAATTTTCAATTTCACATTGATCAGCGTAATTTTCAATTTCACATTGATCGCGCATAATTTTCAATTTTACATCGATTGCGCATAATTTTCAATTTCACATTGATCAGCGTAATTTTCAATTTCACATCGATCGCGCATAATTTTCAATTTCACATTGATCGCACGTAATTTTCAATTTTACATCGACTGCGGGTAATTTTCAATTTCATATTGATCAACGTAAGTTTCAATTTCACATCGATCGCGCATAATTTTCAATTTCACATCGATCGCGCGTAATTTTCAATTTCATATTGATCAGCGTAATTTTGGGTCACGTGACAGTTTGAAAGTATGCGATCCAATTTACAAAACGGACAATGTTTTTGTTTTAGGAGCATAAATTAAATATAATACTTGTCTTCTGCATTTAAAACTTCAATTCAAGCCATTTAATAAAAAAATTAATTCAGTCTGATGTTCTACCATCTCAGCTAATTGCACTTTCTTATAAATAGATCTTAAAATATTCCAATAACAAAATAATTATGCCTTTTGCGTGACGTCATAGATTTATGATTTACGTCATGTTTCAAAACGTGAATTCAAACCTAAGCGATAATAAAAATAACTAAATAACTAAATAAGTAAACATTATCAATAGCGTTGGAACTTATTTTAATAAGCCAAAACAATTTGATTAGCTTTAACTATGTATTGTATGTAGTTTTTTTCATAATTATAGAATTCTACACAAGAAACATCCTTTCCCAGACAGCGATAGAGAAAGGAGTGGCGCAGTAGTTTAACAAAAATATGCGACCGGAGGGAGCATATTTTTGCTAGTTTATCTTATATAAATAGAGAGTTTGTCTGTCTGTCTGTCTGTCTGTCTGTCCGTCCGTTGGTCACAATTTTTCTGTCAGTCACAATTTTTATAACGTAATAAATATATTGCGGAATTTATCTCATTTCAAAATATCAGTAATCTTAAAGTAAAATGTAAAATGTTTTTTTTTAGAAATGGAAAATATTTTATTAATAGTAAAAAATAAATTCCCAACAAATAAAGCGAATGCCATGACCGGAAATCGAAACCGACGTTCGAACAACTGACCTATTTGGACTTACTTATAAATAGAGCTTAAAACATTACCGTAACAAAATAATAATAGATTTAGTGTGACGTCATAGATTTATGATTTATGTAATGTTTCAAAACATGAATTCAGATATAAGCGATGATAAAAATAAATAAATGAATGAGTAAACATTATCAAGATTGCGTTTAAAATTATTTTAATAGCCCAAAACAATTTATTTTGCTTTAACTTGGCGTTAAAAACAATTTAATATTTAATATATACTAGAATTTTGGCCCGTAGAACCCATAACTTTAGATTATTGAAAAAAAAATTCGTTTTACATTTGTGCATTAATTCTACATTCTGACGTAGACTATGCACATTTGAACCAAAATGTTAAATCAATCAAAGTAAAAAGTCTAACGAAAAAACAAAACGAGATAACCTATTTTTCCAGAATCTGAGACATTGACAAAGTTTGTTGATTGTTACTGAAGAATAAAAGTAAAACAAAGAAATGAGTAAATTGTCTTTTGGGAAAAGAAAAAAAACAGATTATAAAATATTGTATTGCATTTACCGATTTACCAAATAGGTCGCATGAACAACGGGTAGACAGGAAGGAAAATTAAACAAGTTTTGCGTTACATGTTACTTGTAAAGTCTTTGTATGAATGAGAAGGTTCTTGTGTCTGTACATGTTGTATTGCTATTGTTCTTAAAAAGAATACGACACATCGATATATGTAAATATAACGATAAATCTGTATTGTCGGTGACGATGAGGGATGGTGGGTTGGTAAGAGGAAAATGCACGTACAGAACTTTGACGAGTGATTCTTCTCGGGCCCTTAATCGCCAACCAACTTCACATATCAATTTCGGGTTGTTATTATATAACAATTTGTGACCACCTTAAACAACCCATAGAACGGCATTTTTTATATACCCCCCCCCCCTTAGGGCGTTTTATTCGGCTACAGTTGTTTGTGACAATCCAACATATTTGTTTTTCTTCTCTCGGTGCGTTCCGATTATAGCTGTATGTATTTCTTGTCAAATGACCTTTTCGTACACCCAACATTTATTTTATCTTTTGACAATAGATAATGTTACAATGTTTCTTCCCATGCAGATGTATCCCTTTTTTTTCATTTTAATTTAGTTTATCTAAAGAGATCAAGGGGCCTACTCTTGAGGCTAACACTTGATTTCCCTATGAGTAACATTTATATCCGAGGGTCTCTTAAGGATAGATGTTGTTCCTTTTAGGGCTGCTATCTGTACTTCCCTACAATTTGGTTTTCCAGGGATTGTTTCTAAGTATTTACTTAGATTTTTTTTCACCAGACCAGTTGCCCCCACTACAACCGGTATGATGTTTATTTCATCGAAGGACCATGTTATTTTAAAATCATTTTTGAGATCTTGGTATTTTGTTATTTTTTCCCGTTCGACTCTATTGAGGCCATAGTCATTTGGGACGGTTACATCAATGATGAGAGCAGTTTTTTTCTGGTTTGTTCCAGATGACAATGTCTGGTTTGATGGCCTTAGGGGCATTATTTCTATTCAAATAAACTTTTGGTACATCTGACAATTATTTTATCTCTTGACAATCGATCATGTAATGTTGTTCATTGCATCCCGTTGCCAGGTGCATGTCTACTTGTCAAAATGACTTTTCGGTACACACGGCCTGGATATTTAACATACATTCACAGCGAGAACTTACTTTATAACAAAAACTGCAAAGAACTTTCCTTTCCTCCTTCGCGTGCGTAACATCAAACGGTATTTTCATGAACAAAGTCTCTTTCCAAGAACTCACCATCTATGGAACACGTTACCACAGGACTGCTCCCCTGCATGCTATAACATGATCATCTTCAACTCCAATGCTAACAAATACTTGTCAGAAACCGCTTATATAAGTAATCAAATTTAATTCATTCCATTCATTATTTTAGTCCTCTCATGATATTCTTCATCATTTAAATGAAAATCCATCCATCTCATTAACCCTTATCCTTCAGTAGCTTTTAGACTTGATAAGTAGTTACTCGTTAGTATAAAGTATACATGAGAGACAGATCGTGTTTATGTGTTGTTATATGATACTTAATGTGTGTGTATGGAATGGGAAAGAAGGGATGAACTGACTAGCTGTTCGAGTTCAGTGTAGATAAGGTTTAGCTGACATGAGATGACCTATGACCCCATGAAAGTGGATCTGATTGGATACTTTAATCATGTGATATATAAAATATTTTAATCCGAGGATGTTAGCTGCAGAGTATACTTCAGAGAAGAGGCACATAATAAAGTAATTAATAAATCGATCAATCGATCAATCGATCAATCAGGTCGAGAATTATTCTCGAAAACGCGTGACTTGTTTCCTCCGACTATATCTGTCAGACATCAGACCGACAGAGTCTTGATAATTCTGTGCTAGTGTGGCCTTGGTCTCTGTTGGTCTGAGGTATGGTCCTGTGCAATTTTAGGAGGTCCAATCTCCCAGGATTTACATTCTCGCCCTTTGAAGAGGGGTTGGTTTATTGCCAATCGCTTGAGGCACCCCTACCGCGGAATGCCGACGGGGCTACCCAGGCAATTTTTGTTCGGCCAGAGTGGTCTTCCTCTTGGGTGTTGGCTTTTCAAATCCTACTTTCGCGACCTTGTGTCTTATCTTCCCGTCATGTTAAAGATCTCTCGGGTAGACCCTCCAGGTGGCATCCAGAGTCTTTTCCAAGTTAGTCTATGTCTGCCAATTAATCTTTTCTTGCTTCATGAATTCCATAGAAGGGTGCCACTCAAAAGCTTTGACTTACTTCTCCGGAAGTGATAAGCCGAAGTCTTTTCTCTCTTAACGAAACTGAGATAGGATGAAGGTGTCCGTATAGCCATATTTTGGTCGGGCGTTTCCTCCAGCTGGTGTCCAATTCAACTCGTAACAAGTGATGCTTCTTGATCTTTCAACAATAAAAAAAGCTGTTGAGCCATAGAGCAAGACAGATTCCACAGATACCCGAAAGTCCTTCTTAATATTTTCAGAGAGGGGAGACTTCTAGATGGCATACAGTCCACCAAAGACACTCTAGACATAAAGGTAAGGTCCTGATGAATAGGAGCGCTTAGACCTCTGCACAGATGATCCAGCCAAAAGCAGCTCGAGTGTACTTTAGTGAGGATGCTCGTAATAACGTCATTAGTCAATGAAGTCTAGAATTATTCTCGGATTCTCTTGATTGGTTCCCTCTTACCGTCTTTACCAGGCATCGCTGTTGGTAGTTCCTGTATATGGTATCCAGTCTTCTACAAGTTGGTCGTATAATGTAATGTACATTCAGAGCGTACATAAACTGGTAGAACGCCGAACTACGTATGCAAGGGATATTAACTATAAAAAAACGATCTTTTCCCGCGTAGTGGATGCCATAGAAGAATATCACTTACAAGTTCTGACTTACTTCTACAATAAATATTTCCTCTAAATTGTTTTGTCTCAACGTGATGAATAGCAACCATGGAATTAGGATTTTAATTTGGAGAAATAGTCACGAGGGTTCAAGGGTAGAAGAAAGCTGTAATAGATTGTTAAAAAGAAATGGCTCCCTCAAAAGTTATGAAACTGATTTTGATAAGAAACTATACTAAATATATATTAAATCAATCAGGTTGAGAATTGTTCTTAGATTCTGGCTGGTTCCCTCCAACCATCTCTGTCTGCAGGTCCTCAAGATGGCATCCAGGGTCTTCTACAAGTTGGTCAATACAAGTGTGATTAAGCCTTTCAAGCGATCTTTCACCGCATAATTGATTCTATAGGACGGTGTCACTTACAAATTCTGAATTCTCCGGGAGTGACCAGCAAGCCGAAGCCTTCTCTCTTAGCGCAACTGAGAGAGCATAAAGGTGTCCATATAGGCATTTCCTGGTTGGGTGTTTTCTCCAGATTATGTCCAATGAAACTCGTAACATTCTTGAATGGTTCCGTCAAATGATGTCTATTGCTGTTTCGTCAGTGTCGAAGCTTTCGAGCTATAGATCAAGACAGAACCTTGGCTCTAAGAAAGTGCCTCTTAAGATTGTCAAAGAAAATGTGACTTCCAGGTGGTGTGCAGTCATTAAAAACTAAATAGATAGGAGCGCCCATACCTAAACGGAAATGATCCAGCCAGAAACAGCTCTTAGAAAAAAACATTAGTATAGGCAAATTAAATATATGGTAAGAGTTAAAATTATCGTTGTCGTCTTCATGCGTATACAAGCTCCTTAAGAAAATATATTCAACGACATTGTCACACTTAACCACGAGTTTTATATATACCTCTCCTCTGAGGAGAGGTCCAATGACTAGTAAATCACAATCAAACAAAATACATGGTTCTTATCGAATGCAAATAACTAATAAGAACAGCACAATATAATCCTACCTCATGCCACCGCTCCTCCTGTGTCTGAGATATTTCATCCACAATCATCTCAATGACGGGTGCGTTCCCACCTCGAATAAAAGTCTCACAACAGCACGAAGAAAGAATAATATTCTGAGTTTTAAGAAATAATCATTAATTAAACTGTTGACGTCACCTTCTCTTCTGCTAGCGGCGGGGGACGTTCGGGACATCTGGGACCGTTTTCCTCTTAGTTACAATCAATTCTCAAGTCATTCTCTACGTGTGATGTTCGCTCCAATGCCTCCCACGAACTGGCCTACCTCTCTCACCCGTTCTCTTTTTGAACCATGTGACGTCACGTCCGCTTTTCGCTACGCAGGTTGGAGTGGCAATTTAGTACATACTCGCTTACCCGATGACCTCAGTTTCCTGTGTACATGCTAACGTTGGCCCACGAATCCAAATCACCACATGAATACAAACACACGTACCTATTTCTATTTAATAACGCGAGATAAATCCTCTATCAAAGTAATGTTCAACATGTGTTCGACTAGGACGTAACTGGAAAACATGGATTTTTACGTCTGATCTGTCTGCTGGTCGGAGAGCAAAGAGACCGATTCTAACGTTTTCCTCTTATTTTTTTGCATATTCACACGTTCTAACTCTGTAAGCGTACCATTTACACTCATTCGTTATTTCGCCCGTTTATTCTGTAACTTGTATGTCTCTATTCTGTTTTAAGGGTCAATATCAAAGGTGTAAACGGAATAACGTCTGATCTGTCTGGTGATTAGAGAGAAAAAGGGATCGATTATCCATAACTTATATACTTAATAATATGTATGTAAAATACACTAAATCTTTATTTTAATTTTAAGTAAGTAGTGCCATTATGGTTTAGATTACTTGTAAAATTTAAATATTAACATCAGGTTTTATCTAAATAATAATTGAAATTAAATTTAATATATATATAATAAATAATTAATATTTATTTATAAATATTATTGTATAGCCCCCTTTAATAAGGCTGGGCACTCTGAGTGAATTTAATAACAAGCAGTACTACTAGCTTCATTGCGAGTTCCAACACGATTTGTTGTTGTTATATCACGTTTCGCCGCTTGCTGTGAATACTCGCCGACTTGGTATTTACAAAGTTAAATTCCTCCTAAATCCTGAGCTGATTTCTGGTGACCAACGTGTAACTCTCCTGAATCAGTGGCGATTTGTAGTCAGAGTTCGCGCCTGTCGACCATCGGGAATTAGTTTCCTGCACTGAAGATTGCGTAAGCATGAAATATCGATGTCTGTAGGTAATAAATAATTAATATTTATTTATAAATATTACATCTATCTATCTATCTATCTCATATATATATATATATATATATATATATATATATATATATATATATATATATATATATATATATATATATATATAACTCTATGTCTGTGTGCGTGATGTTTGTGTGTTTACTATAGAAAGAAAGGTTAAAGAATATACATAAAATCTAAAAGTGTATTCTTATGTAAAATTTACCGGGGAAGACAATGGACATTTCCCATAATTTCTAAAGAGAGTATGAAGGCATGCTCCCTTAAAACTTCAAACATATACCATGTTTTTATGAAATTTAAATGATATGTATACAATTTTCTGGGTAAGACAATGTAAGTGTTCCCGAATCTCTAAGTGCCCGCCTAATCTTAGGGAGTTGGGGTGGGGGGCAAACCTTCTTTAAAACTTCAATGTTCAGAATGTCTACGTGCTCACCACCTCTAAGTGACTCATGAGTACAGAACCCCCTTAAATCTTCAAATATCTATATCCGATTTAAATGAAATTCAAACCGTATATATGAGACTAATTCAGAGAGTTTTCCAACAGTCCAGCTTCTTCCGACTATATTAGGGGGTGAAACGGGGGAAGAGGGAGGGCAGTCAAAACAACAACAAAAAATAATATGATGTTATGAGCATAGTGAAAAAGTACATAGTAGTCATTCTCATTCAATCCTGAACAACTTCGGCTTTTCTTGTTTATACTAAAACATATTTAATCGTTGTTATAAACTTTGATAAACTGATAATCTCATTAGTTAAATCTAAATTTAATTAATACATTTTCATTTAATTTGTATTTGAACTTCAATTCATTATATACTAGAACAATACCCGTCCCAGGCTGGGTAAAATGAATGCTCCAAACAAAACAGTTTTGCACCAATTTTTTGTCTCCTTGCAGAGGTTTAAATTAAGTTATAATGATAGTAAACCTTATGTATAGAATCCTCATTCCAATTATTATCAAATTGTATTACATGACTTTAATCCGTGAAAATGTCTAAAACTTAAATTTAAAGGGGTCTTGAGAAGAAATTGAAATTCAGAGAAACCTTGCTTAATTGGTGTCTAATGAGTATGGATAAAATTCAATTCAAATCTGATATATTTAAATTACTAAATGGGGGGTTTGCCCATATTATTTCTCCCTAAAAAACTGTCAAATACTCAAAAGAAAGTTAAATTTGGGGAATATTTATTAATTTATGTCTGATACGTATTGTAAAAATTTAACAAAAATCGGAGGTATTTGAAGCTTAACGAATGGCTTCCACCCATTTTTACCCCCTTTGCATCAAACTAAATTAAACTAAATATAACCCACATTACCACCTCTTACGCCTAACAGATTTGTTCCAAAATTTATAATGATCGGTTAATTAGTTTAGGAATGAACCATGTACATATAAATATATAAACATGTACACATAAGTATGTGTACATATTCATATATTTATATGTAGATAGAGATAATATATAAGCATTAAAACTTTATTAAAAATCATTTACTTTCCCTCGATTATATAACGCATCTATTTAATATCTGAATAACAGTGAATAATAAAAAGTATCTTCTATGAAAATAATCATAATCGAATTATCTCCCTTTCGTCAATTTCTAAGGACAATAGAATTATCTCTCGAACAAAGACCCGGATGAATCCGCTATTATGAACTATGAATGGAAGCATAATTGACTGGACGTTTCTCCGCATTTCTGAACTTTATAGTATACATTACGTAGTATATATAATTTCATGTTCTAGGAAAATATTTGGCATTTAAAAATGCCTGATGCTTATTTTTGTGATGTGTTTCCGGTCACTATTATTTTTCCTGAATACTAAACGATTACTTTTCTCTGAAGTTGCTCTGGAGAAAAGCGTTATATTTGGCTTGAGCGAATTACGATTGATTGTTCTTTGTATAACTGAAAATAAAACTTCTGGAAATAAAACTTCTGAAAATAAAACTTCTGGAAATAAAACTTCTGAAAATAAAACTTCTGGAAATAAAACTTCTGGAAATAAAACTTCTGGAAATAAAACTTCTGAAAATAAAACTTCTGGAAATAAAACTTCTGAAAATAAAACTTCTGGAAATAAAACTTCTGAAAATAAAACTTCTGGAAATAAAACTTCTGGAAATAAAACTTCTGAAAATAAAACTTCTGAAAATAAAACTTCTGAAAATAAAACTTCTGGAAATAAAACTTCTGAAAATAAAACTTCTGGAAATAAAACTTCTGGAAACAGCTGTAAACAAGGATAATAGTATTTTATTGACCTCCTCTCCAAGAGGCTAGACACCATGTCAAGTGTGGATTTCGATGAAAGTGTTTCTGTGGAACGAGCTGGATTCGAACCCCCAGACCCTCAGTCCGCGTCATTAACCACTTAGCCACCAAGAGACCAGAAGAGAGATATACTAACACATAGTTAATTGGTGAATTTGTGAAACGAGAATTAATGTTCTTAACTTCTTTACTAACTCAACGTTTTACAGGTAAAGGAGAACTTTAATGGAATATTCGAATGTCTATGTATCTCATAATGAGATCAAGTGTTAGCCTCACGAAGGGGACCCTTGATTTTTGAGAACTTCGACTGAACTAAAATGAAACAAAAAACAATAATATATATATATATATATATATATATATATATATATATATATATATATATATATATAATCAATATTATGATGAATATTTTTTAAGTTCTTATCCACATACACATTTGTTTCATCCTTTTCCAGGAATCATCAGTGTGGAGGATGCTTGTTCTGCCGGTCACATAATCCGAACCCCCAGACCCAAGTCAACATTTCAACTTCTGTCTGAACGCCTAGAACCATACGGCTAACCCAACAACTACGGTGAAAGGAAGAGAATTAAGTTCTATTCATGTCTACGCAAGCAGATGTGTGTGATATGGTAGAAATCTATTCATTGTTTAATGATGTAGTTAAATTGGGAAATTGTGGTGGATTCAGTGAGTCAACGATTATTTTTTTTATTAGTGTCTTCCATTTCTGCTTTCTTTTTCCTTTTAATTCTCATATTTATGTTTTCGCTTTTAAATTAAAAAAAAACAACTTATATCTTCACTCATTTCTTTTAAGAATGAAAACAAAATATTATCATACGGGTTAATTTGATTATTGGTCCCTCGATTTATAAAATCGGGGGACTTATGTTTTGAGGAATGTCCGTCCGTCCGGATTTTTCTCCGCAACCATACATTGAATTTCTCTGAAATTTAGCATTAAGTGGTAACTTTGGTCAGGTTAGAAAGTGACATTCTCCGATTTTTGAAAAAAAATCTGGTTAGTCTCCCATGGGGTCAAAAGCCCCCAAAATGGCAAAAAATTACCCCTTTCTCCCATAACGTTTGATCCATCCATTCAATTTTTCTGAAACTTGGCCAAAATGTAGAGGCAATTGTTCTGGATATAAAATGAGCATCTTTGATCTCAGAAAAATTCTGGTTCGCGCCCCCAGGGGGTCAAAGGGGGGTAAAAAATGCCCCAAATTGCCCAAATGTATTGCTTTTTACACTCGCCACATCAAGTCACATACAGAGGGTGACCACGCACGCGCAACTTGTTTTATTTTAGTATATTCGCTTTTTTATTATTAATTCCCTTTGTTCTTCTTTCCCTCCATTTTTGCATTTTCATCAACTTACCTAAAATCTGATAATTCAAGTCAGTTCGATAAATATACTGTCTTGTTTAAAAACAATGCGAATACTTTAGTTAATTGCTACTGATATTTATGGCTGTTGTTCTTGCTCAACGAGTCAGACTTCTGCATGGTACTATTGAAGATCATGCCTCAAGATTGTCTGGTCTACATGATGTCCTCTTCGTTAGTCGCAGCTATTCTGTTGCGTACCTACTCTACTAGGAAAACATCTCACAGATCACAATCAATCAGAATATACGAGTTCATGAACGTACGTTATTATCGCATGCCGATCAGAATCAGAATCGCGCCGTCCGATTTCGCCTCGTGTCGTCCGTTCCCCAATGACTGGGGACACCTGCAATTGATGTTTCTGTTACGTCTTGATGTTTATACGTTTTGGTTCAATTACAACTAAGAAAAATGAAGGAAGTACGAAGTAGAACCTTTAACAGATTTATTTAACAAACACGCTGATTAAATTAAAATATAGAAAAAACGCTGAACGCGAAATGCTTGTTTGATTGTTTACTTTTCACTGTTCGGCATAACTCTTACTGTTTTATTCAAGGGAAATAAGTCGATTTTGTTTTGTTAGGTTGCCTTAACAGTTTCCCAACAGCACGAAGAAGGACCAAATCATCGATTTAAAGAAAGAACATTTATTGATGGTGTTGGCGACGCCGTCTCTCCTGTTAACGGCGAGGGTCGCATTCTCGGGTTACGGATCATTTGGGGCCCTTAGATGTTTAATTTATCGTCAATGTTCATACATTCTCAACACGCCTCACAAGCTTACACGCGACTGCCCCTTCTTCTCATTTCTCTTCCAGCCAGATGACGTCACGTTCGTTTCTAGCACATGGCAGGGTCAGGATGACATTGAATGTACTCGCTGACCCGATGACCTGTGTACGTGTCGACGTTGGACGTGATTTAAAATCACGAGATGAATACTATCAAACGTACCCACTTACTATTTAACTATTCGTTAACCTCTTAGATTACACATTTTTATACCCAACATTGAGAACATCAAAGCTGGGTAGTTGAACACACAAAAGAAATGGCACAGAAGCAACATTGTCACTGTAACTTCATTGATATGCGGTTCCGCGTATAATACGTCCTTGCTTGTCATATGCAAGGGCAGCGACGACCAGAGGACAACGGATCATGATGCCGACTCATCCTGGATTTTCACGAGAACCCTGTTATCCGAATTGCAGTCCTTATACAGCTTGGTACAAAACCTGTCCTTCATGGGTGGCTCTACTAGGAACCGAAGTTCCGGGCGACATAGCTTTGTTGCTACCATGTTTCTACCGCCTCTACCACGGTGAGGATGGGTTGAAATTTATTGGATAGCTACTGCTGATGCTAACGTTCGCTTGAATACTTACTCTATTACCTCTTCACGGATACGAATATATATATATATATATATATATATATATATATATATATATATATATATATATATATATATATATATACGTATAGATGTTAAATGAGAGACACAATGCGTTACTGTTTCTGCATGTTTTGGTCTAGAATTAAACGGATACTTTCTATACAAATATGTACAGAAAGTCGACTTTTTCCGGTGTATATATCGAAAGAAGAGCTTTGCAACATAGCGAGAATTCTTCTTAGTAATGGTTATCCTGAGAAAGTAGTTGATCGATGTATTAAACATAATGTATCTACCTTCAATAATGATACATTTGAGGGCCCCTTTAAGTGTCAGATTTATTTAAAGATTTCATAGACAGGCCCTATAGGTCATGACCTTACTGACAAGTTTGTTTCCGGTGTCACTTGTTGCCTGTTTGCAATGAAATTTACGAATTATTTTAACGTCGAGGGTTTCTATTTCCCTCTTGTCGGTGTACGATATCTGCGCCTCTAACACCATCGTCTTTTAAAACTTTGGTTAATTTCAAACTTCACCCTTTGTCTACGAAATTATTAGTCAGAATAAGAAGAAAAACAAGTAATTACAATATTTTTCTTGGTTTCAGAAATAAACTTTTCCTATTTTTCATTCATTTTACGTTAATTACCTTGTGGATGATTTTTGGAAGACTTAAAAGTACTCAGTGTGTGTAAACAAGTTTCGATTTTTTGTCAATAATTTAAACAATGAAATATTGATCTAAAACACGTTGCCACAAGATTGCTTCCCTGTTGCCTACAACATGGCCATCTTAAAACCACCCACCGTATACCTTCTACCCACATACCATTCTCCTACATTAACACTCTCTCCTTTCTGCTACCTTGCATTTTGAACTTATTTTTTTTAGATGGCTTGTTGCATTTTGCAATGTTTTGCCAATAAATCTGATTTTATGTACTCCCACTACGGTATCTAATGTATATATATATATATATATATATATATATATATATATATATATATATATATATATATATATATATATATATATATTGACTCTGTTAATTCATCATTACCATTCTTGATAAAGTCTGTATTTAGGGCGAAATATTGAATCAAATTATGACCATATATGAATCTGTTGCTGTTAAAAATAGCTTGTCTTTTTTTTGCTTATTCTCTTGTGTATTACTTATATATTCTGTCGGATTGTCATGCTCCAATTATACCTCACACATACCAGGTCTCTATGAAGAATACAATTTCTTGAAAATTTCACAAAAAACTGAAAAAAAAAACGAAGTCACACAGTTTCCGTCTTACGGTTTAGGGACAGGGAAAAAGAAGCATGGAAGAAGGCAATGGTAATCTCCTCATCAGCATCCCGAAATATTCTCCCCGAAGATATGAGAAAGAGTTTGACATACCGATTCAACACATTACATTTAGCCTTGTCATGCACATAAGCTTAACTTACATATGCTCGACGCGACGCACACGTTCGCTGAGGCCTGTTGCAATTAATCACATCTGTAATAGCCATTTCCTTACATCTATTTAAGATATGCATAATTAAGCATTAGATTTGTGTAATTCATATGTGTGACCAAGCGAACATGTTTTTGTTTGTTTATTTATGTAATCAAATTTGTATTTATATAAATAAGTATGCTTCTGGTATATCCATTCCGTCGGTAATTGCGGTATTTTTCCAAGTAAAGGTCAACAAGAACTTATATTTTTAAGATGCGTCCATTCAATCTACGCGTTAACCGATGAAAATAGTATTTCAAACTTAAGTTTGACAGACAGACAGACGGAGCTAAAAACGGATGGACGGACATAACCTCTTATAGCGATGTATGGGCTCATCTAAAAGGCTTATTTAAAACTTAAGTTTGACAGACAGACGGAGCTAAAAACGGATGGACGGACATAACCTCTTATAGCGATGTATGGACTCATCTAAAAGGCTTATTTAAAACTTAAGTTTGACAGACAGACGGAGCTAAAAACGGATGGACGGACATAACCTCTTATAGCGATTTATGGACTCATCTAAAAGGCTTATTTAAAACTTAAGTTTGACAGACAGACGGAGCTAAAAACGGATGGACAGACATAACCTCTTTTAGCGATGTATGGATTCATCTAAAAGTCTTATTTCAAACTTAAGTTTGACAGACAGACAGGGCTAAAAACGGATGGACGTACATACCCTCTTTTAGCAATGTATGGACTCATCTAAAAGGCTTATTTCAAACTTAAGTTTGACAGACAGACAGAGCTAAAAACGGATGGACGTACATACCCTCTTTTAGCGATGTATGGACTCATCTAAAAGGCTTATTTCAAACTTAATCGTGACACCAACGTATGTTTGTGATTAACGACCTTTTCATCATCATAAGGTAATCTTAGATCAAACGTTTTTATTTTTGGATTCAGACAGGTTTTACAGTATTTCTTCTTTGTGAAGTTGTTTTTAGAGTATGGGATTTGACTATTCATAATGCCTGGGGGGTTTGTGGGATTTAAAAAAAATTTTGGTATGCTATTTTGGGGGGCGGGGTGTTTGGGATATTATTTGTGTCTGTAACTCTCGAAAAGTGACCCGACCATCTATGTTTAGCCGTTCGTATGGTGGTGATAATGTCGTTTACGACAGCTTGCTGTCTGATCCAAGGATGTTCTTATTCTTTTACGTAGACTTATGCCGATCATAATGCGTTGCATTTTTGATTGTGCCATTCTTAGATTTTCTGTTGCTGCATTATAAAGTGCCTATGTTTCACTATCACATATCATAACAGCCATGATGTATTCGGGTAACACTTTCCGTTTAATGTTCATAGTTGACTTTCTACTCTTTATGATGTTGTCTTCTTTGGACAAAAATGTTCATCCATTCGCAGTTCGCCGTTTGATTTTGTGAAATGGTGAGAAGCGACGCTGATATGCCTAAAATCAAACGGCGAACTGCGAATGGATGAACATTTTTACAGACAACAGGTGGACATCAAAGGCGACAAAATGGGCCCGAAGCAATGGCAAAGATCTAGAGAAGACCAAAAACCCGGTGGAGAGACGACCTCAGTAGTCAACTGGGTCCTATGTAGCCACGCCTAGCCAATGACTAAACAAGGTTGAAGGTAACCAAGGAGGGGTTCTTCTTCCACGAGTGATCAAAAACCTTAATAATGATGATAATAATGATGATGATGATGATTATGATATATATATATATATATATATAGTCTCGGAAGTTTCTTAACCATTAAAACTATATTTTAAAAAAAACACAAAAAAAAACTTATAGTCCGAAGTCTTCCAGTGGAAAATCACTCATGTAAGTCAATTTATTTTTTACAGTTATTATATTAGTTTGTGTCTAACACTATTTTAAGGGATCATCAGTTGTTTACCATGAAAAACTGTTTCGGGAATTTAAAAACAAGACAGTATTTAATTTCATGGCTTCCCAGCAGAGTTGATCAGACCACACTTCCCTTAAAAGACAAAAACATAAACGTTCCTTATACTAAATCTACGTTTTGTTCCATATACATGTTTTGCTAACTTATATTAGTTATTTAAAAAAAAAAAAATTTTTCTTTACCTGTGCTGTTCGTCTGTCTAATAAAATTTATCCGTTACTTACAAAAATGTTGCTGCATTTTAAAGTGATTGACGAATCCATGACACTATTATTTAAGTGATTAATGTATTATTTTTAGTTTTATATTATAAATATAAAAACATCAACACATCAAAAAAATAAAATAAATAAAATAAATATGTATATATATATATATATATATATATATATACAGGAACTCGCCAAAACTGCTTACGTTTTCGACTCCCATGAGTCTCCTTCAGGTACGTGCAAACTAAAACTGGTGAATTCATTGAGAAACTCGATTAAAACTTCTTTTTAATACTATATTAAAGGCCTTTCAGTATGCCTTCTCCCCTCTCATATCGAACTTGATTAATGGTGGGTTTCTTTGCTCGAATGAGTAAGGCTTCAATTATGGGGAGGCGCAGGTTGCAATGTGAGACAGCGAGGATGGCAGTGTTTTTTACTAATATGTCTCTAAATTCTTTTTTGCGAAGTCGTGTTCTACTAAGTGTTGGTAAATAGAGCTATGGGGGAGGAGAGGTGACATGTAAGGCGGCGGGAGATACTAGTCCTAGTCATACCAATATATGTGTTGTTTTTGAAGACACATTCTCCCATTGGCCATTTACACACATATACAGCATCACTAGTTTTTAGTAAACCGTCCCCCAACGTCGAGTTATTTCCTATTATATAGTTATCGCTTGACAAATTTCTTTTTCGGTTTGAACACAGCTAAAATTCTTTGTCGATTCATGTGACGGCAGATACTACTGGACACAAATTAGCATTTATATTTTTGCCGGAAATCGTTAGCTCAAGATTATATAAAGATGTCTGCAGGTAAGAACACATTGAATAGGATCATTGGTAGCAGAAAGACGAACACATTGATCTTGTTATAAGAAATTTAATACAATGGGATAACACAACAGGCATGAAATAAAATTAAAATAAAAACATGGCAAAAGAAAAGGTTTTCTTTGGATGGAGTGTGAGCGATGTATGCAGCATTTAATACCCATATTTTAATATATATTAAGAGTTCCATAAAGATCAAGAAGTACTTAACTGTTTATGTCACTCTGTTCTCTTTGAGAAGCGAATCATATGCATAACGATCCTTTTTTGCCATGCAGATTAAAAATAAAACAAGTCGTTTTAAAATAAGTGTTTCAATAAAATATTATTATACGTTCTGCAACACGGGTAACAATCAATGTTAAAATAAGATCCATGGAGATATGAATCTGAAATAATAAGATTCGACTCAGGTAGATAAGTCTAGTTCAAGGGATCTAACTGTACATACCTGAACATCCAATGCGTAAAAATGTTATTTATTGCCCCCCCCCCTTTTTTCCCTTCAATTAGTCACAGGATGTCCAAAAATAATGTTTAAACACTTTGAATCGTTATAATTTGTTTAATTTACTTATTTTGATTTGCAAAAAAGATTGACAGAAGAGTGGAAGAGTAAGAATACACATTTAAAGACACACAAAGTAAAGTTAACAAATTATTAAAAAATAACTTTTATTAAAAGTAAAAGCTATTTAGGGTAATTTCAGAATGTTTATTAAATGGAAACTAGCACTAACCCTAACACTAACCCTAACACTAACCCTAACCCTAACCCTAACCCTAACCCCAACCGGTTCTGCTCAATACACTTTTCATACTTTTCATACCGTAAAGAAATGAACCTACAAACGTCTCGCAACATTTACTCCGTTACTTGGACATTCTCTTCTTCAATTGCTACTATGACAAGATTTGACACACTTGGATTTCTTTTTGTGTGCCTTCCTTAAAGACAATGTGTAAAGCAGGAAACCTGAAACAATTTCTGAAAAATGAGACTGATTACCATTGGCTAATCATCTATGTTGATGTGCTAATTACTTAATCACATCACTGCGCTTGTTGCGAATGAAGAAAATGCAAATGGCGGCCAAAATCTCATTTCTGGATAAGTACAGTTTTGTTTAGTTATGCCATGTGACATAGACCTACCTGGTAGCAGGTGTTATAATGTAGTTTACCCTCTACTAGATTAGTTGTTATGCCAAGCATCGAGAGACTTGTTTATCCTAGTTTTATGCATACACCCCATCCGAGGCGGATCTAAAGTTCTCACAAGTCACAACTAAAAATCTACGGGTTGTTCTTAATGCAGTGCAATAACAATTCTTAACAGCGCAATTAAATCGGCACTTCTGCCGTATATATGAAGCAGCAGATTTTCTGTCCTTCTACTGAAAATAAAGGGAGGTAATTCAACCGGAAGTGATTTTTTTACAACATAAAAAAAAATGCAAGACTGATTTGTTTTTGGGTAACAAGAAAAAATTAACAATTTCTTTTTTTTATTATATGAAGTAAAAAAAATTTAAATAAAAAACCCTAACCCTAACCCTAAACCCTAAACTCTAACCCTAAACCCTAACCCTAACCCTAACCCTAAACCCTAACCCTAACCATAACTCTAACCCTAAACCCTAACCCTAACCCTAAACCCTAACCCTAATCCTAACCCTAACTCTAAGAAATCAGGCGGTGTGCCTGTAAAAAATCTATTGTTTTTTGCGGCTGGTTCATTAAATTACCAATGTCTCGAAGATTAATCTCATTTAACTCCATTTTCTAAATACTAAATTCAACTTCCGGTGAATTCTGAATAAATGGTACTTGGAGAAAAAAAAAACGGAACTCTTCAATTTCGATTTCTTAATCGGCAGCTGCTTCATATATACGGCAGAAGTGACATTAAATCTTACCGAGTGTCGCCACTCCGCACGTGATCGGGGTGCCTGAAATTGAATTTTCACAACAGCACGAAGAGATGAACGAAGGAACCATCGAATTGTAAGAAAGGATCCTTTATTGAGATTTTGACGTTGACTTCTCTTCTGCCAGCGGCGCAAGGGGGCATTCCGAACTACGGATATTTGAGCCCCCTTAGACTCTTAGTATATCGTCGATCTTAAGTAATTCTCTACTCGTGCGGTTCGCTCCGAAACTTTGACCGACTGCCCACTCCTCTTTTCACCCTCTTTGAGCCATGTGACGTTACGTCCGCTTCTGGTACACAGGAGATTGAGCTGACATCCAAGTACACTAGCTGTCCCCGACTGAACCCTATTTCTTGTTATCCTCAACTAGCAAAAATGATACTCATCCAATATTTAATACTAGTATTTGACTTTTGAGTATAGATGTAGGGAACACATAGGATTCATACCTTCCCCAAGTGTATTTGTGAGCGTGGTGCAATAGCCCCTAGAAAACTCGAACGTGACACGCCTCGCCCACAATCCGCATTGATAACCGGTGAACCAACGCAACTTACCCCCAATATCACGGGAAATAAGATATAATACCAAATACGTAAAAAAAAATTGTCTTGGCGGACTCTAAATAAGGTCTCATTTTATAATGTTGAAAGTACCGTTTTTTTTAATATGCAAGGTGACTCCCCCACCAAAAAATACCTCCCTCCTCCCCCCAAAAAACTATCACCCATGGAATCTGATGTGTTGTTGCTGGTATTTGTGAGATATAGAACGAATATAAAATCAATTAAATAAAACTCTTGTATAAATAAACAGTTAACATATATTCTCCATTTACAACTGAAGAAAATAATTTCTTCTTAGTTCAAAACGTCTTACTTGGAGAGAGGTCTCTAACACATGTTAATCCAACATTGTCTCTATCTGGAAATCAGGGGACATAACTACCCTACAAATCTTTTGGGGGTCAGCTAGATCACAAAGTTACTTCCCTATTTAGATGTTCTCTAGGTGAAAATCTGTTTCATCTAACAGAATCGTTAATAACATTCACAATCCTTTCTGCAATCTAACCATATTTCATGCAAATAAATTTCAGTCTATGCCTGACTTGTCTACCAAGTTTCAGTTATGAATGCCCAACAGTCTTTGTTTTATCGCCGTTTACTAATAAGCAAATCTGGAACTCTGACACCCTCTTGAGTCATTGCCATGAGTTGGGCTGTGATGTCCCTCTTTCATTCAATAGTCTGGGGGTTGATTTGATAGGCATTAACTTTTTTTGATAACACCACAGATGAAAAAATCTGGAGTGTTATGGTTTGGTGAGTGTGAATCTCATTCAGGACAACACCTCCCACTGATGAGACGATCACCAAAGTGTCCCTGCATATCACGGAACGACGATTAAACAAAGATGGTTGGTCATTCATAACTAGAACGTAGTGGACCAGTTGGGCATAAACAGAAGTTTATTTTACTATTTACGAAATATGGTTGGATTACGAAAAAGATTGTGATTTTTATTAACGATTCCCTGGATGGAATTTTTGGAGTATGGGTGTGGGGGGGGGGGGTCAGAATGCATAGGTCTTTTACTACTACATGATTCTGCACTAATTGAACTCTCAGAACAGCCCTAATGGTGTTGAGCTCCAAGGTGTGACCTTTGTATCTCTGAAAGTTGTTTTTATTTTAGTTCTAATTTCCAAACGCCACTCCTCATACATTAATCATCAGAATGCATCCTTAAATAAGAACAATCAAATGTGATGACTGGAAATCGCTCGTCACAAAACCACAGATAGAGGGTCCAAATCGGCGTCAAAGATGATTTCACCCGAGCCGAAGTTAAAAAAACAAAACAAAAAAACAAATAAAAGATGCAAAGAAGAAGTCATTATGAAGGTATTACACACACTGTGTTACATACCCAATGAATCGTTAGGAATAGGGCTGCTGCACTAGTGGATGATGATGATGATGATGATGATGATGATGATGATGATGATGATGATGATGATGATGATGATGATGATGATGATGATGACGACGACTGCGGAACTTCCATGAACAATGTTTATTTCCAAGAACTTCCCATATGTGAAATAAAATACCTCGGGGCTGCTTCTCAGCTGAAAACAACGTTTTTACGACCGATGTCAACAAATTCTTGTCGAGCTGTCCTCTTAAATAATCCAATTCTGACCAGTTCACCTATTGTTTCCGGCGGAAATCTCTTGTAGCAGTGTTTGTATGTCACTTGTCTGGATTCACCAATATAATTGACTGCGTTGGCGTTGCGGGCAGGAACAGAGCTGCTGTAGTTGATGTATTACATACCCAAGAGACTCGTCTCCTTTCTGATCCCTTATGTAAGTATTTACATATGATATTTTTTTTATTAATTAAAAGTCGTACCTTGTTTTCCTGCCGTTTGCCGTTTGCCGTTTTGTTTTATTGACGTGTGTTAACCGTGTCCTCCCTGACCGAATAGAATTCGCCAGCCGCAACAAAGTCATCCGATGCACATGCTATTAATTACATAATTAATTAATTCAACAGTAGAGCTTGAGTAGAACATGATATTTTTTGTCTCGGCGTGTTGATCGTCCCCCTAA
>OY744529.1:15106220-15118720 GCA_963556195.1 Sepiola atlantica | reverse complement strand
TTGCTCTATCCAATATATTGAGCTTTCCATTATCACGATAGATTATTATTTAAAGATGTATCATTTATCGTTAAATTTTTATTTAATGTTATATATATATATATATATATATATATATATATATATATATATATACATATAAATATATATATATATAAATATATATATATATATATATATATATATATATATATATATATATATATATATATATATATATATATATAGTCTTGGAAGTTTCTCAACCATTAAAACTATATTAAAAAACCCCCAAAAAAACAAACCTTAAATCCCAAGTCGTTCAGTGGAAAATCACTCATGTAAGTCAATTTAACTTTTTCAGTTATTATATTAGTTTGCTTCTAACATTATTTAAGGGATCATCAGTTGTTTACCATGAAAAACTGTTTCGGGATATATACAGGGTGATTCATAAGTCACTTCACTTAGCTATTTAAAATGATTACCATACGAAGCACAAACATACTATGAACTTTTGATAATTGTTATCTTACTCTCTAATTACTTCTATTTGTTATTTTAAATTTGTTCGTTTATATATTTGTTTCTATATATATTTATTTCATAATCAATCAAATATGCTACAAAGAGTCGTAAATTCCTTGCAAAAAAAATGGAGCTATGCATGCAGAACGAAGGTGAACATTTTGAAAATTTGCTGTCATTTTAAACTCCCATAAATGAATTTGTTGAATTAACTTTCTGTTTTGTATTACCGTATTTTTTAACTTTAGAATTTCAAAAATAAATAGCTAAGTGACTTATGAATCACCCTGTATATATATATATATATATATATATATATACCTAACTTTATATAGAGAGAAATATTAGATATCAGCATTTTGGGGGAGGCAGATACATTTGCTTGTATATATATTTTTTTAACGAATAAATATGTTTAATATCCATAGACGTGTTACCTTAAACTCGTCAATATGGATGACATACCCGTACATCAGGTCGAATGATTTGAATCCTGGATCCAAGTATTTTTATGCCTTGTTTCTTAACGTTAGTCCGTCGTGACGCCAACGCTTTCAAATGCGAGAGAAATACGTCTTGTATTTTAAATTGTAAACACAAGTAATGAGATCCAGACAGTGTTCCAATCTCCTAAATGGAGAGAATTCGCAACGTGGCTCATTCTGAATCTTCAATTTCATAACTCTTAAAATGCTCAACTTAACGAAGCTTATATGGTGAAGGAAATACGGTTTCCACTTAGTGTATAGGCAATACGCTTCTGTGGAAATAATTGAGTACTTTAGGTTATCAGAATCGTATAAAATGTAAAGAAAATGAATAATTTTATTTAATGCGATATAACTCCTTCCACATCCAGTAGCAATTTGGCGGCACAATTGGTAGAACACCGGATACCAACAATTGTCGTGCGGGTGTTAGGTAGGTGTGCATCCTAAATTAATGAACCGATCATTAAGAATTTTAGAACACAGCTGCTAGGCATAAGGATGTGTATTTGGGCTATATTTAATATTTAATTTAGCTTCATGCAAAGGAGGCAAAGAGGGAGTAAAATCCCTTTGAGAAAATTCAGATACCTCCGATTTTTGTGAAATTTTTACAATAACACACCACTCAATAAGTATCGGACCTAACTAATAAAACTAATTTTAGGCAAAATTCTACTTTATTCATCAACATAGTCTTCTTCTAGATTTAAGCACTGATTCCAACGCTTCTTTGACAATTCGTTGCCTTTTTGTAGAACGATTTGTCTTCGTTTCCGATATCATTTGTTCATTT
This sequence comes from Sepiola atlantica, assembly GCA_963556195.1. Lineage (NCBI taxonomy): Eukaryota > Metazoa > Mollusca > Cephalopoda > Sepiida > Sepiolidae > Sepiola > Sepiola atlantica. Next base: position 15,116,929 of record OY744529.1, on the reverse strand, counting down.
GAAATAAATCTTTTTTTTTCCTGGAGCATTCTTTTGGGGTCTGCAAACAGTCAGTAGTCGCTGGAGAATAGTGTGTGTGCGGAAGCAATTTTAAGTGCAATTCATGCAATTTTGTCATCGTTGCGATCGACTTGTCACACAGTGCATTATCTTGATGAAATAGCACTTTTTTCCTCATCATTTGTGGTAGATTTTTGGCGATTCCTTACTGTAAACGCAATAAATATACTATATAATATTCGGTATCGCCGCTGCTTCCTTTCTCAATGTAATGGATAAAAAAGAATGCGAATTCTAAAATACGGAAGCCAAAACCCTACCTGCTGATGTTTGCGTCTTTGGTCTCTTTCGACGGCTTTAACCTGCTGCTGTCCACTCAGCTGACTACAAATTTAACTCCGGGGTGAAGTGGTGGATCCATGTTTCATCTATTATCATATATTGATGCAAAAACTCATGTTTGTTGCGTTCAAACAGTTGCAAACAACGCTCTGAATCATCGACGTGTTGTTATTTATGATCGACTGTGATCAAACGCGGCACCCACTTTCTCATAAACAAATGTTCATGCAAAATGGTGAATACACCTTCGCCTTCTGATATCTTCAACTCCTCTGCTACCTCACACAACTTCAATTTACGATCAGCCAAAACCGACTGGATTTAAAGTCAGCATACCACGCCTTAACCGCTGTTTCCGACGAAGTAGAGTCATAATAACACTTATCAAACCCATTGCTTTGTTTGAACAGTATTTTTTCCCATCAGAAAGCAATGCTTTATCAACACACGAATTTCAGAGTTTTCCATTGTTTAGAAAATTTACAACAGTAGCTTCACTGAAATACCTGTAATTTGTAAACTAATAATCCGATTGGTCTAGAATTTTGACACGTGACATTTGAAGGTTAGTACTTTATAAAAGATCATGTGGATTTTTATCAGTGGCGCCATCTATATGCCAGAACCTGGACTTACTAAGTGGTGTGTTAGATAGTAGACATCAATTAATGAATATTCCCCAACTTTCAGTTTCTTTAGAATATTTTAAAGAGGTTTTAGGGGGCATAATATTGGCACAATATCCTATTTGATAATTCAACAATTGATATTGAATTTGATTATTAGACACCAATTAGGTAAGATTCCCTTAATTTCACTTATTTAAGACTCTTTAAGCTTAAGCCTTAAATTTTAGATATTTCCTAGAGTTAAAACCGTGTAATGGATTTTGATCAAACTTTGAATAAAGATTCTAGACATAAGGTTTAGTATCATTATATGTTGATTTTAATCTTCATAAGGGGACATCAAAGTGGTGCAAAACAGACAAGACGAACGGATTGACGAAAATGATGTTTGAAATTTAAGCGTGGCAGACGTAGAAACGTAGAAAGATGCCATTGGACAATGGACATAGCCTTATCTAAAGATCCGTATTTTTCCATCGATCAAATAATGTCCTTTTTGTGTTACCCTGTGAGTTTATCGCGTTCATAATTACTGTTAAAATCTCCAAGCGATCAGAATTTTTTGTCTTGTCTTTGTTTTTGTTTTGTTACCCTTAACTAATCAACGTGTGTGTTCGTTTTTAATGGAACCGCATTACGGGCTCGGATTTATTTTCACAAAAAGCATTCGAGTCATCAGATGGTGTTTTTGTTTCCATTTTTTTTTGTGTTTTTTTTGCCAACCGCCACTAACATAGTCGCCATTTTTAAATCAACATCTATTGCCTCTGGTGATGTCAAATTTGTATTTGCTTTTTCTTCTTCTTCCGTGTGTGTGTGTATGTGTGCGAGTCTGCGAGTTTATTTTGATGAATAAGCACATTCTTGGAAGTTGAAGCAGACAGTATTTGTTCATTTGTCTGTCGATCTACTGACATCAGGATCTTGAATGCATATCATTAAGAGGCACACATACACACACACACACACACACACACACACACACACACACACACACACATATATATATATATATATATATATATATATATATATATATATATATATATATATATATATATATATTTATGCAAACATTGTTAAAAATAACAGAATTCGTCTGTTTAATTGTACTTTTTTTTTCTCAATTTTTACTGATGGTCTTTTTTGTATTAAAATCAAAAATAATAATAAATGTTCCATAGGTTTCACATGTTTCACAAAAGTTTTCGATTCTTTGTCGAATAATCCTCAGGTGTCAAAAGAAAATGAACAAAAAAGCTGGAGAAAGAAGAGAATTTTAAAAAGACGGTGGATAAACGCGCAGTGAAGGTTTTTCGCATTGTTCCAGGAAGTCGTTGGCGATTTTAAATTCAGCAATGCTGGATAGCGTCACAGAACAAAATCGCATTACCTTAAGCATATATATATATATTGGTTTGAATCCAAGATGGCGGTGGGAGAATCGGCTTAAGTTTGTGCCCTTTTTTAGGGGGGGGGGTCTCTAATTGTCATCTTTAATGTGAGTTTTTCGTGTTTTTGACGTGCCGTTTTTTCTTATCTTTCTTCTTTTCACGTTTCTTTCTTCTGTTTTGCAATAGTGTGCCTGTTTTATTATTATGGACGGTTCTCTGAAGAGCAGCCTGTTAAACTAAAGACTAGTTTTCTTTTCTTTACGGGTTGTGAAACACGCGTAAGACGGAATATAAAAAATATAGGCATTCGCCGAAATAAAAAATAAAAAAAAATTATGATTGTGGAATGACTTTTTCTTTGGTCATTGGAATGCAACTAAACAGTATATATATATATATATATATATATATATATATATATATATATATATATATATATATATATATATATATATATATATATATATATATATATTAGAAAAGAAGGATGAGAGTAGTCCGACGTAATGGGAAATGAAAAAGGAAGAATCAAGAGATAGTTGTTATGTATTCATCAACGTTTCGTCTTCATTGTAAGACTTTTTCAGGATTATAATTTGAATAAAAATGTCATGCAAGTACATCGAAGTTTGGGGTTTACATGGTGGAGAGATGAGAGAATGTAGTAGCCGTGGCTACTATGAGCGCCGGGGCAGAGTCTAGGATGGAGAAGTCAATGGTCGCTAAAGAATGAAATGAATATGGAAAGCTTTGAGTAGATACGATTGAAACAGCTATGAATGGGGAGGGTGAGAATGTAATAGAAATTGCCTTATGGTGGGAGAGGTGAAAGGAAGCTGAGATTTTTGTCGTGGTGAGGTGTGGCATGGATTTTGAGAAGCTGGGGAAAGAGGGGGAAACACTGTGTTTAGCATGTAGGTGGCATCATAGTTGTAGAAAAAGATTTGAAGAAATGAAGACAACTTCGAAAATAGGGGGAGAGGTAAGAATATAATTGAAATGGTCAAAAGGGTGGGAGAGGTGAACGGGGTGAGGTGAGATTTTGGTTGTGGTGAAGTGTGAAATTTTTGTAAGCCGGAGGGAGGTTATTGTGATTCCAAAGCAATTTTATGAAGTGGTTTCGGTTCTCACAAGCCCCCCCCCCCAAAAACGAATCAAGTAAACTGTTTTATTCTCAATATTCTCCAAGCATTTCATCAATGAAGCTATGCAAGCAAATAACGTTTGAATCTTACGGACAGAAAGGAATCGTCTCATTTTTATAGAGTTTGTAAATATACAAGTCATATTATCTGATTTTCCGATGGATCATATATATATATATATATATATATATATATATATATATATATATATACATGGAAAATGAAAAAAGGAAAATCAAAAATATTATTTATGCATTTATCAACGTTTCGTCTTTATTTTAAAGCTTTCTCGGGATGATTGATTTGAAGAAATAACACACAAGTACACGCATATTTGAAAAAGTTTTGTCCGTTTGTGACGTGAAAAGAATTTTTTAATTCTTTTTTGAACGAAACACAGCCGTTTGAATTTAATATGTGTACTGCGTCTATGAAATAGAATGAGTGTTTTGTTCAAACGAAAACATAGTCGTTAGAATTTATAAAAAATGTGGTTCAATATATGACATGAAAGCAATGGTTTTGTTCTTTTTTCGAACAACACATAGTCGTTAGAATTTGAAATGTGTAATATGTTTATGAAATGAAATGGGTGTTTTTATTTATTTAGTTTTATTTTGTTTGTTTGCTTAATTTACTTTCGGCAGCCTCGTAACTGTAACTCGTCTTATTTTGTCCTTTAGTCCTCACATTTCATGTGCGATATTTCTGACAAAGGGGAAAGAATTGCTGTTTTCTTAGTCAGAATCTATCCATCTAGCACTTATCGTTGGATATTTTGTACATTGAAGTAGTATTTTTTAGCTCCTTATATCAAGTGGCTTCATGTATTGTCTGGAGCAATTTCCATTTAAAGAGAAATTCTTTCAAAAAAGTCTGGTCAGTCAGCTTTTTAAAAGTTAGACCTAAATGACATTTCAACTGACAAATCATATTTAGAATCTGACGAGCCAATCTGTATTTGTTACTGTTTAATATGTGATCTAATATATAAAATTAAGCCAGTTGGATTTTAAAAGTTAGATCTAAATCGTATTTAACCTGACAAATCAAAATTTAATTTGACAAGCGCATTTTTATTTGTTAGTGTTGTACCATGTTATTTGCAATAAAAACGTACTTCGCTTTAATTTCTTTAAAAAATAATCATTCCGTCTGGAAGATTGGTAATATGGAGCTTACAACATTAATAAAAAGCAATTTCTACATTGCTAACATAAATTTTTATATGTGTTTCCATTCAATATTACAGTTTTTATTTGTTATAATTAATTGATTCTAAGAACAGTAGTTAAAATAATTGGATCTCTACACACTTTTTATAATGTTGTCTTATTGAAATTATCCAAGCGGCCTTATTTAACAATTTTACAGAGTACTATTTTATTAATCAGTTGTTCATGAAACATTTTATCACATTTATAAAGCCTATTTATTTACGCATTCCTTTAATTTACTTTTTCTATTCACGATTTCACAATTTTTAATATTTGTATTTCGCTTTGAATATTCAAATAATCTATTTCCCATGGAATAACTTTTTCCGGTCTCTCGCCACGATTCAAAGAGACCGAGCGATGAAGAGGTAGAGAGAGAGAGGGGAAGAGATTTTTCATTAAAGTAAACATTTAAAAAATAACAAAGTTCTCTGCTTAATTATACATTTTGTATTATTTCAAGTTTTCTAATGATCGTTTTTGTGTTAAAATAAATAAAAAATAATGCATGTTCCATATGTATCACGAACGTTTTCGATTCTTCGTCGAATAACTTTCAGGTGACAAAAGCAAATGAATAATTGTTAAGAAACAGTGTGACGATTTCAAATTGGCTGAACTTAGCGCGAATAACTTTAAATGTTCGTGCAAGGACTTGTATTAGGAAAAGACACATAAATCAGACTTAGCGTCTTAAACAAGTTAGAAAGTGAACCAAATTTAACATTACAAAAATTAGCTGAAGACTGCCAGATATCTGTACGTGTTAAACAAGATTCTTAAGAGATTGAAGAGTCGGGTATTGCGGACATAAGAAAGGTAATTCAGAAATCACAATTCAACTCTCCTTCAAAAACAACTCAAAACAAAAAGAGGGAGTATTTTCATGCTCCTATAAAAACAAGTTAGACCAATGAAAACAGGATAAAGTACCGCCTAGCCCCTGTTTCCGTTGTGAAGCCCTTCATTGGGTAACGGATTGCCTATACCGTTTTAAAACCTGTCTAACATTTAATAAAGTCGAACACAAGAGTTCACATTGCAGAACGAACAGAAGAAATAAAACTTGGGTTCAATCTACAAGAACAAACGATCAGGACCGTATAAATATAAGACGATATGTACAGGTAAAAATTATGAATAAAAATGTAAAATTACAATTAAATTCGGGTTCAGGCGTGTCGATAACCAACCTGCATACATGGAAAAGGTTGAATAAACCGACCATGCTAAGAAGCAACAAAATAGCCAGAACGGTGACTGGTGAAAAAGAAAATCGAGAGTAAAATCATTACCAACGTTACCTTAAATGGAACTACCAAAAAAGTTTTAATTCTCGTATTGAAAGACACCAATATTTATTTGGCGCAAACTGGATGCAAAGGTTCAATCTATGGAATTTACTAATCAGTACGTTTTGCCAAAATATAGAAAATCCGACTACCGAGTCAGAAAAACTAAAGAAGAAATTGAAGAAAACCTTTTCCCGGTGTTTTTTCTGTCGGTTTTGGTCGATATAAAAAAGATGTGCGTAAAATTTGAACTGAACGAGAACGTTCAATCTGTATTTAAGAAAAAAGGAATGCACCGTTCGTCTCGTTAGTAAAAATAAACGAGGAATTAGACAGATTAGAAAGGACCGGTATTTTATCTAAAGTGGGATATAGTCATTGGGCAGCACCCACTGACTATGTAAAAAAGAAATTTAAAGAAATCCGCGTGTGTGCAAAGTTTTCGACAGGGTGAAATGCAGCACTAAAGGACTACCATTATCCACTTCGAAGCCTAGAAGAAGTTTTTACAAAATTAAATGGAGGAAAAATTTTCTTTAAAATAGACCTTAGTGAATCGCACCTCCAAATACTCGTTGAAGAAGAAAGTTCTAAATTGCTACGTATAAACACACATCGCGGATTATACAAGTTTGAAAGGCTTTCTTTCGGCTTAAGGTTGGTGCAGCACTTTTTCAGCAAGTTATTGATACTATGCTGGGTGAATTTGATTTCACGGTCGCATACCCAGATGCCATTCTAATATATAGCAAAAATATGGAACAACACAGATAACACGTTCACAGAGTGTTTTCGTTAATCGGGACTATGGTTTCAAATTTAAAGAAGAAAAATGTGATTTTTTTCTTTTAGAAGAAATCAAATATCTGAGTTATGCCATAGATAAAGACGGCAGAAGGTCAGACTTAGAGCGGGTCACTGCAATTAAGGACATGCCGGCTCCTGAAAACATCACATTCCTACAGAGTTTCCATGGACTGGAAATTATTACCAAGCTTGTATTCCAAATATGCATAACCTCCGTGCTCCTATGAACGAACTGTTAACAAAGGATAAGGTTTGGAAATGGACACCCGAATGCCAGGAGACGTTCGACAACACTATCCAAATTCTAACGTCGGATTTATTCCTCACACATTATGACCCTAACCCTAACCCTAACCCTAACCTAGACATCATAGTTGCTAGAGACGCAAGCTCGTACGGAATAGGAGAATGCATTCTTCATAAAATGACAGACGGAACTCACAAGCCCATCGCTCATGCATCAAGGACCCTGCTTCAAGCAGAGAAGCATTATTCCCAAATCGAAAAGGAGGTCTTAAGAATAATATTCGCAGTAGCAAAATTCCACCCTTACATGCACAGAAGAATGTTCACGTCACAGACAGATCGCAAACCGTTAATCACCATTTTTGGTTCTAAATCAGGTCTTCCCGTATACACGGCAAATAGACTACAGAGATGGGGATAATTTTTATTAAATTACAATGTTAAAATGGAATACTTACTGTCGAAAAAAATCTATCACGCTCATGGATTATCTAGACTGATTCCGAGACATAAAGAGCCACTTGAAGATTCCGTGATTGCTTCCCTACAAACGGACGGGGAAATAAAAGCTACGTTGTGAAACACAGTAAGAAAACTCCCTGTGATCCTACATGAAATTTAAAAGGAAGCCCTCGATGATGAGTTCATTAACATTAAAAGAGCAACAATGTCTGATAAGGAGCAACATATTTCAGACCGTTTTTCATTGTCTGATGGTGTACTCCTGTACAGCGAGAGTATCGTCATCCCCCAAAAAAAACTACAGAAAAGAATCCTGAAGGATTTTCACGTTTGCATTCCGGGGACAAATCGGATGACAAGTTTAATGCGCAGCTACGTGTACTGGCCTAAAATGGACCAGGACATTGAAAACATCGCCAATACGTGTAAAGGCTGTGCCTTGGCGACAAAGACACTTCCTATTAAAGATAGTTAGTGGCCAAAAACGGACTGACCTTGGTCAAGCATACACGTGGATTTTGCGGGTCCGCTGGAGAGGAGTTACTATATAATTGTATTAGATAGTTTTACAAAATGGCTCGAAGTGTTCCGATGTAAAAAGCCCATTACAGAGGTAACAATAAACTTCTTCCACGAATTGTTCGGCCGTTTTCGGGTAGTCGATTGTTTGGTTAGTGACAACGGAACGCAATTTACGTCCTCCGACTTTAAAGAGTTCTGTGAGATTTTCCAGATAAGACACATCACGACTCCCCCGTACCACCCTAGGTCAAACGGCCAGGCTCAGCGGTTTGTGGACACTTTAAAAAGAGCCCTGAAAAAAGCTTGCGGCACTCCCACGGTTAAGGCCTTGCAGCAGTTCTTACAAGTATACAGGATTACGCGAAATGTTAACACACCATCCGCAGTATCTCCTGCAGAATTAATGTTTGCGCGTAAAATAAAATCCGTTTTCGAATAATTGCTGTCAAAACGAACCAAACAAGAACGAACTTCTGGTGTACAAAAAAAAAACGCTACACCCCAGGGGATATAGTATATTTAAAGATGTTTTAAGATAACACATCTTTCTGGGAACTTGGTACGATAGTAAAGAGAATTGGAAATATGGTTTACATAATCCAAGATCCTCAGTTTTCGCATAGGAATCACCTAAATCAAATTAGGAAACGACTGTCGGATGACACTGACAGCAGTCACCAGGAAAAAAAAGAAGTTATGGATACCATATACGATACTTTCGACATACAAGTACCCCAATCAACCCCAGAACAGCGACAATCTAAAAGGAAACAGGGGTCTCCGGATTTTATCGTGATCAATCCAAAAATGAAACGATACTGATACTCCTGTGGAGGTTAGGCTTGGTGAGGTGTTATGGTACCTTACCTATACGGACTACTTGGACTCTTCCACTCTCCATAAATACTGGAAGCACCTGCTTCTCAGTGTTGGACCCAACCCCAGCCTGTTCAGTCTCTCATTAACTTCGGTTGAGTGAAGACGTCGGGATGGGGTAATACCAGTCGAGGATTCGTTCTCGACAATCAGTCCGGCAGGAACTGGGCCATTTACGTGGCCTTTTATCTGCCGGGCTGAGGTATATTGTCCTGGGTTTTCCTAGGAGGTGCACCCTCCCAGGCCTTGCCTTCCCTCTTTGAGGAGGGGTAAGTTTATTGCTTGCTGCCTGAGGCGCCCTTACCGGGGAATGCCGACGGGGTTGCCCAGGCTATTTTTGATAGGCCAGAGTGCTCCTTCTTTAGGGGCGCTGGCTGGCTTGATCTCCCCACTTTCCGACCTTGTGTCACATATTGCTTTGTGGGAAGCGATTAAATACCTGGACCCAACCCCAGCCTGTTCAGTCTCTCATTAACTTCGGTTGAGTGAAGACGTCGGGATGGGGTAATACCAGTCGAGGATTCGTTCTCGACAATCAGTCCGGCAGGAACTGGGCCATTTACGTGGCCTTTTATCTGCCGGGCTGAGGTATATTGTCCTGGGTTTTCCTAGGAGGTGCACCCTCCCAGGCCTTGCCTTCCCTCTTTGGGGAGGGGTAAGTTTATTGCTTGCTGCCTGAGGCGCCCTTACCGGGGAATGCCGACGGGGTTGCCCAGGCTATTTTTGATAGGCCAGAGTGCTCCTTCTTTAGGGGCGCTGGCTGGCTTGATCTCCCCACTTTCCGACCTTGTGTCACATATTGCTTTGTGGGAAGCGATTAAATACCTGGACACACACCAGTCTATACTGGCAATCAAGACTGGCGTACAACCCCTCTTGTTCTATGTTGTATTATACATTTTTCAATATACTAGTTGTTCTCTAAACTTCGAGTTCGTGTTTTCCTCCCGGACCCTTTACAGGGCCACAACAAAAAGATGGTCGAGAAACGCGCACGTGAAGTTAGACACTAACTTAGACACCTACAATTAATAACATTATGTATAAAATCAGTAAAAAACATTTTAGAATGCTTAACGTAATACAATTTTATCCTTTGACGCTAATTCTGGCGTTGCAGAATTTAAATTGTTGACGTCTTTCCTGAAACAATGCGAGACTGTTCTTTTGGCTGTAAGGTCCCCTGTTTATGTTTCACCACCATATAGTTGAGTCCCTTTTTGTATTTGTGAATTCTTTTATCGGTAAGTCAGCGTATACAAGTGTTGCATAGCCCCACTCTTGGGCCGCAGCGGCACTCATTTACTATACTTGTCCCGGTACGGGTCGTGGCAGTTCCCGTTTAAATACTCGTCATTTTTAAAACATCATAAATCACATAGTTTGCATACCTTTAAATTTCTCCCGTCTCAATGTCGTCTAGTGGTTAAACTCCTTCCTCGTTCTTCTGCCGTGAACCACGCCGCTGCAACAAAAACTCCATGATCGGGTCGGAAGACAAACAATCTTTTTAAATTTATTTCTTTTTATTACAAGCGTTAGTTATTTATCGGCTTGGAGATTTTCACCAACGTCGAGAGAGAGAAAGAGAGAAAGCAAATTACTACTTTATCGTAGTTACTTATCAAATAAGTCTTAACCATTCGTGGAGGGGGGGAAGAGATCTTTCGCCTGTATTTTCTTAGGGAAATATTTCCCTTAATCGGTTGTAGACTACATGCTAAAAATCACGTCTCATAGGTTCGTCTCCAAAACCCAGGCTGCTAAAACTCGCTTC
>OY744529.1:15073720-15101220 GCA_963556195.1 Sepiola atlantica | reverse complement strand
TTTAAACGTGATTGAACTATATATATATATATATATATATATATATATATATATAAATGAAGGAGAATGGAAAGGAATTAGAGAAAGCAAAAGCCAAATCAAAATTCAATTCAAAAGTTCAAAGCAAGGTATATTCCGCAAAAAGGCAATTTATTCAAGTTAAATTTTCCTTAAGCCAGGCTTTTCAAAGATCAAAATCTTATCATCAGAGGAAGTCGCTGGGATAGATAAGTTGGCAATGGCCAAGATTTAAAATTTGAAAAAATAAAATAAAAGTTGTAGGGAAAGAAACGCAGGGCAAAACTGTGCCAGGGTGCAAGCAAATATATATATATATATAAATATATATATATATATATATATAAATATATATATATATATATATATATATATATATATATATATATATATATATATATATATATATATATATATATATATATATATCAATTATTGCAAATACGTATATTTCAGAACTTCTGGAAGTTATTAAAAATGTCTGCATATTTAGAATATTTTGGTATTTTTTCAAAAATGTCCGAAATCTTAATTTTCTGTTTAAAATCTGAGGTTGAAAAAAAAAATTCAGTTAGATAAAAAAGGAGAAAAACCTGTTTTTATTAAGATGGACGGAAGATTTTTGCCGAATCAGAAAAAAAGAAAAGAATTTTAATATAAATTCTGCAAGAAAAACAAAATGGCTTTTCATTAGAAGAGTCTGTTCAAACTACGCGTTTAGCGCTAAAAAATGTTATTTTTAACTTACACGTGAACTACCAACGGACAAATAGATAGACTTATAAAGATGTGTGAACACATCCAAAATGCTATTTCAAAGATAAGAGTGACAGATAGACAAACATGCTATTTTAAACTTGAGCGTGACAGACCAACAGAAAATACTATTTAAAACAAACGTAACAGACCGACCAGCAATCAATCTGATTCTTTAGCAAAGAAAATGCAATTTAAAACTTTAGTGTGACAGACAAACGAAAACGCTATTTTATACTTAAGCATGATAGACCAAAGAAAATGCTACTTAAAACATAAGAGTTAACAACCAAAGAAAATGCAGTTTTTAAACTTAAGCATGATAGACGAAAGAAAATGCTATTTCAAATTTAAGTGTAACAGACGAAAGAAAATGCTATTTCAAACTTATGTGTGACAGACGAAAGAAAATGCTATTTCAAACTTAAGTGTGACAGACGAAAGAAAATGCTATTTCAAACTTAAGCGTGACAGACGAAAGAAAATGCAGTTTTTAAACTTAAGCATAACAGACGAAAGAAAATGCTATTTCAAACTTAAGTGTGACAGATGAAAGAAAATGCTACTTCAAACTTAAGTGTGACAGACGAAAGAAAATGCAATTTCAAACTTAAGCGTAACAGACGAAAGAAAATGCAATTTCAAACTTAAGCGTAACAGACGAAAGAAAATGCAATTTCAAACTTAAGCGTAACAGACGAAAGAAAATGCAATTTCAAACTTAAGCGTAACAGACGAAAGAAAATGCAATTTCAAACTTAAGCGTAACAGACGAAAGAAAATGCAATTTCAAACTTAAGCGTAACAGACGAAAGAAAATGCAATTTCAAACTTAAGCGTGACAGACAAAAAAGAATACCATTTTAAACTTAAGCGTGACAAACCAAACAAAACGTTATTTTAATTTTAGCGAAGCAGACCAAAGAAAATACCATTTCAAGCTTAAGCGTGACAGACCGAAAACATTTCTATTTTAAACTTAAGTGTGGTTGATTAAAAAAATACTATTTCAAACTTAAGCATGACAGACTAAAGAAAATGCTATTTTAAACTTGTGTGACAGACTAAAAAAAGAAACTATTTCAAACTTAAGCGTGAATGACTAAAGACAATACTATTTTAGACTTAAGCGTCCCAGGCATAAGAAAATACCATTTCAAACTTAAGCGTAACAGACGAAAGAAAATGCTATTTTAAATTTAATTATTATCGACTTAAGAGAATGCTATTTGAAAACTTAAGCATCACAGACCCCAAAAAATGCTATTTTACACTTAAGCGTAACAGACGAAATGAAATGCTATTTCAAGCTTAAGTGTGACAGACCAAAGAAAATGCCATTTCAGACTTAGCGGGACAGCAAAAATAAAATGCTATTTTAAACTTAAACATAAAAGAGCAAAGAAAATGCTATTTTAGACTCAAGCCTGATAGACCAATTGAAATGCCATTTGAAACTTGAGCATTGCAGATCAAAGAAAATGCCTTTTTAAAAAGCGTGACAGACCCCAAAAATGCCATTTCAAACTATGTATGAGAGACCAAAATAAAATGCTATTTTAAACTTGAGAATGAGAACCCAAAGAAAATTCTGTTTTAATCTTAAGCATAACATACCAGAGAAAATGCTTTTTCAAACTTAAGCATGACAGAAAAAAGATAATTCTATTTTAAAAGAGCATTACAGACCAAAGAAAATACTATTTCAAACTTAAACATGACAGACCAAAAAAAATGATATTTTAAACTTAAACATGACAGACTAAAGAAAATGCTATTTTAAACTTAAACATGACAGACCAAAAAAAATGATATTTTAAACTTAAACATGACAGACTAAAGAAAATGATATTTTAAACTTAAACATGACAGACTAAAGAAAATGCTATTTCAAACTTAAGCGGGACAGACCAAAGAAAATGATATTTTAAACTTAAGCATGACAGACCAAAGAAAATGATATTTTAAAGTTAAACATGACAGACTAAAGAAAATGATATTTTAAACATAAACATGACAGACTAAAGAAAATGCTATTTTAAACTTAAACATGACAGACCAAAAAAAATGATATTTTAAACTTAAACATGACAGACTAAAGAAAATGCTATTTTAAACTTAAACATGACAGACCAAAAAAAATGATATTTTAAACTTAAACATGACAGACTAAAGAAAATGATATTTTAAACTTAAACATGACAGCCCCAAAAAAATGCTATTTTAAACTTAAACATGACAGACTAAAGAAAATGCTATTTCAAACTTAAGCGGGACAGACCAAAGAAAATCATATTTTAAACTTAAGCATGACAGACCAAAGAAAATGATATTTTAAACTTAAACATGACAGACTAAAGAAAATGATATTTTAAACTTAAACATGACAGACTAAAGAAAATGATATTTTAAACTTAAACATGACAGACTAAAGAAAATGATATTTTAAACTTAAACATGACAGACTAAAGAAAATGCTATTTTAAACTTAAACATGACAGACTAAAGAAAATGCTATTTTAAACTTAAACATGACAGACCAAAAAAAATGATATTTTAAACTTAAACATGACAGACTAAAGAAAATGCTATTTTAAACTTAAACATGACAGACCAAAGAAAATCATATTTTAAACTTAAGCATGACAGACCAAAGAAAATGATATTTTAAACTTAAACATGACAGACTAAAGAAAATGATATTTTAAACTTAAACATGACAGACTAAAGAAAATGATATTTTAAACTTAAACATGACAGACTAAAGAAAATGATATTTTAAACTTAAACATGACAGACTAAAGAAAATGCTATTTTAAACTTAAACATGACAGACTAAAGAAAATGCTATTTTAAACTTAAACATGACAGACCAAAAAAAAATGCTATTTTAAACTTAAACATGACAGACTAAAGAAAATGCTATTTTAAACTTAAACATGACAGACCAAAGAAAATCATATTTTAAACTTAAGCATGACAGACCAAAGAAAATGATATTTTAAACTTAAACATGACAGACTAAAGAAAATGATATTTTAAACTTAAACATGACAGACTAAAGAAAATGATATTTTAAACTTAAACATGACAGACTAAAGAAAATGCTATTTTAAACTTAAACATGACAGACTAAAGAAAATGCTATTTTAAACTTAAACATGACAGACCAAAAAAAAATGCTATTTTAAACTTAAACATGACAGACTAAAGAAAATGCTATTTTAAACTTAAACATGACAGACCAAAGAAAATCATATTTTAAACTTAAGCATGACAGACCAAAGAAAATGATATTTTAAACTTAAACATGACAGACTAAAGAAAATGATATTTTAAACTTAAACATGACAGACTAAAGAAAATGATATTTTAAACTTAAACATGACAGACTAAAGAAAATGCTATTTTAAACTTAAACATGACAGACTAAAGAAAATGCTATTTTAGATTTACGCGTGACAGATTGTCCAGCTAGAAGCAATTGTTAGCAGAGGAAGGTGACACTGGTAAAGACTAATGACATGAATGCGTCATGTTCGCTTTTTATAAAGTCTGCTTTCGATCTAAATGTCGGTCGACTACATTTTCATGCCATAGCATAAAATGATCGAATAAAGCAGTTAGGTCAAAAAATGAATATCAGAATATAATTTATTGGATATCTATTGATGGTGAGAGGATGCTCTCTCTCTCTCTCTGTCTCTCACGATATTTTTTTGGAACGGGTAACTTGAAAATGTTATATCTTTGAAGATGGAAATGACGAGAATCTTATGTTAAAGCGTCCAAACTAAATTCCTTCGCTAAGTAAAGAAAATCCGACTATTTTGACTGGCTGAATTCTGTTGTTGGCATTGGTTTTCCCAATTCTTTTTAGAATCAGATACTCACAAGAGCGACCATGTGAAAGTTGCCAACATCTATAAGTAAAAGTGATGCTGTTATGGAACCGACTGGATTCGAACCTGTTACATTTAGATCGTCAGTCTGCGTACTTATCCACCTTACCACCGCCATGAACTCACTAATTCTCACGGGATTCTGAGTATGAGGACCTTACATTATTACGTGCATCTTCACTAAAGTACTGAAACTGAAATCTAACTTCAAATCTTTCTTTTTGTCACATGATCAAGCAAATCAATAATAGATGTACTTCTTATATTGAGCCTTAGCTGACCTTCAATATCAGAACATGTCAATTATGTCTAATGATACTATGTACCTGGCAAATTATACCTACACATAATCCTCAAAACATATAATTTGATACTATTGGAGCCCTACACCCTGTGCTAATTCTCCTAAAATAAAAATTAAATGCTACTGTTTTTTTAGATGCTGAAAAAGTAAGCAGTAAAAAGAAATTAAAAAAAACAACAATATTTTAGAGAGGGGATCACTTTTGCATATAAATTTGATATAAAATGATCATGCACGTATAAGCTACCAGGCCGTAATGATCATCTACTTCCAGAGCAGATAGAATTTTTCAAGGTCGGTTCTTAAAAACGCTTGTTAAATTTAGATACAAAAGTGATCCTCCACTCTAAAATCTAAAATATTGCTTGTTTTTTTTTTACCATCTACTTTTCAGGTGGAGTCTTGTTGTGTAGATGACACATCGTAGCAGCTTAGTAGTCGTGGTAGTTGCAGTAGAGTTGATTTTTTTTTCTTTGTTTTATTTTTATTTTTCACTTGTGCTTGATATTAATAACAACAGCACACAATCTGCACTTTGATATTTTTCTTTCTGTTTCTTTATTTATTTTTCTTTCAAAATTGTACTTAGCTTACAATGATATTACATATTCCCCCATCCACAGTAGAGGTGGGAGATAGAAAGAGGATCTCCAAAAAAACATCTCCGTTCTGGTCAACGGATAAGTGGCAACAGAAAGAGTAAACTAGTGTATTTACCACGTTTCACTCGAGACTTCCTGTAATGTCATTTTCTTTGAACATGTTACTTTAATTTCTGGTGGAAATTACATATCTCTACATAATTTTAATTTGTAGTGGAATTTTACTCTTTCTAAATAACTAGTACATCACACATAACATTACTACATGTAGACGCTCTATTTTGTAATTTTTAAGACTTACAATATGCTGAATATATTACGGCTAAACTGAATGCATACATTTAAATGTCTTTATGCGCACGTACACACATGTGCATTGAACTAACCACACACATATACTACTCATTTCTTTGTAAATAAATGTATTTGTTCATTTGAAACAAATATGCATGTCTTCCTGTTATTATTGTATTTATTATTATTTTATTTTTTATTATTATCTTAATTTTATTATTATTTTAATTTCATTATTATTTTAATTTCATTATTATTTTATTTTTATTATTATTTTAATTTCATTATTTTTTTGATTCCATTATTATTTTGATTTTATCATTATTTTAATTTTATTATTATTTTAATTTCATTATTATTTTAATTTCATTATTATTTTAATTTTATTATTATTTTAATTTTATTATTATTTTGATTTCATTATTATTTTGATTTTATCATTATTTTAATTTTATTATTATTTTAATTTCATTATTATTTTAATTTCATTATTATTTTAATTTCATTATTATTTTAATTTCATTATTATTTTAATTTTATTATTATTTTAATTTTATTATTATTTTGATTTCATTATTATTTTGATTTTATCATTATTTTAATTTTATTATTATTTTAATTTTATTATTATTTTAATTTCATTATTATTTTAATTTCATTATTATTTTAATTTCATTATTATTTTGATTTCATTATTATTTTATTTTTATTATTATTTTAATTTTATTATTATTTTAATTTCATTATTATTTTAATTTTATTATTATTTTAATTTCATTATTTTTTTGATTTCATTATTATTTTGATTTTATCATTATTTTAATTTTATTATTATTTTAATTTCATTATTATTTTAATTTCATTATTATTTTATTTTTATTATTATTTTAATTTCATTATTATTTTGATTTCATTATTATTTTAATTTCATTATTATTTTAATTTTATTATTATTTTAATTTCATTATTATTCTAATTTTATTATTATTTTAATTTTATTATTATTTTAATTTCATTATTATTTTGATTTCATTATTATTTTGGTTTTATCATTATTTTAATTTCATTATTATTTTAATTTTATTATTATTTTAATTTCATTATTATTTTAATTTTATTATTATTTTAATTTTATTATTATTTTGATTTCATTATTATTTTGATTTTATCATTATTTTAATTTTATTATTATTTTAATTTCATTATTATTTTAATTTCATTATTATTTTAATTTCATTATTATTTTAATTTCATTATTATTTTAATTTTATTATTATTTTATTTTCATTATTATTTTAATTTCATTATTATTTTAATTTCATTATTATTTTGATTTTATCATTATTTTAATTTTATTATTCTTTTAATTTTATTATTATTTTAATTTCATTATTATTTTAATTTCATTATTATTTTAATTTCATTATTATTTTAATTTCATTATTATTTTGATTTAATTATTATTTTATTTTTATTATTATTTTAATTTTATTATTATTTTAATTTCATTATTATTCTAATTTTATTATTATTTTAATTTTATTATTATTTTAATTTCATCATTATTTTAATTTTGTTATTATTTTAATTTCATTATTATTTTAATTTCATTATTATTTTAATTTCATTATTATTTTAATTTTATTATTATTTTAATTTTATTATTATTTTAATTTTATTATTATTTTAATTTCATTATTATTTTAATTTTATTATTATTTTAATTTTATTATTATTTTAATTTTATTATTATTTTAATTTTATTATTATTTTAATTTTATTATTATTTTAATTTTATTATTATTTTAATTTCATTATTATTTTAATTTCATTATTATTTTAATTTTATTATTATTTTAATTTTATTATTATTTTGATTTCATTATTATTTTAATTTTATTATTATTTTAATTTCATTATTATTTTATTTTTATTATTATTTTAATTTCATTATTATTTTAATTTCATTATTATTTTAATTTTATTATTATTTTAATTTCATTATTATTTTAATTTCATTATTATTTTGATTTAATTATTATTTTATTTTTATTATTATTTTAATTATATTATTATTTTAATTTCATTATTATTTTAATTTCATTATTATTTTATTTTTATTATTATTTTAATTTTATTATTATTTTAATTTTATTATTATTTTAATTTCATTATTATTTTAATTTTATTATTATTTTAATTTTATTATTATTTTAATTTTATTATTATTTTAATTTCATTATTATTTTAATTTCATTATTATTTTAATTTTATTATTATTTTAATTTCATTATTATTTTAATTTTATTATTATTTTAATTTTATTATTATTTTAATTTTATTATTATTTTATTATGATTGTCATTTGTTATTGAACATAACGAGGAACACAAAAGTTGATTATTATTCGATTTATGTGTGACGTTTTAGATTTTTTTAAATTACTTTTGTTTTTTGATATTTCTTTTATACTAAACTAAAAGAATACCCGTTCCTATGAAGGTTGCCAACATCCTAAGTGAAAGTGTTTCTGCGAAACGAGCTGGATTCAAACTTGTAACACTCATGAGGACAAGCTGTTCCAGCAGATACAGCGCCTTATATTCCCAAAGGGTCACCCATGTGGTACTAACCAGGCTGAATGTTGCTTAACTTCGGGGATCTAATGAGAACGATGTGTCAACTTGATTATGCCTTACAAGATTATGTACTCCATCGAGGAAATGAAAAAAGTTCGTTAGGAGTGATCTGATTTTATTTTCTTAATAAAAATGAAAAACGAAAGATTTTCTAATATATTATTTTTTACCACAAAAAAACAAACAAAAACAGAAAACCAATTACTAAATAGACCGGGAAATAGTAATTTGTTTTTTTTTGTAAACTAAGGGACTTCTTTTTTTTATCTTAGCACCGGCTGCAAATTACAGATGACTCATTGACGTCACATTTCGTCGCCATCTTGGGTTAAAAAATTCAATTTCACCAACAGTTTTATTGACCAAGAAATAGCAAAGTGCAACAAGTCATGTAAAAAGACAGTCAGGAGATATTGCATCTATATATCGTCTAAATGTTTATCTAAGGCGACTTTACACCTGGATATGGTAGGCATCACCATAACCTCCTCTGGCAGTCTGTTCTGGGGAGCAGGAACACAAACAGAGACTGCTGTCTTTCTTCTGTTAAGTCAAAAGCAATGATGGTACATCTTCTACAAGTAACTGCAGAGACCATGACTAGGTGTTGGGGTGAAAATCACCTCTAAAGATAGATTTATATTCCTGTTGATGATGCTGTATGTCAGAATCAGGTACCCTCGCATCCTTTGCTGTTCAAGTGAGTACAGATTTGGTCTTTGAAGCCGTTCATTGTAGGTAAGCATGCAGAATCCTGTCACCATTCCGGTTGCTAACTGTTGAACATGCTCCAGGTGTACAATATCTTTTTGGAGATACAGGATGTGTTGCTCGGATGGCATACTCAGGAATGGGACGTACCAGAGTTATGTATAAGAGATGGAATGTGTTTGCTGTTCGGCTTAGAAAGGATCAGATACAGAACTCACCTGGTTTTGCTCGCTATTTCGGTACAATGATGTTTTGGTTTGAAGGAGTCGTCCACAAGTTGTACTAAGGTCCTTTGCATTAGCGATGATGTTGAATGGTTGAGGTGAAAATCCGATGATCAGGGAGTCAACGGATATGATCAGACCTACAAAGAAGCCTGAGTGTCACGCAAGTCAGTTGTTTAATGTGGTCAATCCAACTCCCCCAAAGAGCATTGTAGAAGGGCCACCTCAGGCGACCGAAAAAAAACATAATCCTCCTGACACTGAACAGAACAACTCAGATATTTTGGTTCGAAGGCTACAGACCAGAGGGATTCCTTTGAGGTCAAACTGTAAAAAAAAAAACCCAAAAAAACACAATAACGCATGGACCTAGTTCCTGAAGAAACTTTAATTCCTGTTTTAGTATTTTGGAAATCTCAAATAATGTGAGGCCAAAGCTGTCAGCTAAGATAATAAGTGAAGCTATTTGCGCTCCTCCTGTGCCTCCTGAGCCTAGATCAGTGATTCCCAACGTGGAACAAACCCCACTAGGGGACAATTCAATAATAATGGGGAGGGGGGGGGAATATGAAAAATATAGTAATATCAACATTTTTTCAATTTTACCCTATATAGGTAAAAATTATAAATTTATAAGATAAAACTATAAATTACAACCTAGCTGAAGACAGCAGCTTGTGCAATCTAGTCAATAGTTCACCCACTAATATTATCGGTCATCTGGCACCAACTAGATGCGTGACTTCTGAATTGTTTAACTTTGCCGTTCTTCATCTGCTGTCAATCTTTTTGTTTGTTGTGCTTCTAATGTTTGACTCATGAATCTATGAAGAGAGGTTGTCGTCTCGAAAATCAGTGGAAGGCAAAACACAATATTTATGTAAATTCTAAACTGATGTATTTTAACTCCTTAAAGGAGAAGTTTGAAAAAAGATCAATAATAAAGTGATTGTTGTCTGCAGGGGACATGAAGAAATTTGTGATAAAAAAGTGGGGCGTGGTACTAAAATGGTTGGAACCACTGATCTAAAGGTTTCTGGTTCATTCCCGATTATTTGAGTAATCCAACCCTTGAAAGTGACCTGTTTGGAAGACTGAAACAGGTTTGTTTACTGTTAATGAGCCCCCCCCCCCTCATGCACCAAGATGTGGGAATTATTCTGAATTATTAGTGGTCATCACATGTGTCAATAGAGATTCTCATAATCATGGCCGTGTCTTATGTATATAAGGATAAACTCAAGCAAACATCAAACAAAAGAAACAGCGGTCTCGATTTCTTTTTCTTTTATTTCTTTCATTTTTCTTTCGTCTTTATTCCATTCTCTTTGTTTTCTTTCTTCTTCTTCTTCTTCTTCTTCGTCTTCTTCTTTCTATCTCTCTATCTCTCTTTCTATCTTTTTCCTTTCTTCGTTTCTTTTTCTCTGCACCAAACGTCCACGATTCATTTTTGCCACTCTTCATTATCTTACACCTGTGCAATCTAGTCAATTGTTCACCCACTAATATTATCGGTCATCTGGCACCAACTAGATGCGTGACTTCAAAATTGTTTAACTTTGTCGTTCTTCATCTGCTGTCAAAGAAGAAGATGAATTTTAGTCAGCTGCTCAACGCTCCAACTGAAGCTAAAAAAAAAACGAAGGAAACTAACGAAATCTCAAATAATGTGAGGCCAAAGCTGTCAGCTAAGAAAATAAGTGAAGCTATGTGCTCTCCTCCTCCTGTGTCTCCTGAGTCTAGATCAATGATTCCCAACGTAGACCCAAGCTTCACTTGGAGGCAATTCGATAATAATAATAAGGGGGGGGGGGTGCAATATGAAAAATAAAGTAATATCAACTGTTAATTACAATCTAACAGTTTGTGCAATCAAGTCAATTGTTCACCCACTAATATTATCGGTCATCTGGCACCAACAGATGCGTGACTTCTGAATTGTTTAACTTTGCAGTTCTTCATCTGCTGTCAAGGAAGAAGATAAATTTTAGTCAGCTGCTCAACGCTCCCACTGACGCTAAAAAAAAAATGGAGGAAACTAACTACAACCAAATTAAATGTTCACAATATATTGATTCCTATTCATTTTTTGTTCAAGCGAATATATCCTTTGATAAGCTTTATAAATAACTTCTAGTATTTCTTTTACTCAGTAAAATTTTATCTTTTGCCCCACGTTGTCAACAGAAAAATAAAAATGAGATTTTATAGTTTTTTTTTTTTAAATGTGATTACCCGTCAACGCCCTGGAAATACCTGAGAAAAACATATGGTAAATTTATAGAAGTGCACCTCTCGTATTTCGGCCCCTAAAAAAAAAAGTTTCTACTTTTGGGGGCAAATTGCACGTAAACAGCCATAACAAATATCCGCTATGAAAAAAAATTATGAAAATTTTTATTATTTTAGATGTTAGGAGGGGAGGGATCACTTTCCTATATCAGTTATACGTAAAGTGAGCACGCATTTCTTGGCCACGGAATCTCACCTCTCGTATTTCGGCCCCTAAAAAAAAGTTTCTACTTTTTTTTAGGGGCCGAAATACGAGAGGTGCACTTCTATAAATTTACCAAACATATTTTAGACTTTAGAGTGGTGTTCACTTTACTATATAAATTTAACGTAAAATGATCGCCCAGTTCTTGATTAGATAGTATAGGACAGAACGTGTAACCATTTTTTATTTAAAGAATGGCGGCCATTTTAGAATACAAAAAATAGTTACTTAATCTGTCCTACCCTATGTAGCTAAGAATTGGGTGATAACGCTTTCTAGTCAGGAAGTAGGTGATCATTTTACGTTATATTCATAGAGTAAAGTGAACTACCACTCTGACATATTTTATTTATTTATTTATCATAAAATTTTCCGTTTTTTCCCCCAGTGTATCGGCGTGTAACCACTCGAAATAAATAGAATCTCATGTTTATTGTTTATATTGTTCATTGAAAGCGTGGGGGCAAAATGTAAAATTTTACCTTTCAGGATAATTTTCTTAATCCCTATTGTAAAATTTAACCCAGTTTCTAAATTATACTGTCTACACTTAATTATTCATTTAATGAAAATGTATATAATCATTCGGTAGATAATTAACTTGAATAACAACTTGGTTTTCATTTCAAGTCACGAATATTTTTTTCTTTCATTATTATTGTAATAACGGTACACGGTGTCTACCCAAATTATGTACCCCCTTTTATTTAGGACATTTTCGTTTTATAATGAATGTTTTATATTGCAGTTTAAATAATTCTATTGCAATATAAACATATAGATTTAGCTTAGAGATGTTTATCTGTAAGAAATAGCTAAAGGAATTCTTTAAAGAATGATTAATATTTTATTAATCGTTTACTAAATTAAGACATTGGTTTTCTGGGCGTAGATGTTAAAAGATGTGTAAGAGTTACTCCCCTTTGAATGCAGAAGTAAATAATATTGTAAACACGAGAATAACATGTTTTTTTTTGCTTGAAAAAAAAAAAATCACATTCATGATATAAAAATCATGAATGTTTGAGGTAAAATACATCAGAGATCAAAATCGAGGCTAAATTAAGACAATGAAGGAAGCAGAAGAAACACCAGAGCCGGTAGGGTAAACATTTTTGGTATTATTAACACCCTCCGCCAAATCACCTTTCCCCAGGTTCTACTTTTTTAGGCTATTACGTGTGAACACCCTGAAAAAATTAGCGAAGAGAAGAAAAAAACAACAACAATTAATTTAGAATTAAGAATGGGGGATCAGTTTCGCATATATATTCAACCTAAAATGTCCCCCCATTTCTAAACCTATTTACCGTTTTAGGGCAAGGGCATTAACAATTTTTTTTGCTCGCCTACGGGAGATAAATCATGTGCACTTTTTTTATTGGGAGGCGGGGCAAGGTTCTACCTTTTTAGGCGATTCGTGTGGTCTTACGCTCTTGCCACTCGGACTTAGGGTGTGTGGTAAAAAAAACATTGGTTAAATTCCCTAAAAAGTTAGAATGGACTGGAAATAGGGGATCATTTTATGTTAAATTTATATACGAAACTGATACTCCACTCTAAATTTTAAACTAATTGTTTTTTTTTCTTACTTCTTTCCGCTAAGTTTTTCAGATTACACGTAATCGCCTGAAAAAGTTGAATCTCATTTTTTGTGAGGGGGGGGGGGGATTTACACATTTTTCACTTAAATGTACATTTGAGATCATTTCCCGAATATGTCGTCCGAGGTAACTTTCCAATAACGTTTGTTGGAACTCCGGTTGTACCGCATTTTGGACCAGAGTATCATCTACTCCATTCCACAGATTAGGAAGGTCGGGCTTAAACCTCTACCGAGCGATAACCTTAATCATCATTGCAACGGTGATTAAGGTTATCGCTCGGTATGAAGAAATTAAAGGGCTTGTCATCAACCATAACAAGTACAATGGCCTGGTGATTGGAGCTTGGAGTCCGCCCTTCCAGGTATTTTCAGCTGGCCAGATGGCCCAGTTCGGATCCTTGGTATTTGGTTGGGACCAGGTCTCCAGCTGGATAAGAATTTGCTGGAAGTACAGTCACAGGTTGAATCGTCTATGGGGACTTGGATTTGAAGGAAACTTTCCTTAAATGGTAGAGCTGAGGTGTGCGTCACTTATGTCACATTCTTTACCAATTGACTGTACTACCTGTGCTTGCGAACCGCTTATTGGTTTTCAGGTGTTTGCTCTTCTCGCTTCTTTGGGAGAGAGAAATACCGTATGTTTGCAGGCAGATCTGTATTCAATGTCCGAGCAAGGGAGGCTTGAGGATGCCGGATTTAACAAGTTATAGACAAAAGATTGGCTTCCCTTCTCGAACTTTATTAGAAGATACTACGTGGGTTCCTGCGGTTGAGAGTACCTTTCCCAACCTCATATCTGACTCCTCGGTAGAAGGCCGTTGTAAACCGAGGAGAGAAACACAGTTCTTCACCGAATGCCGGGCCGTGTTTAGAGCGTTTCCAGGGACCAGGCCCCTTGCACAGCCTAGAAAGAAACTGTATAGGGAATTAGTGATGGGTACCGCTTCGGATCCACTTGAGGAGCAGTTGGGATGGTAGGAAGAAGAGATCCGCTCTTAGTGGAGTTGGACGCCAGGTCAGGTTAGGGATATCCTAACAACTCTAAATATTCTCTGACCTGGCGAGTGGCTCGGAACCCACTGCCCCTCTATGCCAAATTACGCAAAGATGACTTAAGATCTCTTATGCCTGCGCTGTGAGGACAATATGAAGAAAGAAACGGCCGAGCACGCCTTCTTCACTTGCAGCAAAGTTCGGCAGCTCTGGGAGTCTGTCAGAGAGGTAGAGGCTGGTATCGATGCCGAGCAGCCGTTGGTCCTTGATGTAGTATCTGTTATCAACAACGTAGCCCGGCCGTGGTCTAGGGAGAGAAAAAATGTTTTTTATAGCTATCCTAGCCGTAGTGAGACTAGTGACGTGGGTTACATGTCTTGATGAAATTCATAGGAGTTGGTTCTGTTTCTGATCGGAATCTGGTTGTTTACCTTAAACATCAGCTTAAAGAGAAAATCAGATGTGATTGGAAAAGATTACAGCGCATGGAGTTCAATAGAATGAGAGTGCATGAAACTAGTTTATGCATCTGACAAGGGGACGAGTACATGTTCCCTGGCTAAGCATGTCATGTGCAGTCCTGGATTTTACGGAACCCATCTCTTAGAATTTGTTTAAAAAAGACTCTTAGTTAGTGGAATAAATGAGTCCTAGTCCTGTTTTAATTTTTGGTATTAGAGAGCCTCCAAACATGCCTACTCCCCATATTTATTTTGCTCTTGGTCACCCTTAAATGTTGTTGCTATCTTGGAGGATACCATCCACTCCCATATTCCACCCCGATCATTTTATTATTGATGTTCCTCTTAGCTCCCACTCCCATTTAGAGATTGATCTGCTTCTTTTCGGATAATCCAGATAACAGTAGGCGGTCTGACAGTTAGAGGGTTGGGAGGACCTTACTAATTTGCCCTATTAGCATTTTGTTTGGTTCTTTATTTTTCATTCTTGTTTGGGTGCTTGTATATTGCCCCACTCCTCATCATTACTCATGTATATTTATTTTTGTAAATAAAATCTCATTGAAACCATTGGGGATCTTTTAAGAAGGATTAAAGCCATGGAATGAATGCGGTGTTTTGGTGATTGTGTCTAGTTTAGAGGAGACAAAAGTTTTTGTTGTCAAAAGAATAACACTCGCCACCCCCCATCCCCCAAAAGCAATAAGGCCTAAGCCAAAGAAAATTATTGTGATTTTTATTTGACTAAATGAATTGGCCTTTTGGCTAGGAGAAAAGTGTAGTATGTGTTTTGATACTACACTTCACTTTTTCTGTGAAATAGAAATCCTTCTAGACTGAGGCAATTTAGATTTTTTGTTTCAATCCAATGTGCCTCTTTTTGGGGAGCTGGATTTCCCTGACCTTGTGTCTAACTCTGCCCTCGTGGGGAGGCAAGTAAATAGGAACACATTGAAAAGAGCAGTGATATTCTTATTTGCTTCTTACTTCCTCATCTGCGTACAAAACTTGACATTATTTTGTGTCATTTTTTATAATTTCGACCTTCTTCTTTTGCCTACCCCATTTCCAAACCTAGTGGCCGTGCAAGCCACCAATCTGATACTACAAGAAATAATACTGGGCAGTGTTGCCAATTTAGCGGTTTTCCCGCTAGATCTGGAGATTTCATTTGGAATGTAGTGAGTAAAATTTTGATCTAGTGGCTAACATTTTTTTTCTGTCAAATGTGGAGATTTTGTTTGACACCCACACAACCGCAATTTCAGGTAAAAATGTAAATAAAAGCGCTTTAAAATACTTGAAAACACAAAAAAAAACTGATCCAGGTAGGTAGAAAAGTAAATTTTATTGCCTTTGGTAATATTTATTTGTTGACTATTTGTTTCTATCACCCTTTTTTTTCTGTTAACTATTCTTAAAAATCCCCATAAAATCGATGTTTCTAAGTATTTCTTTGCGGGCGGGGTGGGGGGTGGGGGTGTTCCGCCTCTATAGTTTTCAATACGGGCTAAGCTCCCCCCCCCCCTTCCCTATTTTTAAATAAGCATTTACTCATGTGGTAAAAGTGCAGAAAAGTTGACAGTCAAGAAATTGTAAAAAAAAACAACAAAAAAGACAATAGCAAAAACAAAAACAAATGACTTATACCAAACACAGTGGAATTTAATTATCTACCGACCTGTATACTTCTGACGTGCTAAAACTGTGTTTAAGTTTTGTTTTAATTTCTAAATATTATGTCGTTCAAAGCGGTCTTAACACATAGGAGAAAAAAAAATCAAATGACCGCATGTCACTTAACGAGGTGGGGGGGCTTAATTTCTGAAAAGTTGTAAACAAAATGACTTATCTTACTATTAACCCTAAGTCCTAGTTGCCCCCCCCCCCCAAAAAAAAAACTTAGGGTTAGTGGTAGTCATATTTTTTGTACCATTTTTCAGGAATGACGCCCTCGATAGTTAAGTGAAAAGCAACCATTTATTTCACAGGTGTTGTAAAGACAGCTTTAAAAATTGAAATAAAAATCTTAAAAACAGTTTCAGCACATATAAAAATATACAGGTCGATATATAATTAAATTCTAATGCGTTTGGTATAAGGCATTTGTTGTTTTTTTTTGTTGTTTACGATTTCTGAACTGTTAACTATTCTGCACTTTTACCATTTACTCTGTCGTATCTATTAACTCGCCTCCCCAAAAGGCCAACATTACATGTCCTCATCTATTTTTATTCATTTTTCGACGTTTATTATTACATTTAATTGTAAGTATGGGTCACCTTTTTTTAAAACGCACAAATGTCAACACCGCAGCAAAGCTACAGTTCACGTTACTGCAGGAGTTTTACTTAACTAAAACATGGGTCTTTTATTTAAAAAGTTTATTGGATTCATTTTTGAGCGAACTTTTAAAAAAAAGTAAGAAAGTTTTCCACATGTAAAAAAAGAGAAAAACATTGTACTATTTACTTGCCTTCCACGATGGCAGAGTTAGACACAAGGTCGGTTTTTGATGTAAAAAAATCCAGCTTCCCAAAAAAGGGGCATTCTGGATTGAGACAAAAATAAAAAAAATGCCTCAGTCTAGAAGTCTACACTGACCGAGGACAGAAAAAAAAGTATATTATTAGAACAAATACTACACTTTAACGTTGATTCTATTTTGAAAAGTAAAAAATAAACATAAAAATAAACTGAAGATAAGAATATATAATGTAAAATAGGCAAATATTTAAATCGTAAAAATGTTTTTTTTTTTTTTTTCACTTTTAAAATATTCAGAGCAGACAAAAAAATCCTTGATTGTGATTGGTGGTGGGCATGAAAAGTGCTGCCCAATTTAACGTAAAATGATCTCCCTATTTCCAGGCCATTGTAATGTTTTAGGACTCAGAACTGTGAACCATTTTTTTTTTTGCTATTTGAGATAAATTCTGTGTATTTTATGACTTTGCCAGTCGGACTTAATGTTAAAGTTAAAAAATTAGTTAACTGCTCCAAAAAGTTAGAGTGACCCGGAAATGGGGATCATTTTATGTTAAATTTATATGCAAAACAAATCCCCTACTTTAAATTTTAAAATAATTGTTTGTTTTTTTCATTTTTTTCGGGGTGTTCACACGTAATCGCCTAAAAAGAGTAGAATCTCATTTTTTGGGGAAGGAGGGGGTAACTGAGGGTCCTCATCTACTTTTAAATATAGATATAATTTATTTTTAATTCAACAAACTTCTTAATGAAATAAAATGTTAACTAAATATCGTCCCTTACAAATTAATTTACAGCCCTTGTATATTTTTATAACAAAAAAAACTTTGCGACCCTATTCTGGACAATTGCCTAACGTTCATTATAACGTTTGTATTTTTTTTTTTGTTTTTGTTATTAAATGATTGTCTGTAAGTAAATACAGTGCTTGTTTTTAAAATTTTATTTGTCTTTGTTTTGGCACAACTATATCATCCAACTTGGTCACCCTATTCATTAACTGCACGTTGCGTAAAAACCGTTAAAAAAAATCGTGAAAATGCATCCAGCTCTATATACAGGGTGGGCCAAAATAAGGGTCCTATCTTTAAATTTGAATAACTTGAATTTGAATAACTTCCACAAAATAAAAGTTAAACTCACCAAACTTTATGTGTGTGTAGACTGACCCTTCCGAGATTTTTTGAAATAAACAAAACAAATTTTAGCCGAAAAACACTTCTTAAAACTTACAAAAACTAAAGTATTGTTTGAGTTTTTTAAGCAAAAATAATGTTTTCTAAATGAGGGTACGTTCCTTAGGGCTAATACGGCTCATGCTTGCTTCGGAAGGGGTCCTTTACTTATTCTAAAAAAAAAAAAATCAATAAATAAAAAAGTTATGAATTTTTAAAAATAGGACCCTTATTTTTGCCCACCCTGTATAAAGTTGTGGTTTCTGTCTGTCTGTTTGTTTGCAAACTCCTCCTAGAGTTTTGGAGACAGACCCCATAACCATATATATATATATATATATATATATATATATATATATTCTGAAATAGCAGGCTATCTACAATCTTCCACCTTGTTGAGGTTGAGGGTGAATGATGCTTGTTGGAGATTGCAATTTGTAGTAGGGTCGCTGCATCTGTATCCATCTGACTGTCCTTGTTTGAAATGAAGAAAAAGGGTCACCAAGTTTTCGGTTAAAAGGACAAACATCTTCTCTACAATTTAAATCGACTTTATTCAATAGTTTCGTCAACACAGAATTCGGTCCGGAAAGGGTTATGAAAGCAGGAATATAAGACAAGTTGGTTCAGCCGGCATGTATGTACTATAGAAATGGAATCGAGTTCCATCTCGCCGAGCCAAGTCGTTGTGAGAGACGAGGAAAGGAATATGACATCTGTTCACATTGGCATCTCAACTGGAACTGTTTAATTGCAAAGTGTACTAATTGCCCAATGCATCAGTACACGATTCTGGATGTGCCTGTGCTATCTCACTGAACCCCCCCCCCCCGTACCAATCACTCCGTGAGTGATAACATGCAAGTGCAAAAGAAAATAGATCTTAATTATGCAACGACTACAACCTCATCAAACACACAAAACCAACACCATACTACAGATTAAGCCCATTGTTTCCAGCTTAGAAGGACCCCTCTATAAATCTCCTGGCTTCACTCACAAATACTCAAACCCACACGCTCCACCTACCCGAGAGAAAAGCTCCAACTTAACCGGTACAAATTTTAGCTTCGATGTTGTATCTCTCTACACATGTATACCTGCACACCCTGCAGTCAACCTGCTAATTGAGTGCATTGCTTCTTGTAACCTACTGCTGCAGCCTCCCCACATCTGGCATATGGCAACTGCTATCCATCATCGCAGACAAGACCTACTTTACATTCAACTAACACACAAACAAATAACAGGCTTGACCATTGTATCCAGCCTATCTGGATTGTGAGCAATCATCTACATGCTCTTACTCAAAGGTCGGGCATTTAACATCTGCCACTTATGCGACTTCCTCATTGGATACATAGATGACATATTCATCTAATCATGACGAGTTCATTAAAATATATATACACCATTCAGTAACATGGACAGTTATATGCAATTTTGCATAGAACACTTCGATGACACTGGATCCCTCTCACTCCTAGATTTCAAAATTAAAAAAGCTGCAAACAGTGACATATTTATACTATGCACAAAAGGTTCACAAAGCTGCTGATGCTACGTGTAACAAATGCAGCTAATTTCATTTGCAGCACCTGTTAAAATCCGACTCCTATGGAAAGAGAAATTGTTGCAGGTGTTGAAAGTCAATAAATTCACCTCCCTAGGTAACACAATTGATTCCAGTGATTGAACTGACACAACTATAAGACAATGTATATCTGCCACATTGAGAGTCTTCAAGCAGCTGTCAACAATTTTACAAAACGCAGGAATCCCATCATATGCTAGAGTGGCAGCATAAAAGTGTAAAAAGTGTATTCTTATGTAAAATTTACCAGGGAAAACAATGGAAGTGTTCCCGAATCTCTAAGTGCAACCCTAAGGTACTCTCCGCACCCTTTCAGTGGAGGTCTGGTTGGTGATCTCCCTCCTCGTCTTTCTGTCTTCCTTGACCCGCCGTAACCATTTTATGTGGTGCCAACCGAGGCTGGTGTCACTACATGCACGTGTGTGGGTTGTTTTCATTTTTTTTTGGGGGGGGGGAAACAGTTTATGGAATTTCTAACAGTTTCAGTTTCGTTTAGTTCGTGTGATTTTCTTTCTATGTTTTTTTTTTCTATTTCAATTTTGGTTAGCGTTCATTGATTATGTGGGTTGGATTCCACATTCAAGGATTTTTCTTAAGATTTTGGCTGTTTTCATTATTTCCATCTGTTATATAGTCTCAATCGTCCCTTTTATTCCAATTCCTCCCAGTCTTTTTTCCAGGTTTTTCGGCACTGTTCCTAGTGCTCCTACAATTATTGGTATTATAGTGATCTTCTTCACATTCCAAATTCCTTTCAGTTCTCTGGCAAGTTCCATGTATTTGCTTCATTTTCTGCCACCTTGCTATCACCGTTATTATTATTACTACTATTATTATTATTATTTGTACTCACTAGGAGTTCTCACACAAGTTATCGTCAGTGATTGCTCACCAACAACAACCAGTGGTGTTCCCTGGAGTCTGAGTGACAAAAAGCCTCCCCAGAGTTCCAGTATTCTCCATCTCTTTTCGATTATCACTACAAATGACATTGCGGTATCGCAATAGCCGCCTACCATTGATTTCTCGCTGGCAACGACCATTGGTCTCCTCTGGGATTTGGGTGGCAATAAGCCTCCCCAACGTCCCAGCAGTCTCCGCACTCTTCCAATAGAGGGCTGGTCAGCCGAGGTTGGTACCATTTTTTGGGGGGGAGGGGGGAGGCAGTTCATGATATTTCTTGCAGTTTCTGTTCCTTGTTTTGTGACGTGGTGTTCTTCCTGTGGTTTTGTTTTCTTCCTGTTGTAACTTCCATGTGACTGGTTACCATTCGTAGCTTATGCGGGTTGGTTTCCGCATTTGAAGATTTTCCTTAAGATTGCAGCTGTTTTGATCATTGCCGTATAGTCTCAGTGATCCCTTAGATTCCAATTTCTCCCAGTCTGTTCTCCAGGTTTTTTTTTTTGCTGTTCCTAGTGCTCCTACGATTATAGGTATCATACTGACTTTCTTCATGCTCCATATTCCTTTCAGTTCTCTGGCAAGTTCCGTGTATTTGCTTTGTTTTTCCGTCTCCTTGATCTTCACTCTGTGGTCGGCTTGAATGACATAATCTACTATTTGGCAGGATTTTTCCTTCTTGTCGATTATTATCGCATCCGGTCTTCTTGCTTGTATGAGTTTATCTGTTTGTACATCCATCTGTGGTGTCAGTCTAGGCTGGTACCATTTTTTTTTTCTTTTTAATTTTTTTAATTTTTAATTTTTTTTGGAGGGGGGGCAGGGAGCTGATGGTGTTTCTTGCTATTTCTGTTCATTGGTTCATTTTTTTGTCGTGTCAGTTGAGGCCGGTGTAATTTATTGGGGAGGGGGGAGCTTATAAAGTGATGTTTCTTGCATTTTCTGTTTCTTTGTTTGTGATGTGTTCTTTCTGTGGTTTTGTTTTCTTCCTGTAGTAGATTCCGTGTGACCCTTCCTAGCTTATGCAGGTTTATTTCCGCATTCAATGATTTTTCTTAAGATTGTAGCTGTTTTGATCATTGCCGTCCTTTGTATAGTTCCAATGATCCCTTTGATTCTAATTTCTCCCAGTCTTTTTTCCAGGTTTTTGGGGATTGTTCCTAGTGCTCCTACGATTATTGGTATTATACTGACTTTCTTCATGCTCCATATTCCTTTCAGTTCTCTGGCTAGTTCCGTGTATTTGCTTCGTTTTTCTGTTTGTTTGATTTTCACTCTGTGGTCTGCTGGGACAGCAAAATCTACAATTTGGCAGGATTTTTCCTTCTTGTCAATTATTATCATATCCGGTCTTCTTGCTTGTATGAGTTTATCTGTTTGTACATCCATATTCCAAAGGAGTTTGTGTTTTTCATTTTCCAGTACTGTCTCTGGTTTATGTTTGCACCATTCGTCTGTGTATTCGAAATTCAATCATTTTCACAGTTCCCAGTGTACTACTTTCCCTGCGCAATCGTGTCTGTTCTTGTATTCTTTTTGAGCTAGTTTGCTGCATTCACTTATATGATTTACTATTTCGTATCTTTGTCCACACAGTCTGAATTTATTGTTTTCCTGGGTTTTATTTATTTTAGCTTTATTGTAGTTTGTCCTAATCACATTGTTTTGTGCAGCCGTCAGTAAAGATTCAGTTTCTCTGTTCAAGTGTCCTTTTCTTAGCCATACCCAGCTATTTTCGTTGGTTTCTTCTCTTGTCAGTCTTCTGAAGCGTCCATGTAGTTGTTTTTCTTCCCACTTTTCTTTTCTTGTCTTTTTTTTTTGGTTTCTGTGCTTCCCGAGTGATTTGTTTGGACGGTGTCTCTTGCTGCCGTGATTAGCCTTTCTATGTTCTGAGTTATGTATTTCTCCAGTTCTTTGTTTGTGTCTTCCACACAGTCTTCTATACTTACCAGTCCTCTTCTCCGTTCGTTTCTTTTCATTTAGAGTCTCTCCGTATCGTCTTTTGGATGTAGTGCGTTGTACATGGTCATTAATTTTCTAGTCCTCTGGTAAAAGTGCCTGAGTTGTTCTTTAGTCCAGCCTATGAATGGTCCAGAGTATCTTATTAGCGATACTGCCCAAGTGTTTATTCTTTTTACTAGATTTCTGCTATATAATTTAGTTTCTAAGAGTTTTCTTGTTCTTTGCAAATATTCTTTTCCAATGTTTTCTTTCATTTCTGTAGATTCGAAGGTGTCTGCTGTCAGAACTCCTAAATATTTATAGCTCTCCTGTTTGCCTAGCGCCCTCATCTCCTCTTGGTTGAGCAGTTCCATGCCCTCTGTCGTCTCCAGTTTTCATCTCTAGCAGTGCACAATTTTCCATTCCAGATTCCATTTGGATGTCCTGGCTGAAGATTCTGGTCATGGTTATCAGCTTTTCCAGTTCCTTTTTGCTTTTTGCAAATAGTTTCAGGTCGTCCATGCACATCAGGTGGTTTATTTTTTGTTCTGTGTATGTAAACTTGTATCCGACATCACATTTTCTGAGTATGTAGTTCAGTAGCGCCATGGCTATGATAAATAGTAGTGGTGATAAGGCGTTTCCTTGGAAAATGCCTATCTGTATTTTTATCTCAGTCAAGTGTTGTCCTCCAGCTGTCAGTTCTAGTCTCCATGTTCCCATTTCTTTCTTAATGTGATTAATAATCCTGTCAGATATCTTGTATATTTTTAAGCATTCAATTATCCATGCTTGCGGGATTCTGTCATAGGCTTTCTTGTAAACAATCCATGCTATGGATATGTTCTTTTTTTCTGCTTTTTACCTCCTTCAGGATCTTTTGATCTATGTATAGCAGATCATGCGCCCCCTTTTTTCCCTTTTCAAGCATCCTTTTTGTTCCTTGGGGAAACGTCCACGATTGTCCAAGAATTGGTAGCTTTGTTCTCTGAGTTGTGCCATTAGGATTTTTCTACATTGTTGGTAAACAGGTTATTAATCTGTAGTTTCTTGGGATCGTTCCCTTTTTTGCATCTTTTTGTATTAGCGTTGTCCTTTCTTTGGTCGTCCACTCTGGTACATCTGTTTTGGGAATACATCCTCTCAGTTTCTGTGCTAGCCTTTCATGTAGGGTCGTGAATTTTTTAAAATCAGTATACATGTATTCCATCATTGCCTGGTGATTTCTCGTTTGCCATTTTCCTTAGGGTTGTCTGAATTGTTTCTTCGTTAATATCTGTTTCTGTTCCTTCTTCAATTTCCTGTAATTCATTTTTCATGTTTTTCAGTCACTTGGCATTTTTGTTGTGTTTTAGAGACTTTTTCCATATCTTGCTCCAGAAGTGTTTTGTCTCTGTCGGGTCTGGTTGTTCTGTTGTTGTTCTTTCTCCGTTTACGTTTTTGTAAAACTGGCTTTCATTGTTTTCAAAGGTCTTGTTCTGTTTGTGCTGTTCTGATTTGTATCTATATCGTCTCAGTCTTCCCTCTATTGCTTCTATCTTTTGTTTGTTTAGTTCATGTTTCTTATTTAGTCTTTCCTTGTGATTCAGATGTCTTCTCTTCCATCGTGTCCTGTTCTCTTTTGTCCTGTTTACAGTTTTAGCTTCTTTTCAAAGTTTTGTGATCTGGGTTTCCAGTCTGATTTCCCATGCAGGCTTTGTCGGTCAATTCTTTTGGTCAGTCTTTTTTTCCCTATTTAGTTTCATACTTATTGATTTTGCCCCTGCATATATCAAGTTGTTTAGATCTGTGATAGTGTCTGTTGAGATGTATGTGTGGAGTCTGTTTACTTTCTCTGTTTCTAATTTTAATTTCTTCCAATCTTCGTTTTTTAGGGATGTTTTGTTCTCGGACATGAACCGTTTGATGTTTTCCACTTCTCTTGCTTCTTCCTTGGTGAGTTCTGTGGTTTCATAGTCTTCAACCGCTTCAGTTTCAGTGGTTACGTTTTGCCCATTTTCTTTGTGGGAGTTTTCGTCAAGTGGTGTTTCTTCATCTGTCACACCATTTATCCTTCATTAGATTTCCGTTAATTACATCTCCGAGAACCACCCTCTCTTGAGTATCTGTCTTGCTATATTTGCTATCTTTTATTCCGTTGTATGGTAGTCAGTAGAAATGTCACGTAGATCTTTCATTCGTTTCCGGTATCCTCTTTCTGTGGGGTGGCGGCTTCTGTAGTAGCATTCCATTACAAGTCTCTTCTCTTTTGTGGTCCATTTCTTTCTATGGCTTTTTGGTTTGTTCTTTTCATTACTGCTTTCTTGTGTTTGGTCCTTGTCATACCTGGAATTAGAGAGGTTACTTAGCTTGTTCCTGGCTTTTTAAAAATTGCCTGGGCAGCCCCGTCGGCATTCCCCGGTAGGGGCACTTTAAACAGTAAGCAATAAACTTACTCCTCCCCAAAGAGGGGAGGCAAAGCCTGGGAGGGTGCACCTCCTAGCACTGCATAGGACCGACAACCCCTAATAGACTGGCGTAAATCCAGACCCAAAGGCCCGGACGATACCGGTTGATTACGAATACCGTCGTTAGCAGAGATGATCTTGTGGTGTCTTTATTTTAACATCCAGGACAATGATGTAGTTATGCAAAACAAGTTTGTTTGCATATGTCGGATTTAAGTGAATAAAAGAACGAACATAATTGACATTTGGTGTCAGGATTTGATTAATCTGAACTTGATGTGGTGAAGATCAGAACGCAGAGAAGGTGAAAGAAGAGAAGGGAGAAAAAACGTTGAGTGAGCTGTGAGCCGGATTATGGTTGACTGAGGCAACAAGTCGATTATTTTAATTTAATTTCATGAAATTTATCTTTAATGGTTCCATTGAAGTCAGAGTGCAAACGCTTCCCTGATAGACTCTAAAACCCCCTGTTTCAGATATCAGCTCCACCTTGACATGTGGCTGTGATGATGGCGCCAAGATATTTGAAACTCTCAACCTCTTTAAGAACATCACCTTTGAGGACGATGGGTGTTTTTTCTGTTGAGGCAAAGCCGGCAGCGAGTATTTTTGTCTTCAAGGCATTTATTTTCATCTCAATCTGCGCTGCAATATCCTGAAGCTCATTAATAGCAGACTGGACATCAGCAAATGTTTCACCGGGTAGCACGATATCATCTGTGTCCTTGACAGCAAAGTTGTATCTAACAGTGACACCGGGAAACTCTTTTACAGCATTCCAAGTGACCCAGTCACTGGTGTAATTGACAAGTGTTGGTGAAAGAACACACCCTTGCCAAATGCCAGACCGTATTTCAAAGGGTTCCGAAACCTCACCATACATGTGTATGCGGGTTAGGGTTAAGCAATAGTATGTTTTTAAGAAGACTGAGAAGTTTAGGTCGAATATCATCTGCTTGCATAACCTTCCAGAGGGTGGCATGGTCGACAAATTCGAATGAAGCAACAAAATCATTGAATGAAATAACTGTCCTTTGTTGGAAGCACCAACAATGTTCGAGGATTCGTCTTCTGGTGAAGATTTGATCGGTGCACGAAAACCGCATTGGTTTGGTTTCGTTTTGGAGTTGCATTCTGGTTGGAATCGTCTCAGAAGAATCGAAGCAAATATTTTTACAACAGACATGTCGGTCAGGCTGATACCATGGTAGTTGCTGCAGCAGTGCTTATTACCTTTCTTAAAGAATGGTACCAGTGTTTTATTGCTCCAGTCTTGGGAGAGAATTTCCGTCTCCTAGATAATGTGATGGATGGCAGGCTCTAGTAAATTTGTGCCATGTTTGAGGATCTCAGCAGGGATGTTATCTTTGCCCGCTACTGTGCTATTTTTTAGACTTTTGATAACAGCAACAACTTTTTCAAGCATGGGGGGAGTTGTTTGGCTGTCATAAGGAGTTGAATCGTGTTATTCATAGGAGCAGGTAATGGGGGCAGTTGGTCGTTATTCAGCATATTGGTGAAGTAATCTCTCCAACAGATGAGGCGTTCATGACGTTCATGATGGCACGCATTGATGGCACATAATGTCATCACCGGACAGAAGTAAACACGTTTCAATAAGACATTATGAATCTGCAATAATAAAAAAACGTTGTTTTTATACCCTGTCCAGTACCAAAAACTGAAAAGAAAAAAGTCAGTGGTGGTTAGCAACCTAAGCTGTACGTGTCATAAACCGTCCCCACAAATAATCAAACTTTGTTCATTCCATTTTATCATTTTCAATCCTCTCATAATATTCTTCATCATTCAACTGACAATCATTCCATCTCAGTAATTCTTATCTTTGAGTGATATTTGGCCTTGATAAGTGGTTACTCATTAGTAATAAAAAAAAAAAATTTCAAAACGCTGGTTGGTGGCTGATGAGGACAGGGTATCACACG
>OY744529.1:15043720-15071220 GCA_963556195.1 Sepiola atlantica | reverse complement strand
AAGTCAAATATCATGGTTCATTTCTGTTTCTAAACTAGATATATAAAACACTTTACGCGTGGACTGTCTTTCGATGGCCTATGGGAAAACATTTTTATGACCAATATTTTCCTCAAATTTTAATAAATCTCTCTTTCTTTACTCTTGTATAAGCAATATTAAACTTGGCGTTCCACACCTAGTAGCATGAGGAGAGAACTCGATTTCAAGGTCAGCAGGGTCTGTTCTAGTTCCTCTTCAGGGAAGGGAAGAAACTCCATCAACCTATCACCATGAAAATCCCTCCTATCTCTGAATGTAAAGTCATTCCCATTTTCAAAGATTAATGATTCATTTAGAGCCCGAGTGGCATAATGGATTCTAAAACAGACTATGGAAAGGGCAAGTCGATTTCAAGTCCTCTCGTTTATTGTCTTCATTTGTTTCATTCAGTCACTAATAAACGTAATCATTTTATTTTAGAAAAAAGCTGACAGAAATATATTTGTGCTTAATAAGAATAGATGTGATACATCAGGCATGTGTACACAGTATGATGATGTATGGAAGTGAAAGCTGACCGGTGAGAGTTGAGGACATGCGTTGCATGGAGAGAAATAATACGAAAATGATACAATGAATGTATAATGTGAGTCTTACAGACAGACTTAGATCTGATGACCTCAGAGAAAGATTAAATCTGGATAGTATAGGGAGATGTGTGCAGAACAGGAGACTTTGATGGTATGACCATGTTGAAAGAATGGATGAGAGATGTAGAACAGTTGAGGTAGCAGGGTCAATTGGCAAGAGAAGGCCAAGGAAGACATGGGAGGAAGTAATAAGGATGGAGTTGAGAGAAAGAGGGATAAATAAAGACCTGACTAGAAATAGGTTAGTTTGGAAGTCAATTTCTAAAAGCTGTCCAACACATGCCAGCAGGTAAAATGGACGTTAAACGGAATATGATGATGACATTCCAACTCACTAAACAATTTGCAATGATTTTGTGTTTTGTTTTTATCTTATTAGGATACACCGGATGTTTTGGACCAAGGGCAGCCATTTAATCTCTACACTGAAATACGCCTGCTTAATGGACACAGCGACATTGTCCGAAAACTTGCCAAACTTGACAGCAAAAGGTTTGTTTTTTTTTCCATTTTTTTTTTTCCAAGCACAATGTTACTAATGGTAGTTTGGTTTTACGGCATATCAACCCTTTTTGGGTTATTTAATGCCGAATCTGGTCATTATAGTGAAAGTTTTTATGCTTCAAGTTCTTTATATCTTCAAATGTTTAATCAGGGTTTTTGGTTTGGTAGTTTTGTTTTACGGCATATCAACCCTTTTTGGGTTATTTAATGCCGAATCTGGTCTTGTTTTCTTCTCTTTTTTGTTTCTTTCCCCTTTTAATATCTGTTTCTATTTAACCCATAGTTGGGACCCTAACAGGTACTACCACTCCGGGTCAGGGTGGACCTGGGAGCAATGGTAATTAAGAGGAGGCTCCACATTCCCCAAAGTCCGTAAGCCGGATCTCACCATCGGATGTAGTTTAAGGTCATATCCAGGACCGGAGGTAGGGTAGGAAAAATAAAAATAAAAAAGGGGAGGGAGAAAGGGAGAGGGGCTGTTGTTTTTGGTTTTGGTTTTGTAGAACATAATTAAGTTTTACAAACAAAAAAAACAAAAAAAAACAAAAAACGTCAATGTAGGTGAATTTCGTCTCAGGGAGCCACAGGGCAGCCTGATCTGGTATCACCAGGTTACTAATGGAATCGTTAATAAAATTCATAATCCTTCTCAATTTGTCTGACTTACCCACCAAGTTTCAGTCTTTGTCTTTGTCTTATAGACATTCAAAGATATGGGAGGACACTTTGGTCTCATCGGTAGATGTGATCCTGAATGGGCTTCACACTGATTGGACCATAACCCGTCAGATTATACCTATCAAAACAATCCTAAAACTATTCCTGAACCAAAAAGGATTATTCAAACCCTAACCTCTCTCGAGGTGTGCGTGCAACGCAGAGATGCACATTTGGAGCATATCATATGGGGTTTATGATCTGATGTGTATGAAACCCATTCAGGATCACATCTTCTACTGATGAGACGATCACCAAAGTGTCCCTCATGTCATTAAATGCCGATAAAACAAAGATTGCTGTGTTAAATAGTAATGGGTATGTTGCCAGTATATATCTGATGATTTGGGCTCCCAGGACGGTATTTACACGTACACAGGATATCGGGGTCATGTGGTCAACGAGTATGCACTTAAATGTCACCTCAATCTTGTAGCCAGAAGCACACATGACGTCACATGCTCAAATAGGAAGGGAGAGGGAGAAATAAGCAGTTGGTTTGAAGTTTTTGAAGTGAATACGACAAGTAGAGAATGTCTTAATATCAACAAAAAATTAGAGAGCCAACAGCCCCAAAGATCCATGTCCATATGCACCCCACCACTGGCAAAAAAGAACGTAATGATGACAGTCCAATAAAGGGTTCTTTCTTCGAACTCCTCTTTTCTTTGTGTTGCTGTGTCCAACTTTAATTCCAGCGAGAATTTACCCTTGGAGATGATTGTGGAATGGCTGCTTCAGTCGCAAAGTATTGCTATAGTTGAATGTGGGAGATATGGGGTATGTTTCTGAACGTCAACCTATTTTATTTGGTTGTGACTTGCGAGACATTAGAACTCCCCTTAGAGGGGAGGTAATGTAACAGTTAGACATTTATGACTGAAACTTGGTGGACAAGTCAGGCATAGACTGAAGTTTATTTAAACCAAATATGGTTGGATTGTAGAAAGGATTGGACATTTTATTAACGATTCCAAGGGTGTCATTTTTTTTGTTGATCACCTTATACATTTTGTATTTTTTTTATTCAGCTTCATTTGGAAAAGGTCAGTTTGGGAATGTAATTTGAAGAATCAAGAGAGAAATGAAAATTGAAACGGAACAAAGAGGAAATAGAAAAAGGGAGAAAAGAGAGCGAGTGTTTCTTTACATAAGTAACGAGTGTTTCTTTACATAAGTAACGAGTTTTTCTTTACATAAGTAACGAGTGTTTCTTTACATAAGTAATCCAAACTGTAAAATTGCATTGGGAGTTTTTTAATCCCCCACCAGATGGCTCATAACTGACAGAAAAGCAACTGTTCGTCTCTTGTTAACATGTTATAAGTAGTTGACTCAGTGGGTAGTGATGTCTAATTGTAAAGGTGGACGTAGTTGGTTTAAAACGGTTGCATTTTAGAATAATTGCATTTTTTCATAAATATACGAATCTCAATTGTTTTTGTTGTGCAGTTTTTGTTTGTAAATACATTATATCAATTGACATAAGTCATCCTCAAGGTAAAGAGGATATCTTCCAGGCAAATCTGTACGATTTGAAAGTCTAAGTGATGCATTAATCTTCCTCTCGAAACAAAATGATAGCAGACAGGAATTGCTAGTTCATAGTCAACAGGAAGTGCTAATTTGTTGCTTTCCCTAAAGGTACTGTGTAAACATAAGCATAAATGACCTGACCCGGACTTGAACTCTGTCTTCTGTTGTCATAAATCATTATGCAATTTCTATCTGTAATTTATGGCTTCATAAAAATATTCTTTTTCTTTCTTTCAAGGTTTGCCTCTGCAGCCGATGATGCTACAATCATTATTTGGAATATTGAGGTAAAGTCACACCATTCTTCTGTGTGTGTGTGTGTGTGTGTGTGTGTGTGTGTGTGTGTGTGTGTGTGTGTGTGTGTGTCTATCTATATAAAGTTAGTTATGTTTATATATTTTGTATGTACCAGTTTCACTCCTAAGCTAATTAGCTGATCATTATGAATTTTGGAACAGCTGCTAAGCGTAAGTGGTCCAAATGTGGGCTATATTTCATAGTAATTTCGTTTCAGTATTATTTATATTATAAATAATTATTATTGCTGATCTACACAATCGTTTTCATCCAAATTATTTCTTCATATTCTTACCACTCACAAAAGACCACTTTATTTCAGTGTATATAGTTGTATATACATGATTCACTCCTAAACTAATTAATCAATTATTGTGAATTTTCAAACACAGCTACTAGGCATAAGGGGTCATAATATCGGCTATAGTTAGTTTAATTTTGTTTCATGCCAATGGAGTAAAAAGCGGGTAGAAGTCCTTTCTGAAAATTCAGATGCCTCCGATTTTTGTGAAATTTTAAGTATAGGTATTAAACATCAATTAATAAATATTCCCCACATTTCAGTTTCTTTTGGATATTTTAAAGAGTTTTTTAGAGTACCTAATGTGGACACAATCTTTGATTTGAAAACTCAAATATATCAGATTTCTAATGAATTTGATCCATAGTAATTAGACACCAATTTAGCAAAATTCCCTGAATTTCAATTACTTTTTAAGACCACTTAAGCTGAAGCCTTTAATTTTAGACATTTTCTTGAATAAAAATTATGTAATGGATTTTGATCAAAATTAAAATAAGGATTCTAGACATAAGGTTTAAGAAATTTTAAGAAGAAATTCAAATTCAATCTGATATTTTTAAATTCTTAAATGAGAGGTTGTGCCTATATTATGCCCCTAAACGCACTTTAAAATACCTCAAAGAAACTGGAATTTGGGAAATATATAGTAACTGATGTCTAATACCTATTGTTAAAATATCATAAAACTTGGAGGTATTTGAATTCTCATGAAGGACTTCCATCCCCTTTTTACCCCCTTTGCATAAAACTAAATTAAATAAAATATAGCCCACATTCCAACCCCTTATGCCTGGTAGGTGTGTTCCAAAATTCATAATAAACGATTTATTAGTTTAGGAGTGAATCATGTACACACAATTGTATAAACATATACACACACATACCTAACTTTATATATTTACCAAAAGAATACCGGTCCCAGGACGTGTAAAATTAATTCCCTGAACAGAACTGTTTTGCACCACTTTTATGTCCCATTACAAAGATTAAAATCAAGATATAATGATACTAAACCTTATGGTTAGAATCATTATTCTAATTTTGATCAAAACCAATCATATTATTTTGATTCTAGAAAATGTCTCAAATTTAAGGCTAAAGCTTAAGGGGTCTTAGGAAGAAATTGAAATTCAAGGAATCTTGATTAATTTGTATCTAATGACTATAGATCAAATTTAATGCAAATCTGAAATATTTGAATTTCAAATGGAAGGTTGTGTCCATGTTATGCCTTCTGAAAACTTTAAAATACTTTAAAGAAACTGAAATTCAGGGAATATTTATTAATTGATGTCTAATACTTGTTATTAAAATTCCACAAAAATCGGAGGTATCTGAATCTTCATAAAATGCTTCCACACCCTTTTTACCACTTTGCATAAAACTAAATATAGCCCATATTATGACCCCCCCCCACCTACGCATAGTGATTGTGTTCCAAAATTCATAATGATATAAAATATTTTCATCCACATACACATTCTTTGTCATCGGTTTGACTCATCAGTGTGGCTGGAACTAGCAAGATTCAAAACTGGGACCCTATTGGTTGGCGTCCGGTGCTCTATTTACTGAGTTTAACGAAACTGCTAGTGGTAATGGGGGAATTATACCATACAAGGCCTGTCTAAAACGTATCCAACCTTAGGTTACTAAAAATTATTTCAAATATGTGACGGGGTTGGGACCCTAAT
Organism: Sepiola atlantica; assembly: GCA_963556195.1. Lineage (NCBI taxonomy): Eukaryota > Metazoa > Mollusca > Cephalopoda > Sepiida > Sepiolidae > Sepiola > Sepiola atlantica. The sequence continues at coordinate 15,065,536 of OY744529.1, read as the reverse complement.
TCCCTTCAAAGTAGGCCCCTTGTGCTTGCACACACTTAGCCCACCGATCCATCCACTGCCGGAAACACCTCTGGAAGTCTTTTTTTGGAATGGTGTTCATCTCCGCCGTCGCGTTCCGCATTATTTCGTTTTTCGCATCCTCTCAACAACAGCTGCACTTCGTGCAGTTTGGGGCCTGCCAGAACGCTGGTCACTCTCTGCTGATGTGCGCCCATTTTTGAATCAGTTGAACCACTCATTAATTTGTGTTACACCCATCGCATCTTCTCCAACCATCTGCTGAATCTAACGCGACGGCGAAGATGAACACATTTCACAAGAAGACTTCCAGAGGTGTTTCCGGCAGTGGATGGATCGGTGAGCTAATTACGTGCAAGCACAAGGGGCCTACTTTGAAGGGGATTAGGGTCCCAACCCTGTCACGTATTTGAAATATTTTTTCTGGCCTAAGGTCGGATACTTTTTAGACAGGCCTCGTATATAAACAAAGCCATTTATTTATATTTATTTACGATATTGATAGCCAAAAGTATTCAATTTTGTTTATGGAAGAGTATTGCCTTAAGTGGAAATCATCAGATCCTCCGCCAGAATGTTCAACCCATAGGGAAACAAATATATATATATATAAATATATATATATATAAATATATATATATATAAATATATATATATATATATGTATATATATATATATATATATATATATATATATATATATACATAATAAATTAGTTGAAAAAAAGACAATAAAGTGCTCGATCATAGATTCTACAAAGGTTAATATAAAGTATTTTATTTAAAAATTATACATTATAGTGTTTGTTTAGTGATATTTTTCTCCAGGTTTTTGGACCACTGTAAGGTGCTGAAGATTCGATCTGACAATAATAAGACGGTTTCTATCCAAGAGACTGTATGTCTAGAACAATACTCCCTCTCTCTCTCTTTCTCTCTCTCCATATATATATATATATATATATATATATATATATATATATATATATATATATAGTAAGTTATGAAAATATATTTATGGCAATTAGAAGAAAGAAGCGTCCGCGTTTCATCTCCGTAGAAAATCTTTAAGCTAAAATTTTAGCCTGACGATTCTCCACAGAGATGAAACGCGGACGTCTCTATGTAGCTTAATTGCCATAAATATATTTTCATAACTTACTACCTAGCTCTACTCACGTATTGAGCACTGTTGAAGTAAATACTGAAAATAGATACATAATATATTATATCTCTTTATAATATTATATGTGGATACATGAAACAAAAATAATATATATATATATATATAAAGTATAAAGGTATACTCAATAAAGAATAAAAGGGAAATACCAGTAGAGTGCTCAATTAAATTAAATTAAGAGCGTAATATTTTTATATATATATATATATATATATATATATATATATATATATATATATATCATGGACGGCGGCACCGGGGGGGGGGGGGGCTCAAGCCCATCACTTTTTGACTTGGGCCCCCCCACTTTACAGTCATCAATAATTAAGTTGATATGTATGTGTATAACCACTTTTTAGGAGAGCCCCCCCCCCACACTTTTATAACTGTCCCGCCGACCCTGTATATATGTATATATATATATATATCCACAGCCACGTGTTTCGTCGTAGAAAGAGAGATTATAATTACAATAATAACATAAGTATTATTATATTATTTATTCTCTTTACTTATTATACATCCTTATCTATCAAAGCCGAACGACAATGTTTTTTATTTCTTGTAAATTTGTATCTTTTACAGTGTGAAATTTTATTTTATTTTTTTAAAGTTCCAAATTTTGTTTCACACAACGTTCGGTCGAGCTGTATGTTTTGTTTTTCATTCAGCTGCAAATCTTACATTCTATTTATTTCTGTTGTTTAATTAATCTGTTAAACATATATAGGTTCAACCATCTTGGATGTCAGTTTAGTGTGGATTTCTTTGCTCAGCTGACAAGCAGAAAGTGCAGAGTATTACCAATTATAGCAAAAATGGTTACCTAGGCTTAATGAATACAATCTAGTATATAAAGGAAAGTCGTAAGTCTTTTTGTGTGCGTGTCCGGACAAAAGTCAGTAACTACACAAGATACACTGACAAACCCATCATCATCGGATTCGGTGTGACTCTGACCGGGTATAGTAGAAAAAGAAATACTGTAATATTCATTTCCTTGCGGTCATCAGGAACATAATCAGTCTATGGTTGGGGGGGGGGGCTAAAAATTACTTGTTTTTTTTCATTCTTGCTTGTAGTTAGTTGTTTTTTCATAACGTTTTGGCCGATGTAATCTCCGACCTTCTTCAGGTGCATCTTCTCAAACTTGGGAATGTTTATGTACTCGGATACCTATACGGAATTTGAAACTGAACCCGTTATTTCTTCCATGGTGTTGATTGTTCTCATTCCGTCGGTCATGACCAGGTAGAAGTGTCAATTATTTTAATTTTATTTTTAGTTATTATCTGGAAAACTGTCACTTAGAGCTAACCTTTAACCTTTGCACCCTGTGGCATAATGGTTAAAAGCATTAAAAAAGTAAATTCGACTTTTTGGATCGACTTGATGCTTTTGTTTACATTGATTTCCACGATTCTTTCAGGAGGAACCAGGTGAAGGTTGCCAACATCCATAAGTGACCGACTAGATTTGAACTTAACACAAGTTATTATCAGTCCGTGTCATTATCTACTTCATCGCAGCCACCTCCTTGTTACAAGCGTTGATTAACAATCATTTTCCATTTTTATTTGGAACCTATCAGCATTTAATTATTGTTTTTTTTTTTTTTCTAGAGTGGACAGAAATTATTTACCCTTCAGGGCCACAGTCTTCCCATTACTTGTATCATGACATTAAAACCGCCCGAGGGAATCGACAAGTCAGTTCTACTGTTAACCGGATCTTCTGATCGACAAATACGGGTAAGTCATCCTGTCACACCACCACATTTGTCATCTTGTCTTATATTTCTGTCTTTTTATAGATATCAGCTCACTTATTTCAAAAGATAAATGCACTCATGCATACAATCTATATAATATTACACTAAGGCATTTCATGTTCATACAAAACTTTAACGACTCGATTTTCTTACTAAGATAATCCCATTAGCGGGGCACGTCACCGCGAGAACGTTACCTTATAGACAACAACATTTTCGTTTTAAAGATCAATTTCAACAAATATCTCTCATGTCGTCTTGTGAATATATTATAGTTCTCAACTTTTTAATAGTACTGTTCCATCATCCAATTAAATATATCACTAGCGATAATCCTTGAGTGGCTATTGAGATGGGTAAGTCATACACCATTTTTTTTTAGTTCGACATAAAGATTCCCGAGTTCGGCATGAATATTTCTGAATTTGATAAGATTCTCCTGAAGAAGGTTATATCGTCCCGCCGAAAGGTTGTGATAGTAACATTCAAGATGAGAACATTTATCTGACAAACCCACACATTTTTAAAAATAAGATCGTCCGATCAGCAAAGATGGTGATTGATGATTGATATTATGTCGCTAAGCTAAACAATTTCGACTTTACCCATTTTAAAATGAATTGTTCCAAAATCAAAATATGTCGTCCCATCCATTAAAACAATTTTAAATAAATGCATTCTAAAAAGTGACATTCGTTTTATTGACTTGAAGAATATTTAACTGAAAGTTATTTTTACGGTAAAAAGATAGAATATTTATTGTTTTATAAAGAATTAAAATGCTACAATTTTAAATAAATAAAAGACAACAACAATCCCTGTACTCTACCAAATTTCCCCATCAACAGGACAGACTTATGCAATCGCATATATGCAGTATATCAAATACAATGTGCGATATGCAATGAGTTCTACATCGGTAGCACAGTGAGACCACTGAATATACGCATAAAAGAACACATAGCAACTAAGGTGTCGTCATTCAAAAAACATATATCACAAAATCACAACCACATTAAAGACATACAAGTAAAAATACTAGCTACTGAAAAGGATTTAGGCAAGCTCAGAATTAAGGAATCACTATTGATAAGAAAACTCAGCCCCAAAATGAACAACAGACTGGAGCTCAACTGTACCTTTTTGATATAATAACATACGACAGACACTATGAAGATAACTAATGACTAACAAGCAGTATTAAACTAATACTACTAATAAATTTATATGTGTGCATATGTGTTTAAATGTCAGTGGATATGCGTTGGTTGTAAATGTGTACACCAACTTGCATCTGGCATTCGTGCAGGACAACAGAATACAGTACTGGGGCCCATCTATGTAAGATAAGTAAATAGTATAAAAACAAAATTTAAATAATAATTTGCAAAATAAAAAAAAGGAGAGAAAAAAAACTAATTTAAGAAAATAAAACATAACTAATTGCTTCCTTCTCAAGGAAAGCAACTTTTACTGATTTCCACTACATCAGAGCTTACACGAATTATATAAAACGCACATGGCTATAATAAATAAATGAATTTGAATTACATTTAAGTAGAAACACGTCATAATAATATAATTATTACTGGTAAAATATTATAACAATGATTTCATAATACTAAACACAAAATACCAGCTCACATTTCAACAATAACAAAATCATTTCTGTGAGTCTATTGCAAAGAACATCCAATAATGTCCGTCTTCCTGGCAAATACACACTCCAACTGAGTGGCTATATATTTCTTTTTGAAGATGAGGTTTATCTCGAATATTCAAAGAACATAACATGACCGATAATATCCTGGTAATATTTTCATTGATTCTATTTACCTTGTCTCATACCCAACAGTGTTTTCCTACCAAACTGTCATAGCCTTCAAACACAACTTCTTACACATTATGCGCAATGTTTCAAGCAAACTACAACAGCCTTCTCAAAAGACATATTTTTGTATTTCTGCTGTGCTTAAAAGAATGACTACAAACACTGATGTATCAAAATGTAATGATAAATCTTTATTGTCGGTGGCGGTGAACAAGTAGAGTGAGTGAAAGGGGTGGAAGAAGCAAGATCTCTCAAACTCGATAGCCAGTTGAATCTCTTAATCTCAATTTGGGCTAGTTTATATAACGGTTTTGGATGTCCACGCATTCAATTGTAAACGCCAATTTTAGGATTTCGCTTTCACTGTCAATGTAGCCACACTCTTAGGACTTTTATCTAGTGAGAGGTGAATTCACATCAGCATGTTGATCTTTACAGTTCACCTTTGCAGGTGTTTCTTTGCATCAAAATGTTATTTTCCAAAGAGTTGTGTTTCCATTTCAATCAACCGTGCTTTGTTTGTTTCGGCCAGATGCATGGCTGTGTCAAGTAAGCAATGATGACAGAACCTTTATCCTTGAGTAGCTCCAAGGCCTTGACAAGCAGTGACCACTCAGTAAAAGAAAAGTCATTTTTTTAATAGTATTGATCCTGACAGACATTTATTATTTCAAAACGAAATATTATCATTAACAATAAATTATACAGATTGATGTAGAAACATCCGTGGAATTTCCACGGGGTCTCGCTAATATTAGGATAATGTCCAAAAAGAGAACCATGCCTTTCACCTTCTGCATGGCTTGAAAAGTCCAACAGCTTTTATTTCCAACATTGTTCTTCTGTGTTCAAATCCAAAGTTTTGTTTTTCTAGTCTATATTTTATGTTAGGACTTCTTCATCCACACCCCAACTCTAACCCTAACTTGATGAATTAACCAACTTTATACCAGACTTGCTTAAGATAAAGAAAAAAGAAAAACCTATATACCTATTTTTATACATGCTTTCATTTGCACTCAACCAGATTATTTATCATTGTTTTTATAAGTATTCATGCATGAATTCCAATCTATTTATGCTCAGAGATTTCTTCTAGCATTTACAGTTTCACACACACACACACACACACACATATATATATATATATATATATATATATATATATATATTATTTATTTATTTATACAAATATATATATATATATTTTTTTTAATTTATTTATTTATACACACACACACACACACACACATATATATATATATATATATATATATATGTTTTTATTTATTATCTATGTACGTATACGTTTCGTCCTTTTTTTTAATCGGGACTCATCAGATTCGAAACCCCGGGTTACAAGTATTTTACAACTTAAATCCCGACATCTAGAACTGCTGGATAGCTAAATAAACAGTAATAATTTTAACACTTATTTCGGCGGCTTGACATCATAAGAGCGTTCAACTTAATGAAAGGAACGATGCATTTATAGCTAGCGACATCATATATATATATATATATATATATATATATATATATATATATATATATATATATATATAAACCGACCTATTTGACATAATGGTTAGGGTGTTCACTACTAGGCCAGGAGACCGGGGTTCAATCCTTGGGAAAGGAGTGGCGCCCTCCTCTACACCTCAGTGTAGTATTTAATGAAAAGGAGCCTTCGGGTTACCCATGACTATGGTCGACCACTTTACTTTATATATATATATATATATATAGTAAAATGAAACCTGAAGATTCCCCCCGGGGATGAAACGCAGGAGCCTCTGTGTAGCTTAATTGCCATAAATATATTTTCATAGCTTACTACCTAGCTCTACTTACGTATCGACCACTGTTGAAGTAAATACTGAAAATTGATACATAAAAAATTATATCTCCTTATAAAATTTTATGTGGATACATGAAATACTAAGCCCTTTCGCCCTACCAGCCCTTGGTTCTCCTGATGTTTTGCTATTTGTTTTCTGAATGTTCTTTTTGGGCCGTTTCTGTATAACGTGTCGATGCAGGCGCTGATGAAGAGACTTTTGGACAATCTTTAAAAAATATTTTTTAAAGTATGAATAAAATAAAGTATTTCCAAAATGTTTTGGAAACGATTGTACGCAAAATTGGACTTGTTGTTGGGACTCTAGGAACGCAAAATATAATGACTTGATCCTTTATATGTTTTATATATATATATGTACATATATATATATATATATATATATATATATATATATATATATATATATATATATATATATATATATATAAAAGAATGGAAAGGAATTAGAGAAGCAAAATATAATTAAACAAGTTTAAATGTATTTATAAAATGAACTTAAAACAAATAATTTTTCAAAAGTGCTCGATACTTGATGAAGCTTTATAATTATTTAATATATACATATTTAGTTTGGCTTATGCAACTGCAGTCGAGTTTCAGCGATTACGCTTCATCAGAGTTGAAAATAATTATGAAAAAATAAATTCGTACAATGGATAGATAAGAAAGACAAATCAGCATGAGTTAATCATTTATGAAATCGTCTATTCGTAAAAAAAATGACACTTTCATTTTGCTTGTGGAGAATAAAAAATAAATAAAATGAGAGTGAAGAGAAAATAAGAAAAAGAAGAAGAAACGCAAGGAAATGAACCTTCTCCGATGAAGCAAGAGTGACATGCTCAACAGTTTTTGACCCTCTCTCTCTCTCTCCTCTATGTTTATTTCTGCTAATGCCGGCTGAATGACTTTATTCGGCCATGGATTTGAAGGCATCATTTATAACCTGCTTTGCTGGTATTGCTGTCGTTGTTGTTTTAAGTGTTTGTTTTTGTCTCTGATTTCTGGTTTGTTTTTCTTATCTACCCATTGTCCAGATTTATTTTTTGTCATAATTATTTTGAGATCTAATGAAGCGTTATCGCTGAAACGCGACTACAGTTACATAAACTAAAATGTTTATATAATAAATATATATATTATTATTATTTACTCACTAGGAGTTATCACACTGGTCATCGTCAGTGATCGCCCACTGCCAACAACCTGTGGTATTCCCTGGTTTATTATTATTATTAGTATTATTATTATTATTATTATTATTATTATTATTATTTTTAGTATTATTAGTATTATTATTATTAACAACAACAACGTACATACATAAAAGTAATCCATGAACACGTGTTCCTACCTACCGGCTGTAATCAGCTTGGCTTGTTGTTGTTGTTATTGTTATTATTATGCTTATTATTATTATTATTATTATTATTATTATACTCTACTACTACTAAGCTTAGTTAATCAACATGTGTTTCTCTAAGGCATTTTTCCTATATATATATTAAGCACACAAAATACATGTTACAGATATTCTTTTGTGTTGGGATTTTGTGTTGGGATTGAGTTATGTTGGAAAATAAATATATTTTAATTGTTCTAATTAGCCGTAATTTGCAATTTACTCATCAAGTAACTCATCTCTTACAAAGTTTTTATCTATTAATCTCATCCTCTCTCACTACATGTTATTTGACAGCTCCCCACTCTTAATTTCCATTACATTAAACTGACCTTGTGTCACATCCTGTTGCCATGGGTGGCACCTAAAGAAAGTTTTTTTTTCGGTTCTTCTTTTCATAGCAGTCGGCAAATCTTTGGCACATTCTTATAGATGTAGAGTCAGACTCACAGACAGACAAACGTTCATTGTTATTATAATTTCTTTTCTTTCTGCATTTAGCCCATTAAAAAGGGGTCTGCACTTGATTTTCTATTCAGATTTGCTTCATTGTAATAATTATACTCTGACCTATGAGTCGCACCATCTGTTGCCAGTTACATCTTCATTATATATATATATATATATATATATATATATATATATATATAAATAGAGGCAAAATGCCTTCAAAGAAACCATGTGTTAGATGCAGATAATTTATTAAATCAGAATAAGAATAAAAATATTTCAAAACATTTCTCAAAATATTTCAAAATACCTTCCTTTTTTTTTCCTCTTGATTTTTTAAAGCTAATATTTCGCTTGATAAAACAAGCTTCGACAGAGCTTAGACAAATAAAAAGTATAAACCTTTTCTTCTTTTTTTTTTAATAATATCCTTCTTGATCTTGTAGAAGTGTCTCGTCAGATGATGTGGACTAACGGTGCAAATGTCTGTTTTAAATAGAACTTGATCGCTGGTAGTTATACATTTGGGAAAGTTCATTTTTAAAGCATCTTTTGAATTTTAATATAAAGATATTCAAATTCAAAAGATGCTTAAAAAATGAACTTTCCCAAATTTATATATATATATATATATATATATTTATTTACTTTTACAAAGAATATATATTTAAAAAAAATTATAGCCCTTATAATATCTGAAATGTATCCAATTGTAAGCTCAATGAAGCTGTATTACAGAATTCAGAGCATGTATATCTTATACTTGCATTCCATAGGCCATGTTGAATTAATCCAAAACCATAACTTTCATTGGTTTTAACAACTTCTTTATTTCTATATTTAGATGAGTTTTATTTTACATCTCTCATTTTACACACAAAAGTAATTTATTCAAATTTAATATTCATTTCTATCCCTAATGGCAAAATTTGGATAGTTGTATATTTTTCAATTCGTCCAATTTTGTCAATCTTCAGAGGGTTGCAGAATATGTTGTTGAGTAGCAAAAGAACATGTAATAACAAAGACACCGGAGGGGAAATACGGTGAAAATCCAAGTTGATTTCTGATATATAAAGGAAAAAAAACTCACATGGGAAAAAGGGTTATCACTTCAGAAAAAAGAAAAAAATTCCCGGTCCCTCCAATAAGATTTTCACACTCGAGAAAACACACGAATCAGATTTCTCAAATGATGGCCCCCAAAGACCATCATTAGAAAAATCTGATTCGTGTGTTTTATCGAGGGTGAAAATCTGATTAAAATTAATATTAAGCAATGAAATCTAAGAAAATAAAGTTTAAGCTAAACTTTTTGAGTTTTTTCTTATTGTATATGTAGTAAATGTATATGTGGAGATGGGGGTATACATAAAAAACGAAAAATTTGAACTTTTCAGGCCTTTGTATAAAAGCATGCATGATCTGTTAGCTAGGTGCTAGATTTCTGATGAATAAGTTTTCTTAGAGGACAGAAGACAATGTGGAAAAAGTACCATTAAAGGCATCAACTCACTCTGTAGAAAGCTTTTGAAGTCATTTTCTTAAAGATTTCAACTTTTTTCGTATTTATGACAAATACTTTTATTGCTGAATGAATAAATATGCCAAATATTTTTCTAATTTATTGACAATTTATTTTTGTACACAATTTTGTCATTATTATTTGTACTCACTAGGAGTTATCACACAAGTCATCATCAGTGATTGGTCACCGACAACAACCGGTGGTGTTCCCTGGAGTTTGAGTGACAACAAGCCTCCCCAGATTTCCAGTACTCTCCACCTCTTTTCGATAACGACCACAAATGGCCTTGCGATATCGCAACAGCCGCCTACCATTTATTTCTCGCTGACAACGACCATTGGACTCCTCTGGGAGTTGGGTGGCAATTAGCCTCCCCAAGTCCCAGCACTCTCTGCACTCTTCCAGTGGAGGTCTGATTAGTGCTCTCCCTCTTCGGTCTTCCCATCCTCCTTGACCCTTCACAACTATTTTATGTGGTATCAGCCGTTCATGATATTTCTTGCAGTTTCTGTTCGTTGGTTCGTACGGTGATGTTCTTCCTGTGGATTTGTTTTCTTTCTGTTGTAACTTCCATGGGACTGGTTATTGTTTGTAGCTTATGCGGGTTAGGTTGATTTCCGCTTTCAAGGATTTTCCTTAAGATTGCAGCTGTTTTGATCATTGCCGTCCTTTGTAAGGTTTCAGTCTTCTCTTTGATTCCAATTTCTCGCAGTCTTTTTTCCAGGTTTTTTGGGACTGTTCCTAGTGTTCCTACGATTATTGGTATCATATTGACTTTCTTCATGTTCCATATCCCTTTACGTTCTCTGGCAAGTTCTGTGTATTTGCTTCATTTTTCCGTCTCCTTGATCTTCACTCTGTTTTCTGCTGGAACGGCAAAGTCTACGATTTGGCAGAATTTTTCCTTCTTGTTGACTATTATGAAATCCGGTCTCCTTGCTTGTATGAGTTTATCTGTTTGCACCTCCATGTCTCAGGGGATTTTGTGATTTTCTAGTACTTTCTCTGGTTCATTTTTATACCATTTGTCTGAGTGTTCGAAATGCAGTCGTTTGCATAGTTCCCAGTGTACTGCTTTTCCCATGCAGTCGTGTCTGTTCTTGTATTCTTTTGTGGCTAGTTTGCTACATTAACTTATTATATGATTTACTGTTTCGTCTCTTTGTCGACACAGTCTGCACTTACTGTTTTCCTGGGTTTTATCTACTTTAACTTTAATGTTCTTAGTCCTAATCACATTGTTCTGTGCAGCTGTCATTAGAGATTCCGTTTCTCTGTTCAAGTGTCCTTTTCTTAGGCATGCCCAGGAATGTTGGTTGGTCACTTCTCTGGTTATTCTTATGAAGCGTCCATGTAATTGTTTTTCTTCACACTTTTCTTTTCTTGTGTTTTTGTTTCTGGTTTTGGTGCTTCCCGAGTTGTTCATTGGGACGGTGTCTCTTGCTGATCAGCCTTTCTGTGTTCTTAGTTATGTATTTCTCCAGTTCTTTTTTTGTGTCTTCCACACAGTCTTATATACTTATCAGTCCTCTTCACCTTTCGCTTTTTTTCATGTAGAATCTGTCTGTATCGTCTTTTGGGTGTAGTGCGTTGTGCATGGTCATTAATTTTTTAGTCTTCTGATAAAGGTGGCTGAGTTCTTCTTTAGTCCAGCCTATGAATGGTCCAGAGTATCTTATTAGTGATACTGCCCAGGTGTTTATTCCTTTTACTAGGTTTCTGCTATATAACTTGGTTTCTAAGAGTTTCCTTGTTCTTCTCGGGTATTCTTTTCCAATCTTCTCTTACATTTCTGTAGATTTGATGGTGTCTTCTTCCAGAACTCTATCCTGTTCGCCTAGTGCCCTCATCTCCTCTTGGTTGGACAGTTCTATGCTTTCTATTGTCTCTAGTCTTCCCCTTTTCATCTCTAGCAGTGCACACTCTTCCATTTCAGATTCTATTTAAATGTCCTGGCTGAAGATTCTGGTCATATTTATCAGCTGTTCCAGTCCCTTTTTGCTTTTTGTCAATAGCTTCAGGTCGTCCATGTACATCACGTGGCTTATTCTTTGTTCTGTGTCTGTAAACTTGTATCCGACATCACATTTTCTGAGTATGTAGTTGAGTGGCACTATGGCTATGATAAATAGTAGTGGTGATTAGGAGTTTTCTTGGAAAATGCCTCTCTGTATGTTTTATCTCAGTCAAGTGTTGTCCTCCAGCTGTCAATGTTCCCATTGCTTTCTTAATGAGATTAATAGTCCTGTCAGGTATCTTGTACATTTTTAAGCATTCAATTATCCATGATTGAGGGATTCTGTCATAGGCTTTCTTGTAGTTAATCCGTGCCATGGATATGTTCTTTTATTTCAGGATCTTTTGAGCTATGTACAGCAGATCATACGTCCCCTTTTTCACTTTCCGGCATCCTTTTTGTTCCTTGGGGAGCAGTCCACGATTGTTCAGGGAGTTGTAGATTTGTTCTCTCAGTTGTGCCATTAGGATTTTCCACATTGTTGGTAAGCAGGTTATCGGTCTGTATTTGCTTAGGATCGTTTGGTGTCTTTTTGTATTAGCGTTGTCCTTTCTTTGGTCATCCACTCAGGTACGTCTGTTTTGTGGATACATCCTCTCAGTTTCTGCGCTAGCTTTTCATGTAGGGTTGTGAATTTTTTAAACCAGTATGCATGTATTACATCGTGGAGTGATGCTTTCCAGTTTGCCATTTTCTTTAGGGTTGTCTTAATCGTTTCTTCATTAATATCTGTTTCTGTTTCTTCAATTTCCTGTAGTTCATCTTTCATGTTTTTCAACCACTTGGCATTTTTTGTTATGTTTTTGAAGCTTTTCCCATATCTTGCTCCAGAAGTGTTTCGTCTCTGTCGGGTTCGGTTGTTCTGTTCTTTCTCCGTTTACTTCTTTTTTTCTTTTTTTTTTATTATTATTATTATTATTATTATTATTATTAGTATTATTATTATTATTATTATTATTATTATTATTATTATTATTATTATTATTATTATTCAAAAAAGTTATTAAAAAATAAATCTTTAAGAAAAATAACTAAAGAAATATGCTGGTTTTTATAAAAAAAAATAAACAAATTGCATTTAATTTCATACTATTCTGAAGATACATTTTAAAGATTAATTTCTAAATAAAATATATTCATAAAAAAACTGATTTAAAACTTTTCATTGCGTTTTTTACATTAATATCTTTTTGAGTACACCCCAGCAAAATGTTGCAAATAGTGTTTTAAATGGATAAAAATTTAAAATAGACATTCAAATATAAGATTTAAATAAATTTATATTTTAAAAACAAAAGAGAATCTGAGCAAACTTCCAAATATCAGTCAGATTTTGTTGAATATTATTTTACAGTGACTTCCATAACAAATAATTGAATCAATTTTTTTTTATATAATTAGAAAGTTTTTTTTATTTTAAAAATATTTTTTAAATATTTAATTATTAACCAAATATAATTATATTACAACGTAACAAAGAATTATGAACAAATAATAAATTCGAACTGTTTCTTAACAAAATTTAAATATTACAGATTCAGCTTTTTATATAGCTTAACACATTAAATATCAGTAATAACGTAAGCTGAGCGGCTTAAAATAGTGGGAAATTTTTTATTATTAACACTGTTCGCAATTTCAGATTTCAGATATGGCGGCCATGATGAAGTGTATATTCTCTATTTTACCGAGTATGCATACGGTTAGAGTAGGGGACAATTCCATTGGAAATGAACAATCAAAAGATTAGATGTTTAAAATGAGGATATTGAGTCACAGACAGGAAATCGCTAGCGACACGTAGCGGATAAGCTGATGAAATCTTCATCTTTTCTGTCGATTGTGAATGATGATGGTCACGTTTTGAGGACAGCTGCTTCCCCATCTCTTGATGAGAACCTTTGGCACCAACACATTTGACACGTTATTGGCGAAATAGAACGTTTGTGAAAGAAGATATATTTTCACTATGGAGCACTGAAAAACGTTGGAGCTGAAGCAGCTCCTTTTTAAAACTGAAGAGTCAGCTCCAATTTTGGGTATGTGAGTGGGAGCTGGAGCTGGAGCTGGAGCAGCTTCAAATGTAGTGGAGTGCTTAACGCTTTGTATATATGAATAAATCCGATCTAAGAGAGCAGATCTTGCACAGAGAAAAGGCTCGATATCCTTTTGGGTAGAGCTTTATAACAATAATAGACATGTTTAAAAATATATGAGAAAGAGACAAAGAGAATGAAAGGTAAACATAGAGATAGCCATAGATTTACGCTATATTGAATGCAGGTGTAACCGTTTGTGTATGTCTGTGTAACGCCATGGGTGTTCGCTGCACGCGTGTACAGGTGCCGATGAGACTGCCTCCTGGGGCATCGCAGTGTGAATAGACGAAAACAAATAATTAATCACACATCTCTGTCTACAGATGCTCAGGCAGATGTTTAAAAACGAAAAAAAAAAAAGAGAATGAAAAAAAAAAAGTAAAGAAAAAAACTCGGTGCATGCCGCCCCCCCTCCCCATCAACAATAGGTTCAAGATTTATACTGATAATAATTAGAGAAAAGACTTGAGGACTCTTCGTTTCTGGTCGCGATGTTAGATGAATATCCAGCCATCTCCAGGGTTCCATAAATATGAGCTGAAATATATCTAGGTCTTGAGGTCTTATGTCGCAGGGTGCTGCAAGGGTTACTTTTTACTTTTTTTTAAATTTTTGACTTTTATTCACCCCAAACAAGGTATATTGCCACTGAGATGTAAGTGGCTACTGTGAATTTGAGACCATATTTATAGGGGCATCCTTAGTGGGGAGTTGTGCAGCGAGATGTTTGTTCACATTACATTTAAATGTCTGCTTGTTTGTACAATCAAGGAAATAGGGAGCAGTGAGGGAATTCCAAAGGCTAGCAGTTCAAGGAAAGAAGCTATTCGAGTAGAAAGTTTTCCGGCATCCGGAGACTTCTACTGTGAAGGGGTGGGATTTTATCTGATTGGTCGGGGATATTAACATCGATGGGGCCCCGGTGCAGTAAGTTCGTCGGAGTACATTCTGTTCAAGTACTTGTAAAAATAGCACAGGGATGCAACATTGCAGCGATGTGACAAGGGCTGTAACTTGGTTGATAGTGTGGGACCTATTAGATTAGAGGTCCCACATTGTCTACCAAGTTCCAGCCCTGTCCCATCACCGCACTGTTGCATCCCTGTGCTTATTTTAGCTTTGATAAGTGGTGACTCATTAGTAAATAATGTTTATTTTTAAGTATAGATTGAATAAAGATTTCACATGAAAATGTTTTCCATGTGTGTATGTGTCTTTTTCTCAGATTAAATTATTTTTTTATTTAACATATTCCAGGTCTGGAACGTGGACACAGGGAAATGTCTCCATGTGGCCACAGAGCATTCTGGGTCAGTGAGGGTAAGTGTCATGATTTAAAAACAATTTTTTTCTTCATTTATTTCAAATATCATGATTTTTCGTCTGAGAAACAAATTTAAAACAATATATATATATATATATAGATATAAAAATTTAAAACAATATATATATATATATAGATATAAAAATTTAAAACAATATATATATATATATAGATATAAAAATTTAAAACAATATATACATATAGATATACAAATTTAAAACAATATATATATATATATATATATATATATGGATATATAAATTTAAAACAATATATATATAGATATACAAATTTAAAACAATATATATATATAGATATACAAATTTAAAACAATATATATATATAGATATACAAATTTAAAACAATATATATACATATAGATATACAAATGTAAAACAATATATATATATATATATATATATATATATATATATATATAATCAAATATGAAACTAAAAGTAAGCTTTTAGTAGATAGAACCTATAGTGCCAACTTATCTATCTATGTAATTTCTCTGATGATAAGATTTTGATCTTTGAAAAGCCTTGGCTTAAGGAAAGAATAATAAACATAACTTTATTACCGAATATACCTTGCATTGAACAATCGAAGTTTGAAATAAATCTGGGCATTCGTACATGTTTATCACTCTTCTTTCATCTATCTTTATTTAAAACAATATATATATATATATATATATATATATATATATATATATATATATATATATATATAGAGAGAGAGAGAGAGAGAGAGAGAGAGATACAAATCTAAAACAATATATATATATATATATACACAAATTTAAAACAATATATATATATATATATATATATATATATATATATACAATAATATTTTTTATAAATATTAAATATTTAAAATATACCTAGAGACATCGATGTTTCATGCTAACGCAATCTTCAGTCTAGGAACTAATTCCCAACGGTCAGCGGGCGCGAACCTCGAACACAAATCGCCACTGATTCGTAGTCAAAGATCTTACCCGAAGGCCACTGGAAACCAATTAGTAAATAAAGAGGAATTTTAACTGTAAATAGTAGAATTACTACTATCCACCAAGTAGCTAAGAGTGATCTACGACGTCGGATCATGCATATAGCTATTCGTACTACTTGTTATTAGAGCTCCTCGAAAAGTGCCCAGCCTCCCAGCCTATATATATATATATATATATATATATATATATATATATATATATATATATATAATTAACTTGTTACAAATATCCAGGGGGTATAAATCCGAAGGAAGTTGAAACCGGGTTTATGAGAGTGCTCAATGAAAATTCAGAGCAAAATATATAGAAATAAATAAATAGAAAACAAGAGACGTCTATCAACTGTAAACATAGTAGACTCTACCTCCTTAGCAACCCACATACTCCACCTTAACCCCACACATATTTAAAAATAAATCATTACATTTAACCCACCCATTATACACTACTTCAAAACACATTACAACCCCTTACCCACCCACCCAAATTTACCACCCAACCCCACCCCCAACAAGTCTCGATGAATCAATATATAACCACCCCACTAAACCATCAATAACATCAAATCTCTAAGTATTACCTATAATTCTCAGCCTCAATAGCCTCTCAGTCATACTACTAATTCTACCAAAATCATCTCCCACCTAAACCCATAACTGTGATAGCTATTAACTCTGATATCACTTAGATTAATCTAATCTCAATTACTTAATCCTTCGATTACTGTCTTGAACACTTAATTATTGACTGGTGCTTAGTCTTTATTATTGGTAGTAGAACTATAAAAGCCTACCATCACTTGTAGACTTATTTCGCCCAATGACTTCACAAGTAACAGGATTATAATAATAATTATTATTATTATTATTATTATTATTATTATTATTATTGATACTATTGTAGGTACTATTGGCTTTATTATAATTATTATTATTGTTATTATAGTTGTTTTTATTAATACTAAAGATAGTAACACCATTAAACTTCTTTTGTATAGTAATTTAACTAGTATTAATTTTAGTATAATATAATTACAATTAACAAATATTATCACAACAAAATTCACTACCGTTACTGAGCTCATTATAAAAGCCATAAATAATTATATTGAAATAGAATGCAAAAATAGCAATTAATACCCTAAATTAAACTTATCAAACATTTTTATCTACACGATAATCACCTATTACAACAGAAAGGACAGTTATAACTTTATAATTTTATTCTTATTATTAAATTAAACCCACCCAGCCCTCTGCCCCGGTTGGAATTGAGGTCACGATTGCCCAGACACTAAATATCACCCCACGCAACTTCTTGAAATATCACCTGTTGGGGCCTCCCCCCCCCTCCCCCTTTCCTGTCCTCGCTAAAGGCTGAGCACCGTCTTCGTCCCCCCCCCCCTCCTTTTATGCATCTTCAATTTCCGGTTGGGGTTGAATTTAAAATTTTAGGCATTTAAATTCCGTTGACGCCTGAAGAATTGGCGTTCATTATGAACGCTAATGAAACAATATATATTTTGTAGCAATAATGGAATAATAAAATCACCAACAAAAATATATATATATATATATATATATAGGTTCTTTCCAAATATGATCTAAGGTTAAGATCGGATTCTAACTCTGCCTGATGAGATCTCAGTTTATAATAACTGTTAACCGATAACATCGACATGCCAGTGTCGCAGATTTTGTACGTGTCTGTGTAAATAAAAATAATCATATATATATATATATATATATATATATATATATATATATATATATATATATATATATATATATACAAATTTAAAGCAATATATATATATACAAATTTAAAGCAATATATATAGATATACAAATTTAAAACATTATGTTTCAGAATTTTTGATAATTTGTATTATTTGGTTTATTTAGACTACTGTGGCGTAACGGATATAAGTGCTAAGTAATAGTCTGTTCTAAGTGACAGTCTTCTGGAGGTTGAAGGTTCAATTCTCAGTGCAGGTGTAAGCTTTTTTCATATCTGAAAACCTCTCTCTCTATCTTTCTCTTTTCACTTGCTGAACACTTGATATGGTCCAAACATGTCACGTCAAATTTTTCTTTCTTCCCGGGAGGAAAGTTCCTACTTTTTATCTCAACGAGAATTCACCCATGCAAAAAATGCTCATTTGCATAAGTGAACTCTTGTCATCACACAAAAACAAAAAACACGAATCTATCTTGTAAGCATAATGCTATGGTTTCAATCCCTGATGGAGGACACACGGCACGACTCTTACTCTTTTTCTTTGTAGACCCACATGATGCCTGCTACAGTGGGCGATATTAAGAATACAATAACGAATTACTTAAGACTTCTACTTGGTCATGGCTGACGGAGCGAGGGAAAGCTACCCTTGTGAACTAAATAAAGCGTTCCATTCAAAATTCTGTACAGATTCCCAAGTTCGGCATAAAGATTCCCGATTTCAACAAGATGCACCTAAAGAAGGTCAGAGATTACATCGGCCGAAATGTTGTGAAAACATCCAAGATGTCTGAATAATGCAAACCAAACAAATTTAGAACAATATATATAGATAAACAATAGATATATTTAATGGCTGACAGAAAGAGAGATCAATAATCACTGTTTAATCATATCTTGTCAGCCCATATCATTTAAAACGTCCACACTCTGTGTGCTCCCAAATGGACTCTCATTTTCTTGAGCCATATGACATCACATCTGTTTCTATTAATTGCCAGTCAGGATATCCTCACCTCGGGTTCTTCAAGTTTACCCGGGTTGACCTTTCATTTCTTGTTATTTTAAACTAACCATTTTATATACTAGTGGGTCTTCTCACCCAACATCTAACAGAAGGGTCTTAAATAGACAGAGGACACATTTTCAGTGTTGGGTTCATGCTACATTGGGGACCTCTTTCTAATAAAAATAGATAAACATGGTTTCTCCTTAGGCTGTGGTGATATCGGATTCAACAGTTGTTTCGAAGAAATTCTGTGTTGCGACTTTTTCTTTCTGGTTAGGAAACACAAGTTCATCCAAAACTAAGGTCTCATAAATAGTTGTAGACTAACGAATGAAGAATGAAAGACAGAAAGTTTAGCATGAACGCTTCCGGTAGACAAAATGGAAGAATTGTATACCAATCTATTTCTAAAGTTGCTGGAATATAGTTGGATCATTCCACTGCTCCAGAAAGTACTTGACTTCTGATGCATCCTCTAGCTATAGATGTATAAGAGTTAGAAATGTCCTAAGCGTATTCCTGCCACATCTGGGGAGGTGCCTCTCACAACACTCTTTCTTGTCTTGACAGAGTGCAAAATCAACTTCACAATCTAGTGGGGAATGATCTCTTCTCTTCCCTACAGCCTTTTTCACACAGAAGAGACGTTACTAGTCTTTCTCTACTCTATCGTTATTTTCATGGAAGGTGTTTGACTGAGATTCAATCTTCCATTTCTCTTTGGAAGAGATTCACAGAAAGAATTTGTATTTCTACCACAACGGCAAAGAACTTTCCTTTATTCCTTTGCATGCCTAACATCAAATTGAATTTCCATGAACAGAGTTTCTTTCCAAGAACTTCCTATATATGGAACACATTACCACGAGACTGCTTCCCTGTGGGCTACATGGTCGTCTTCAAATCCAATGTAAACAAATAAATTTGTAAACCGTCCTCATGAGTAATCAAATTTTGTTCATTCCATTCATCATTTTCAATCCTCTCATAATATTCTTCATCATTCAACTTGTGATACTATTGACTGCTCCCCCCCCCCACCTTTTCGACACCCGGTTATTTAGGAAATAGTTAACTATACATAAAATGATTAGAAAGTAGATAAGCAAACGACGATAAAAAGGCCAGGCAATCAAATGAACTCCCCAGACGGAGTGACACCCATGCCAATTATATGTTAGCTTTCGAGTGACCAGATAACACTGCAGAGAGTGAGCTGAGAAAAAAGCAAATGTGGCCAGTTCCGATGGTGGACTGAGAAAAAGACCGGACATCTAGGATTTCCGGTCAAAGTAAATATATTTAGGAGACAGGGCAGACGAGGGGGTGTTAGTGTTTTTCAAGGAGACAAAGCAGATAGGTTTGAGTAGATGATGCGGCTAGCAGACGAGTACATGTTAACTGGTCTCGACAGGCAAATGATCTCACTTAGGTCTTAGCTGATATCTTGGACTTAGGAGATGGGAGGCCTAGCCAAAAAGATTGGATGTCAACGATAGGGTCTCAACAACAACACACACACACCCGTGTTCAACAAGTCAAGTTTACACAGTATCTGTGCTGTTACTTGCATTGAATGCACATTGTAAACCAGTGCTTGCACTCGCTCAGCAATCATCAGTATTAGAGTCGACATGGCCAGACGAAGAAGCCCATGGCAACGCGTCTTTTGGTGGTTGACAACTGTCAAGGGGTGACATAGTTATACAAACTGACAGCCCTCATCTTCAAGTGGATTTTAGTAAAAAAAAAAATCACTTGGAAAAAAGAAATTGTTAAAGATTTTACTTCATCATGAAAATATCTTTGACAAGTCTGTTAAAATCAAACATGATCTTCTCCCTTACTGATTTCAACCTCAAGAATATAAACAGTTGAATTTGAGTATTTTCTTTCAGTTGTCATTTTAAACTTGGAAATGCTTAACATTATCTTAACATTATGACTTTTTTTTGTTTGTCACTCCAATGTGAGAGATGATCTTTTAAATTAAATCTGTCACGAAAATAATGTTTGGCTGAAAAATAATTTTTCGTGTGTTAAACCCCTATTCCTTTTAATTAGATTATTCCATAACCTAATTACACTACATTAATCAATTAAAACCTTGATTAATTAAAATTTCACCAGACTGTTCCGCATTGTGTCGCATCGGTATTCCCCCCCCCCCCTTCCATCTGAATCCGTCAAAAAGTTAATTATACTTTTATTTTTCGTGACACTTTTCAGAATTTAAAGAATGTCATTTTTGTCTCCATTAGTGTCTGATTCCTTTGCATGACAGCCAACTTTTTGCCTCCGGAAGTGAAGAGATCTGCGTCTGGAGTAACCGTGGAAATCTGCAACACAAGTGCATCAGAAAACCCGAATTTGGTGAGTTGTTTGAAAAAACTTAAGTAAAATGGTTTGCAGCTGTTCTTGAGAAGTGGTTATAAGAGTTTTAAAAGTTCACAGAACCAGTTCTGGATTTGTTATCCGTTTTAATATAAAACCAATTCTATTAAAAACTAGAGATTTAAATAAATAAGCTTTTACAAGCATATGATTTAAACAGCAGCA
>OY744529.1:14996220-15038720 GCA_963556195.1 Sepiola atlantica | reverse complement strand
TTTTTTCCACTAACACTGGTCGAAATATCTGACTTCATACACAGTGGGCACCTTCAATTTAACCAAAGTTTTCATTTTATTCAGTTAAGCATTATCATTTTAATTAGTAATGTGTAATTGCTGAGTTCATGTTTTGTCATCCGTTTATTTTTTTAAATATTTTGCTTAAAAAGAATTCAATTTGTTTTCTTTATTTTTCCAGAGGTTTATCGTTTATACAACATTCAATCTGATGACAGCACTGCGTCACACAAGCTTTCATTTGAGCGTACTTTGGATTCACACAGAGAACCGATTCAGAGTCTTATCACCATTTCAGGTAATGCTACATAGTAACCTTTTGCTTATAATATTATATTCATTAAAAATCAACAGTTCAAATGATTTTAGTTTAAAGCATACCTTCTGCTTTGCTGGTGTTCCATTGTGTGCACGTATGTTGCTATTTTCCTTCAAGGACCGAGAATAATTCGTTGGGTTTAATAAAAGGCATTGTATGCTTATAGCATTTATTTAATCAATTAATACAACACAAGATCTTTTAAAATAGAGATGGTTTTACAATAATATTGTGGGGTCTGTGTTCACGCTGGATGTACATAGAATGGAAATATATCACAAACTCCTACAAGGATACAACTGTGGAACTTCCATGGGTCCCGCTAGTTTTAATATTAATACTGCTGTTATAGTTATGAACTTTCTTTAAAGAATTTGACCATTTTGATAATACAAAACTCCTATAGATAAAATTGTTCAAATTATCCTTCTGTTTTTGGTCAAATCTTTTGTGGAGGTTATCATTTTGTTTTGTTTCATCTCTGATTTTCTTTTAGATAAAATGTTTGCAAGTGGCTCAATTGATGGCACCTTTAATATCTGGTCCGCCATCTCTCTCAACCTTGTGTGGTGTGTCAACTCCAGCCACAACTACGAGATGGACAAGAAGCTCTACCCTTACAGCATCCAACACATGTTTTGTGAAGAGCAGGTCAGTGCAGATAGTTTTTAAATAATTATTTATATCTGAATGATTTGCAATCTTGCAAATTTTTAATAATAATTTGTAAGTCACGAAGAGATAAAAAAAAACAAAGCTGAAAAAAATGTAAGAGAAATAACTCATATTCTTACCTTTAAACTAAAAAAGGAATCATCTCCCTTACAGTTGGAACTTTGAGGTCATTATTTAATATCGTGTCCATTCTAATAATCTTCTTTGCCGGAATAATTATTTTCAGAAAGAAACTGAAGCGAATTAACTTATTTAATGTAAAAACATGTTACAAGGATAAAAAGGAAGAAATTATTAGTTAGAATCAAATATCGATTTTTCAGATTTATTGCCATTTAGCCCTTACATGGAAAATCCGACAGGTAACTTTATATATTAGACTAGCGGAACCCGTCGCCTGGCGTTGCACGGGAGAAAGTACTACCTATTGCATGACGTCAAATAAAAAAAAGGAAATTACCTATTTTTCCTCCCCCCCCCGTCTATTGTGTTGGCGAATGTTTTAAATTTAAAAAAAAAAAAAAAAGTGGTAGAGTAGAATGGGTTCGAACGCTAAAACAGGTGATTATGAATCCTGCCTTCTTACCGACTGCACCACGCATTCGGGTTAAAATAGATGTGAAAATAGGTCAATTAACTTAATAATAAATAAGAACCGGTCTTTTGTGAAAATTAAACTGTGTGTATTAGTTCCCGGTGTCGATGAGTAGAGTGACAGTACAGAATGGTTAGAGAGAAAAGTTTTTGCTACCACCTATATGGAGTTGGTTTTTAGGAGAGTCGTGGATGGCGGGCCTAATGTAATATTTAGTGTAAGCTGGGAAAAAAGAATAACAAATGTACTAAAACACGCTCGAGTTAATAAGTGTAATGTAATGGTGAATTTAGTAGCCTGTAATGCATGTGGTTATTTTCCTATTCTCCGAGAAGGTACAGGGGAAAAATCGTCTCTACTTTATATATTAGATGAACATCAGTGACCATTTTAAGAAGAGGCTCTACTAGTTGTTATCTGTTTCACGCTATGAACTATTTAAATGTTTGTTTGTTTTTTCAGCGATATATATTTGCAGCTATTGGCTGTGGCTTTTGCATCTATGACATTCAGACGTGCCAGTTCATTGCCAAAAAGACTGTGGCACATTACTCGAAAATATTGCACTTGGGACTCGTTTGTAACGGGTAAGTTTAACAAATTTACAAAGATGCGACTTCTCTGATAATTGCCAACTTAACCCTGACCTACTTGTTTTGAAATAGGAAAAGGCGGATCTGTGGAACACGTTACGATGGGACTGCTTCCCTGCAGACTACAACATGGTGATCTTCGAATCTAATGTCAACAAATACTTGTCATAAACCGTCCTCATAAGTAATAAAATTGTGTTCATTTCATCATTTTGAATCCTCTCATAATATTCATCATTTACTGATAATCTATACATCTCATAAACCCTTATCCTTCAATGGCTTTTGGCCTTGACTCATTAGATTTGATGTTAGAACAATTAATAAGATATCCAATATGTTTTACAAATAATTCAGATTTTCTATATTTCATTTTTTTTTCTTTTAGGCATTATCTCGCAACATGTTCGGAAGACGGTTCTTTGCGCCTGTGGGGCATAACACCAGAGTTGATGAGCCCCATGTCAGAATTAAGATCCCCAGTTACAAAGCCTCCAACCAGCCAAGTGGAAAGATTCTTCAGGTTGACATTAATATTTTTTTTTTGTTTTTTTGTAACAACAAAAAGGTTTTAGTTTTAGTTGCTCAAATTAGCCGCTATTGCGTTTGATCTGAGACAGTCACATGCAAATCTGGACGCAGACAAAAGAAAGAAACAGAAAAATTTACATAATTATTTTTAAAATAAACATGATTTATTATGAAGCATTCGTATAAATATAATGGAGATTTAATGTAACCGAAAATTGCAAAGCTATTGCAGTTGTTCAGAAGTTTTGTTACCTTGGTGATACCATTGGAGCACAGGGTGAAGCCGGTTCTTGCGTTATTGCAAGAGTTAGGAGTGGATGGAGTAGGTTAAGGGAATACAGTTAGCAATGGAAAACTATCCCTAACTCCTCTTCACATGAAAACTAAAGCTGATTAGATGTGCCAGATACAAATCTTTTATATTGCCAGCTGGTGGTTTTTTAGCATGTTTCTTTATTCAAAACTAACTATACATCATTGTTCATTTGGCCAATGGGATAACTAAGTTCATCAAACAAAAGTTTTTACATTATTGGATTTTTTAGATGGGGATTGATAATTTGAATTATTTTAATTATTCGGACCACTGTTCTCATCTTGGATGTTATTCTCACATTTTGGCCAATGTAACCTCTAACCTTTTTCAGGTGAGTCTTGTCGAATGGGAATCTGAAGAAGATTGGAGGTTACATAAGCTGAAACCTTGTGAGAATAACATTCAAGATGAGAACAGTAGTCTGAATAATCCAAATAAATACAAAAGTTTTTACATCTATATTTTATAAATTTTTCTTAACTAAGGTTTTTGCACATTTTTCTGTGACTCAACATTCACCAACAAATGGTGATGTTTGTTTACATTATTCAAGTAGTAGTAGTAATAGTAGTGATGGCAAGGGGAGATAACTGATGTTGTACTTATATTCATTTTCTATTAAAGAATCACTATTTCTAAAAATCGAAAATAATTCCATTTTTTATTTCTCTTTTATTTTTATTTTCTCTGAATTTTTGTTTACATTTTTTTTTTCTCAGCCGAACATTTATGCATTTTTTAAATCTGAGTTTTGATTTTTTTTCTTTCTTTTTTAATTTTGAAATTTTAATTAAATTGTTTTCATTTTGTGTTTCAGGCAATCACAGAGCCTCAATGCTTTTCCAATGACGGAACCTGATCTTCTGGGAGAATGCTTAGGTCATTCTGGTGCTATACAGGTATGTCAAATATTACTATTAGTCTCTTTCTGCTCGCCGTATCGCTTTATTTTCTCCTTTTTTTCTCTCCAGCTATGGGTTAAAAAGTATTGCTACTCTTCTTGCTGTCTCTCTTCATCAATATAGAAAGAGAAGGGATTAAAAGAAGTGGAGGGAAAGCGATTACCTTTGACTGTTAATAAACAGAGAAAGGGAAAGAGGGAAACAAATAGACAGTATATAAATTAAGAGCAGGTAGATGTGTAAAACAACATTCAGTGAGAGGGGGTGAAAGTGATAGACAGAAACTTACTAAGAGATTGGTCACTTGATGAGTTAATTGCAAATTACTGCTAATTAGAACAATTAAAATGAGATTTTTTTAAAACATAAAATAATCCAAGAATTGAGGAATATTTTAATATGTATTTTGTGTTATTAAAATATATAAGAAAAAGATTTTTTTATTTTCATTATGTTGGATTATTCATTCCATAACTATCATATATATATATATATATATATATATATATATATATATATATATATATATATATATATATATATATATATATATATATATATATATAGTGAATCTCTATATTTATAAAGTTAGGTATGTGTATATATATATAACAGAACTCTCTCTCTCTCTTATATATATATATTGCTTTAAATTTGTATATATATATATATATATATATATATATATATATATATATATATATATATATATGATTATTTTTATTTACACAGACACGTACAAAATCTGCGACACTGGCATGTCGATGTTATCGATCAACAGCTATTATAAACTGAGATCTCATCAGGAAGAGTTAGAATCCGATCTTAACCTTAGATCATATTTGGAAAGAATGAAATGGAGAAAAAAAGAAAAGAAATTTCAAATTTCAAAATTTGGGAAGTCACGTGGTTGAGACGGTTAAGAATCAAAATATTAAAATCAAAATCAAAAAATAATTTTAAAAATAATTAAAAAATAATAAAAAATATTAATTTATGTTATTTTTATTTTATTTTATATTTTATATTTTATATATTATCTTTTATATTAAGATTTTATCAATGACATGCCAGTGTCGCAGATTTTGTACATGTCTGTGTAAACAAAAATAATCATATATAAAAGCTCTATTTGATAT
Organism: Sepiola atlantica; assembly: GCA_963556195.1. NCBI lineage: Eukaryota > Metazoa > Mollusca > Cephalopoda > Sepiida > Sepiolidae > Sepiola > Sepiola atlantica. The sequence continues at coordinate 15,033,629 of OY744529.1, read as the reverse complement.
TGAGCACTTTTTATAAACCCGGTTGAAATTCTTTGGATTACTACCCTGTGGATGTTTTACCTGGATTATTATATATATATATATATATATATATATATATATATATATATATATATATATTTATTTTTAAATACAGATTTTAATCAGACAGTGGTTTCTGACAAGAAACGGGTTGAATTCCCGATTCCGTCTTCTTCAGCATAAACGGGTTGAATTCCCGATTCCGTCTTCTTCAGCATAGTCTGAAATACTATTTCAGACTATGCTGAAACCACTGGTCCATGTCTGATTAAAATCTGTATTTAAAAATAAAAATATTACGCTCTTAATTTAATTTAATTGAGCACTCTACTAGTATTTCCCTTTTATTCTTTATTGAGTATACCTCTATACTTTATATATATATATATAGTCTCGGAAGTTTCTCAACCATTAAAACTATATAAAAAAATAAAAAATAAAAAAAATACTTATAGTCTCAAGTCTTCCAGTGGAAAATCACTCATGTAAGTCAATTTATTTTTTACAGTTATTATATTAGTTAGTTTCTAACACTATTTTAAGGGATCATCAGTTGTTTACCATGAAAAACTGTTTCGGGAATTTAAAAACAAGACAGTATTTAATTTCATGGCTTCCCAGCAGAGTTGATCAGACCCCACTTCCCTTAAAAGACAAAAACATAAACGTTCCTTATACTAAATCTACGTTTTGTTCCATATAAATGTTTTGCTAACTTATATTAGTTATTTAAGACACAAAAAAAAAAAAAAAATTCTTTACCTGTGCTGTTCGTATGTTTAATAAAATTTATCCGTTACTTACAAAAATGTTGCTGCATTTTAAAGTGTTTGGACGAATCCATGACACTATTATTTAAGTGATTAATGTATTATTTTTAGTTTTATATTATAAATATAAAAAACATCAACACATCAAAAAATAAAAGATAAATAAATAAATATGTATATACATATATATATATACATATATATACATACACACATACATATATATACCTTTAGTTCCTCCTTTTCTCCCTCGTCCTACTTTGTTGTCCATCTCCCCGTTGTTGTCAACCTCAAATAAATATTAATCTTCCTTGTTCACTTTAGTTTTTCTAATCTGCGTTCACAACTGTCGACTTTTTTCTTTTCTCATTGTTTCAAATCTGCGTCTATAAGTTAACCGTTAATTTGTTCTCTTTTTCTTTCTTTTTCTTCTTCTTCTTTGCCAACTCCCGGTGTTTAAAATCGGCGTTCATAACTGTCGGTTTTCTTCTTCTTTCTTCTTTTTTAATATTTCTATCTTTCTTTCTACTGTATTTTTATTGTTTTTCTTATTATAATTAGCAGATGTGTTATATATACGTTTATACATTATTTCTATTTATATATACTATGATTTGTTCTATCAGTTTTTTTTTTATTAATTTGATAAGATTTAAAAGCATCAGGATGACGAGTAATTGCCTTATTTAATTGTCCAAATATTTTATTTTGATCGCCACCTTGGTTAATCATTCTTATTATTAGATCAGAAATTGGGGGTATGAAATCTACTAATTTTAAGGTAACACGAGCAATTCTCAGAAATTCAGACATAATACTCCCGTAAAATATATACACAGGGCTAGTACTATTTTTATATGGCATTCGCACGATACGCAAAGGGAATGAATTTCTTTTATCAAACAGTTTATAGATAAATATTTTATCTTCAATTTTTATATCCAAATCAAGAAAAGTAGCTTGTGTTCCCTTATGTTCACAGTTTAATTTTAACTCTTTAGGATATATTAAATGTTTAGTATTTGCAAACTCTTCGCAATCATTAATGCAAACAAGGTCGTCAATATATCGCCTACATCCATGATAACTATACGCGCTTATATAAATTGGGGAAAACCACACGGAATAAGATTTTCAATTATAAAACAACAGTAGAGAACATAAATATTAATGATTATGATGAAATAAATATTCGAGAATGTGAATGTAAATTATCCCTTTTATGTAATAATGACCTAGGGCATATAATTACCGGTAATCTAGCGATAGTTTAAAATTCAAAATTAAGCAAACTCCTTACGAAAGGTCTAAACTATAGAAAACCTAAATGTTTAAACGCTACGAAATGTAGGAAGGAAACAAGTAAAGCATTAGATAATTTCATTGTATGGCAAAAAAGCATAAACTATTAACCCATAAACAACATTTGACGTATGGCAGAATAATGTACTGAGATATGTAAATAAAAAGGTTGAACATTTAAAAAATTTAAACACCCTAAAAGAACAGAATTCACTCCTTAGAAAGTCACAAATAATTATGGATCTTCAAATACTTCAAAATAGGTTTGTAATAGTTCCTATTGATAAAGCATCAAATAATATAGCTTTTATCTGTAAACGATACTATATACAGCGCTTATTGTTAGAAGTAGGAATTATAGGTGAAGCTTCAGATACTTATTAATTAAGTAATTGTGAACCCGAAAGTATTATGTTTAGACATCGTTATTTGTGAAAAATTAGGACTGAAATTGGAGGAAAAGAAAACAAAAAAACTTCCATGTATGTATTGGATACCAAAAATACACAAAAACAAACAGTTGGAGTCCTTTTTATTGTTGCCTCCAAGATGTGCATCGCAGGACCCTTAAGTAAAGTTATATCTAAAGTTTTTAAATTAATAATTAATCCAATAAATAATTTTCATAAAAACTGAACTTTTATAGTAATGAAGACCTATTTTCGGTGGTAAATAATTCAGATTTAGTAAAAGAAAAATTAGATCGTGTAAATTCTTGTAAAAAGGCTAAATTAATTTAAACGTGATTTCACTACTTTATATATAAAAATACCACATAAGGAACTTATTTAAGAATTAGATAATACTACAGATTTAGCTTTTGCAGGAGTGAAAGGTAAATACATAGACTTTTCAAAATCTAAAGCTTTCTGGTGTAAAACTCAGAATGGTAAGACGAGTGTTTCCCAAACTGGTCCGACAAAACTTATAAGTCAACTTATTAAAGAGAATTATTTTCAAATAGAAAATAAAATACTAATACAAACTATAGGTATTCCTTTTGGGCTAATCTCTGTTTACATAGACATAAATACACATGTATATGTCATAATTAATAAAAAAAATAAAAAAAAAGAAGATATATCTAGAGCTTATAGTTATCATGGTTGCAGGCGATTTATTGATGACCTTGTCTGTATTAATGATAATGAGTTAGGAAATACAAAACAATTGATATATCGAAAGGAATTGCAATTAAATTGTGAACACACACGAACATATGCTACATTTCTTGATTTGGATATAAAAACTGACGATGGAATATTTATCTATAAAATGTTTCATAAAAGAAATAATTTCCCTTTTCATATCGTTTGTATGCTGCATAAAAATAGTACCTGCCCTATATTTTTTACGGGAGCATTATGTCAGAATCTTTTAGAATAGCTTGCATTACTTTAAGTTCAATAGATTTTATACCCTCAGTTGCTGCTTTAGTAATAAAAATAATTAAACAAAGTGGGGGATATAACTTGGTAAGTAGTTATTTATAACAAAATAACCAGAGTGTAAAGGTCTTAAAATAGTATGGTTCATTCCAACGTATATATCTTGTACAAACAATAGTAACTACAGGTAATGCAATAGGATTTAACAGAATACAATCGACTCCCCCATACGACGGTTCGTAGTCATATTTAAAAAAAAAAAAAAAATGAAAAACTCTTGGGTCTCTGACACTTTTCTTTTGTTTATTTACCTTCCAGATGTTTCTTGATTTTGGGAATGATGGTTTGGTGACATGTGGCGTTGATGGGATGATGATAGCTTGGAAGGTGAGTATTAGTCATTTAACAACAGAATTAATAAACTGAAACATTTTTCATGTATCCCTAATACAGGTTGAGGACGATATCTGTTCGCAAGATTACTGTCTAGGGATTAACAACAGATTTCATTTTTTGAGATTTATTCGTCAAACTTGGGTCAGTTTGTCTTCATGACATGTTCTGTCAATATTACTCAATGAACCTGTCTTTAGTGTTGATGACAGCACAGCATCAAGGCGATCGCAGAACTGACCACAGGCCTACGCTACTGCCTTCTGATTTAGGCCCCAAAAGCTCTGGTGATCATCCTTAGTATTGCAGCTGGATCTGTTGGTGTTTCATCCCACCTTGCTCCACACAAAGAAATTAAGTTCGTTGCAGTCACGCAAGCTGAGAGGACGGATGTCAAGTGATGTGTGGTTCATGAAGTTCTCTGACAGCCATACTATTTTTCCTTGTAGATATCAAGCCAAAATAGCACCAATATGGTGTAGATATTTTTCCTTGTAGATATCAAGCCAAAATAGCACCAGTATGGTGTAGATATTTTTCCTTGTAGATATCAAGCCAAAATAGCACCAGTATGGTGTAGATATTTTTCCTTGTAGATATCAAGCCAAAATAGCATCCTCTGTATCTATATGTTTATGTGACTTGACCCCCCCAAAAAAAACAAAAAACAAAAAAACAATAGCCTAAAATCTGTGTAATCTCTATTTCCTTCTTTTTTATAGAACCATGAACACGAAGAAATGAAGAGATGTACTCAGATCTTGGAATTACAACAATCAAACAACTTTATCATTTGATGACTTCATTCTGTTTGGCTTATGTGAACACATATCAAAACCGACAAACATTTATTCATGGAAATCAGATTTTCTTTTACTCATGAAAAGGTCCGAATAACTTATAATCTTGTACATTTCTCCAGCTCTCTTGAACACTAGCCCAGTCTAATAATACAGCGTGATTCCTCTCTAAAAAAAAATTGTTACCCATAGAATTGTAAATTAAAATTGTTACCCATAGAATCGTAAATTAAAATTCACAATTGTTTCTGCAATCCAACCATATTTGGAACAAATAAACTTCAGTTTATGCCTGACTCGCAACGTAATCATAACTCTCACTTCTCTGCCACGTACTTTCTCCCATGACGTCATATCCTGCTACGTAGTCATAACTCTAATCTGATAACTCCTAATGGAATTTTCCACTACTCTAACCTTCAGCTTACTATAGCCTTGTGTGGAAAACTACCGTTCTCACCATTATTTTTACACCTGTCTCTAATCTTGTTGCATTTTCATGCTTCTCGACAAAAAAATGAAACAACGTCTTATTTTTTAAATCAGACAATTTTGATAACAAAAATGTAGTTTTCGTGTTTGTTTTAATCCATATTTATTACAGGATACGATTACGGGTGTTGCCATGTTGTATGTCTTTGTATCAAACTATGGTAGCACAAAACGTTCACTTCACATTTGACGTTTCGATTCACGAAGAATCAAAAAATAAGGTTCACAAAGCAACCAACCATCATAAATCATAAACGTTTAGTAAACCGAACACCATAATTATTCCATTATACATCCGCAATTGATGGTTTTCTAAACAAAATCAAATCTCATGGAGCAAATCATTTAATGACCATTAAAGTAAACCCACATTGGTTTTGTCTTGAGTCATCCATCAATTGATAGTGAAACGTGTGTTTTTCTAATGACTGATTACATACTAGGAGAGTAGAAAGTGGATCTTGGGTTTACTTTCGGCAACCTCGTAACTCTCGCTTCCCTTTTAGTCCTCCCATTCCATGAGCGATGTTTCTGACAAAGAGGGAAGAATTGCTGTTTTCTGGGTTAATCTATCCATATAACACTTATGGTTGGCTAGTTTTTGACCTAGTATTTTTTTAGCTCCTTACATCAAGTGGCTTCATGCCTTATCTGGAGCGATTTCCATTAAAAACATTTTAAAATATATGCAGCACACCAAACCTGCATATCGTCCATGGTATTCCACTAACTGGATCAGTTATACCTCTCATTGTCAAATATATATGATCATTTGCGAAGCGATACTGTTCTCAGAACCAGATCATCAGTTTGTAGATGAGCGCAACGTGAACTACTGCTACCCGTGGAATAGCAGGATTTATAGTCACGGTTTACTCTTCTAGATCAGCCGTGTTCTGTCTATGCCGATGCATATTAACATTATTAAGGAAGTTTCTCCTTACCATGCACAGACGGTCATTCACTATGGAGAGGCTATATTTTGCACATTGCATAGTGTTGGGATGCATGAAGACCGGCTGAGGACATCCCCTGGACTCCAATTCAGAAAGGCACTATCCCTCCGCAAACCCTTTACCCTTAACCCACATTTAATGACATCTTCAGTTCATTATTACACTGGAAACCCATTAAACTAAAAATCAATTACTTTTCAAATAATCAACATATTAAATACACCTTTGATCTAAAAAAGATTATCAATTGCTGGCACATAAAATGCATCATAATTCTGGGTGCTTGTTGATTTTTTTACGAAATTTTATAAATTAATCAAAATCTTAACTCACACATGTGTGTGTGTGTGTGTGTGTGTGTTTGTTGTTGTCAATTAACCCATTAGCACCCATGTTTTTTTTTTCAGACCAGAAGGATAATTAACCCATTAGCACCAAGGATAATTAACCATATTTCATCAACATCTGTATTTTTCAGAAATATCTATAATTAGCCATAAGGATTGGAGTGTTTTTCAAATATTACACCTACTGTCTGATGTATATTGGCAACACTGATGCCTGAAATACTGTGAAAATCTAGAGTGGAAGGATACATACAATTTCATTTATTATTCAATCAAAAATATTTGGACAAGTAGTCCTTATAACCAATCCACATTTTTATATAGTAAAAATGAATGCTTTATGGCTAGGAGCAAAGTGTAGTATCTGTTCTGATATCGCACTTCATCTTTTTTTGTCTTGGATCAGCGAAAGAGAAATCCTTCAAGACTAAGGCAATTTTTATCTTTGTTTCAATCCAGAGTTCCTCTGTTTAGGAAGCTGGATTTTCCCCACATTAAAAACGACCTTGTGCCTAACTCTGTCCTCGTGGGGAGGCAAATAAATAGGGACTATTCTATAAAGTAAAACCTTTGAAAGTAATTTTAGTATGAAATAATATTGTACTAAGAAAATCTTTTTGGTAATAAATTAAAGAAAGAAAAAATTGGGCACAAATGGGTTAAAGGAAAAGTTAAAGTTTTTTTTTTTTTTTTTTTTTCTTTTTTTGACTTGTGATATTTCAACACCAACAATCCGTCTGATCCTTTGTAACTCCCAAAAAGTTGTAATTCAAGAGATGGTGCTCTGGAGAGGGAGGGGAAAAATCGAAGGAAAAGAAGTTGAATAAAACTTTGAAAATAGATAAAAATATTTAAAAATATTGGAAATAAAAACGAATTGAAACCAATTTTGCTTGTCTTTTTATCTTGTTTTTTTTTAATGTTTTTATTTTGACAAAAAATTATAAATAAAAAAGTTTTGTTGCATGTGTGTGCAGAAGAGAAGACTGTTGGTTTGGTCACATTGAAAGAATGGATGAGAGTTCTTGGGTTAGTAGATGTAGAACAATTGAGGTAGCAGTGTCAGTTGGCAGGGGAAGGCTAAGGAAAACATGGGAGGAAGTGATAAGGATGGACTTGGGTTAAATAAAGACCTGACCAGAGATAGGTTAGTTTGGAAGTCAATTTCTAAAAGCCGTCCAACACATGCCAGTGTGTAAAACAGATGTTAAACCGATGATGATGATGATCATCATCACATTCTGTTAAAAACGTCTCCAAAAGGAAGCCAAAAAGAAAACAGACTGGAAGCAGTTCCCCAAACACTTGCTGATATTTGGCATCAATAATTTAACAAACAGATTTTGTTTAATTCTATTGGGAAAGTTTTTGAATTTTTTAGATGGGGATTAATTATTTAGATTATTCAGACTACTGTTTTCATCTTGGATGTTATTCTCACAACGTTTCAGTTGATGTAACCTCCAACCTTCTTCAGGTGTGACTTATTGAACTTTTTTTTATGGCATTTCCAACGGAACTCTTTATTCAATCCATGGAGGTAGATTGTCCTTGTTCCGTCAGCCATGACCAGCTAGAAGTCTTAAGTAATTCTTAATCATATTCTTAGTATCACCCGTACTGAGGATTGAACCTTCAACTGATTGAACCTACTACCTAGCACTTCTATCGGTTGCGCCACGGGTCCATGTGGCTGACGAAATGAGAGAAAGCTACCCCTGTGGATTAAATTCCATACAAATTCCTGAGTTCGACAAGACACACCTGAAGAAGGTCAGAGGTTACGTTGACGGAAATGTGAGAATAATATTCAAGATGAGAACAGTAGTCCGAATAATCCAAATAATTCTATTGGGAAAGGTATGTAACCCCCCCCCCCCCAACCCCCCAATGAGCATCTAGTCGTGGGAAGATAGGACAGAAAAGAGTGTAGGTTCAGAAAAGATTGTAGCTTCAGAAAAGATTGTAGCTTCAGAAAAGATTGTAGCTTCAGCACCAAAATTATGGTTAATTAAGAAGTAAATCTAAAATTGTTTTGAATATTTTTAATGGAAAAAGTATTATTCTGAGATAAAGTTAATTTGAAAATAAAAGTTTCTTTTACGTTTGAAAAGGTGTGGTCTTTAATTGACGTCAGATACAGCGTGTCATGTTAAACTTGTTCCTCTCAGCTGCTACCATAATTATGGTGCTGAAAATACACTTCGTTGGATTATTCGAACTCATGAACCTATACAGAATTTTGAACTGAACTTTTTGAATGTCAATTAAATAAAGGGTTCAGTTCAAAATTCCGTAACTCAAGTTCGAAAAGAGGCACCTGAAGAAGTTCAGACGTTACATTGGTCAAAACATGAAAATAATCAACCAAGATGAAAATAGTTGTCTGAATAATCCAAATAATACAATAACATCTATATAATAATTTATCAGTAAATAAATTCTTAGTTATGGAGTCATGGTGAAACGTTTCTAGGTGACAATCTTCTGGGGGTTACAGGTTCAATACTTGCTACAGGCGATAATAGCTAAGAGTAACAATAATTAATTAACGCTTCTATCTGGAGAACAATCTATCCCTGTGGATTAAATAAGGAGTTCAGTTTGAATTCTGTATAGGTTCACGAGTTTAACATAAAGATTCCCAAGTTCAAAAAGATGCACCTTCAGAAGGTCGGAGGTTACATTGGTCGAAAAGTAGTGAAAATAACAACCAAGATGAGAATAGTAGTCCGAATTATACAAATAATACAAATTACCAATTTTAATTTTAAAAATTCTGAAATATAATAATATATGCGATTAAACTTATCACGTTTCTAATGCAGGAAACTGTAAAAAGGAATTGTTATTTTTTATTATTTTTTTTATTATTAGTAGTACTAGTATTACTATTATTTCTGCCTCAGGTAAAAACAAATAAGAAAAAGTAAGTAACCAGTTTCACATCAAGGGGTCCTTCTCCAGCTCGTAGGGTTGCGCTTCTCCCCAGGATTCACTGATAGGTTTACTAAAGTAATCATTTCTGCGGAAAACTGTATCCTGTCCTGCCACCATGCTCACACCCTGAAGATGAGAGAATTGAGTGAAAAATTTAAAAAAAAAAAAAAAAAAAAAAAAAAAAAGAAGTAAAATATGAAAACTAATTGACATTTATTACGACAATGGAAACTTTATGGATCATTTATAGTTGAGGCACCCCAGAATTTTTGCTTCTGGAGAGCCTCAATTATAATTGATTCAACTTTATTCAAAGGTAAATTTTCGAATAAATTAATATTCTTTTAATTAATTAATTTATTTATTTTGTAATTCTCATGAAATGTTTCATGCTTTTCCTTTATATAATAGACTAGTATGGCTACTCAGCGTTGCCCAGCAGCATGGACAACAAAATATATGAGTTAAACAAACCTTACATGATCGGATTCAATGTGAACCTGACCTAGCGAATAAATGTTTTCAGCATTAAACACGCAGATTGAATGGATGCATCTAAAAAAATGGCTACGCTATTGTTAGAAATGTTTTTTTTTAATTTCAAATAAACTGATAAACTGAACTTTTTTTTTGAAATGGTCGATAACCAAAATTTTATAAGTATTTCACTCTGTCTTCTTTACAAATATATATTACTAGCAAAGTTACCTAACGTCGTCCAGGGTCCTAATTTCTATAAATTATGTCGATTACAAAAAAAGATAAAAGTAAAACTAAACATTCTAAAATGTCTAAGGTAATTTTGGGGACAAAATCTGAGTAAAAATAATTATGCCCTGAGTGAGATTCGAACTCACAGCTCTGTTTCTAAGTATGGCATGCTAACCGATTGACCCATGTGGTCAAGTACAAAATGGTGTTAAATACATAAACCAGATTGTGTTTTTCCTCTCCCTTTCTCTTTTTCTCTCTCTCTCCCCCTCTCTCTCTCACCCCCTCTCTCTCTCTCTATCTCTCTCGTTAGAGACGAATGTAGGTCAGCTGCTTATCAAAAAGGGAGAAGGAAGAATAACAGCCAACGAAACAGTGAATAGCAGAAAATTGGCTGTTATTAAATTTGTCCCTGATGTTATGAGTGACACTAAGAGGACTTCTGAATGTTAGGGTAAATCCCCTCCCGCTTCCTTTATTCATTACTAATTAAAATAAAATATTGATCAGGATTAAATATTAAGATCGATGAAATCGATTAAAATAAAAACGTTATTTTTGACAAAAATTTGACAGAAATAACTGACAAAACAGAGTGTATTATGTAGCTTGTAGTAAAAGACTGTTAATCACAAAAGTAGGGGGAAGTGATCCTCTTTACTTTATATATAAGATCTGATACTTACATGGATTTTCTTGTAGTTCTCTGACCAATAAGTCAATGGCTGATCCGAGCGATAATCATGAGTCTTCAAAAGAAAAAATAGAAGATAGGAAAAAATAGTAATCAAACCGTGAACATTGATGAAGTGATGGGATTCAAAAGCAAACAAAATGAATACATGGCCATGGGATGTTGGAGGTTATGGAGGGTCGATGCGTGAGGTGTTCAGACAATGGTATTCTGCAGGTGTGAGAGAAAATACAATTTGATTTTGTGATGACTGGATTCAGAGAGAACAGAAATGTTGAAGCTAATCAAACCTTAGTTTTTAGTGTTACTGGATGTCCACACACTCATCTCACTGGACAAGCTAAGGCTCACCTGATCAGGATGGAGGACAATTTAGTCACCGACAGTCTGACCATGGGACAGGTAATTATACTTTACATGGTACTAGTAACAGGTAAAACAACAGAGATGACCTGACAAATAACCTCACGCAAACACCTTACCTTTCCAAATAGAAATAAAACATAAACATTTTCAAATTGATTTGCTCACAAAATAATATTTTTCCATCAAAAACAAATTTTACAAAAAAATGAATATTTGTAACTTTTCTAACTTGAAAAATTAAAGGCACAAAAATTATTCATTTTTCTTTATTGCGTCTCAATAATATGGCTGATATACAAATTAATTTGCTAACGAACCCGACAAGCAGCAAAATCCCACCCCTTCACTGTAGAGGACCCCAGATACTGAAAAGCTTTCTGCCCTACTAGGTTCTTTCCAATATGCAGAAATTTAAATGTAATGTGAACAAACATCTCGATGCACAACTCCCCACTTAGAATACTCCTATAAATCTGGCCCCTAATTCACAGTAGCTCCTTACGTTTCAGTGGCAATATGCCTCGTTTTGGGTGGATTGAAATAAATAAAAAAAACTATATCATTTTTCAGGGGATCAGATACACATTGTATGAACACTTATTTTTTACTCAAAAATATTTCATTTCTTCAGGGGAAGTAACGGTTGGAATGTACAAAAAGAAAAGAATGTGTATATTAATTGAATGATTGACTAATGGTGATCCCATTTATTAAATGGTAAATGGATAAGATTTAAGGATCCGCAACTATTTAGTTTCGAACATTAACGAACAATTTCAAAAGGGATCCACGAGGATATATACTCCAGATATTCCCTTTCTCCCTCCCCTTTTTTATTTTTATTTTTCCTACCCTACTCCCGGTCCTGGATATGACCTTAAACTACATCCGATGGTGAGATCCGGCTTACAGACTTTGGGGAATGTGGAGCCTCCTCTTAATTACCATTGCTCCCAGGTCCACCCTGACCCGGAGTGGTAGTACCTGTTAGGGTCCCAACTATGGGTTAAATAGAAACAGATATTAAAAGGGGAAAGAAACAAAAAAAAGAAGAAAACAAGACCAGATTCGGCATTAAATAATCCAAAAAGGGTTGATATGCCGTAAAACAAAACTACCAAACCAAACTACCAAACCAGATATTCGTGGTTCAGTTAAAGGCATTGTTGAACCTGTTCTGTAAAGTTGTTGAAAACATGTGCAATTCTTCCTGAATGATCGCCTAAATCGTTTCAGTGATGGCTTTGCACCATTGCTGAATTGAAAGCAGACATCGATTTAAGCTAAATATAAACATATTTGATATTCTATTTTTACGTTTTTAGCAACATGCTTATCGGTGTCTATGTTAATAGTCCGAAACAGAAAGATATATATTGCAAGGGAAAACAATTTATAGACAGGTACATGAACTTTGTAAAACTAAATACAACTTACGTTCATGATATCTAGGAATGTTCATGATATCTAGGAACCATAGCTGCGACCACTAGAAAAGGGCCATGCTAAGAAGGGTGGCTGTCTGCGAGTCTTGTCTAACTGCGACCAGAAGTGAGGTCTGACGAAACAGTGTCAGAATTATTAAAATATTGCTAAGATGAAGCCAAAAGCCAGAAGAGGCAGAATATTCAGTTCTAAATTCGCATGTGTGTGAATTTATATATATTTTCGGTTTCTGTAAGTAGATGGTGCATTCTCTAGGTTGCTAGTATAATTCAGGGGAGATAACTTGAATATAGTTCAAGGGAAATAACTCCTGAACATTCTAAGCCAACAATCATCCAGGAGGAATGTGTCTGCGTTATCAACAGCTTTGTATGATGCGTTCAACAATATCTTTGACCGCAGACATCTAGAATTTTTTTTTTACATTTTTGATCTATGTTGCTTGCTGTTGTTGATGTTTATGGGAGTCTATACGGATTCTACTAGCAAAATACCATTTAAAGATGAAGAGCCGTTCTGGGAGTCTCATCCAAAACAGAGAGAGAATCTGAAAACTGCAATGTGAACAAGTGAAAGGTGACAGCTTGTCAGACTGCGGCCAATGTCTTGGGCATCCAAGCCAGAAAGAGGAGGAATCCAGTTTCTATACACCCCACGTTTGGAGAGATTGGATATTTTTTTATTTCTGGAAATAGAAGAATGCATTTTCTTGTTGCTAGTAATGATTCAGGGAAGATAACTTGGATATGGTTCAAAGGGGATCACTCCTGAATATTCTGTTATTACGCTATTTATAAATATGTTTAAATAAATGTAATCATCATTGCTCTATATCATTTATGCCTGGTCGTTTTATTTCAACAATTGTAAAAAGCCCTGTTTATAGTTCGTTCAAACCGATAGAACTCTACAAACATACCTGTGTGGTTTTGGGAGCTTTAGATTCAAAATCCTCAATGTTAAAAGCTTCCATTGTTGTTGTCTTGTAATTCGGCTTTTCTGGTCCTTCAGCCATTTTTTCAAACATCTGGCGCCTGCAAAAATTAACACGGATAAAAGATGGACGAAACCGAAATTGCTACAACAATTAAAGAAATAAAGTCTTTCGTTGAAGTTTATGAAAAACTAGAACACCAATTCCCCAAACAGAAGAGTTTTGCACCACGTTTATGTCCCCTTGCGAAGATTAAAATCAAAATATAATGATACTAAACCCTATGTCTAGAATTATTATTCTAATTTTGATCAAAATCCATTACTTTGAGATTTGCAGATCAGAGAGAGAACTTTCGGGCACCAACGAAGAAATGCGTCTTCTCTCCCGCCCTGGTAAATTGATATCTACGCAAGTCTATTCTTCACTGGAAGCTATACTGCTTAAAGACAACCAGCGGCCAACGCTTCGTAGTTTATTACTTCCTTCACTGTGACACAGTTTTAACTTTTGGCAACTGGAACTTTGAAGGACTACTTCTAGACCCTTAGGGATTTACATAGCAGTCAACAGAGAGTCTCCAGGCTCCAATAAAGAAAGACGTCTTCTCTCTCGTATCGGTCAACTTGACCCCGAGCAAGGCTATCCTCCACTTTTGGCAGCTGAACTTTCTTACTTTATTACTTCCTTCACTGTGACACGGTTTTAACTTTCGGTAACCTACATCCAACGGTGTAGGTCACTCAAATAAATATATTATTTGTTAGTTTGAAAAGTCACACATTGAAAACGTTGCTGAAATGGCAATAATAAGGAGAATATTTTTTTTTAGTATTTTGAAAAGCTGGACAACGCAAATTATTTGTTTTTTAAAATAAATTATTTATTTACTTTAAAAACTTTTTTTTTTAAAACTTGAGTACTTTCGGGGATAAACACCCTTGTCAGAAGTATAAGCATATTTTTTTTCTCTTCTTTTTTCTCCCTGACTGAGTTCTCCTTATTATATTATTTGCTATTTATAGAAGGGTTTTGTTTTCGTTTCATTTGACAATTCTTTTATTACAAAACATGATAGGAGTTGGTCTTACAGTCCATGCAAAGATTAGCTTCTATAGATGGTGACCCCGACGTGATGTGAACACACAACAACTTTGCTTAAGTTCTGAAGAAGAGAGATACCAATATAATTGGAAGCAATAGAGGGATAAGTAGTGATACAAAGATTTGAATGGTGAACCAATTCAAATACAATGCGAGCACTCTACCATTGAATCATTTCCTGGCCTCAAGCTAAAAAAAAAAAGGACTTACTGTATATTTTCGGCTAATTGCCTCTCTTTAAGTTCCCTTCTTAAGCCTGCAAAAAAGAAACAGTAAAATTGTACCTGTCATAAATGTTTTAAAAGACAAAAATTAAATAAAATAAAATAAGATTTTTAAAAATCTTAACAATAAACAAGATAAGAATTTACTATTTAATCATTCGAAAAGTACAGATCTCTCAAGACCATGGCGTTGAAGAAGGTCCTGGCCCAATATACCCGAATGACCAACTGATTCTAGAAGAAAACTTTCAAATCTATCTCTCAAATTTTGATTCATAGAAAGATTACAAAATTAACAAGAACATCAGTCAGTCATGAGATTGCATTCCCCTGTCTAACAATGTTAGGATGGGCCAAAGTCTTATCTGGGCCTCACTTCTCCATATTGTATGAAGTATTCCCGAAGTTATGTCATGGAAACGTTGATAACTCAAAAACTATTTATCTGATCAGACTGAAATTTTGCATGGTGGTTACCGTTACCAAAGAGCATCAGATCCATGCATCAAATTTAGAAAATTTAGAAGTTGAAATTCTGTCAAAATTTAGCCATTCACCAAACTTTTTCAAGGTCAAGAGCAAAGGTCATATAAGGTGTGGGACTTCATTGGCTACAATACGGGCCAAGTAGTGAGTCTCTACTATGAAGAAAACTGAAGTTATTGCCAAAAGTGTGACTTTCCACTTCTCCATAACCTTGACCTGATCATCCTAAATTAAATCAGTTCTAAGTTAAACCATAACCGATATTTTGACGATTGTATCAGATCCATACATCAAACTTAGAAAAGGCAGAAGTTGAAATTCTGTCAAAATATAAGATGCGGGACTTCATTGGTTACAATATGGGCTTAGTAGCAAGTCTCTACGATGAGCAACACCAAAATTATCGCCCCCAAAAATGTATGTGACCATAATATTGACCTTTGACTTAGATATCCAAAAATATAAATCAGTTCTAAATTAGACCATAACCGATATTTTGACTAAGTTTGGTGACGATTGGTCAAGCAATGTAGACGCTAGGCTATGCATAAACAAACAAAAAAAAACATAACCTCTGTATTGGTGAAGGTAAAAATAAAACCGTGCAAAGTGAAGTAATTTATCCCAAATAATTGAGTTATTTCTCTGACATTTTTGTTATGATAATAATTGTTTGTTTTTTTATTCCAAGATACAGATGAAGATGAGTTCCAAAATGTAATGAGAACGAGTGAATTTTGATGGAGTTTGGAAAATTTGTTGGCAGTCATATGTCTATTGCAAGACAGGTCAAAATGTTTGCCTCTGGGCTTGTTTCAGCCAATCAGAACCAAGGCATTTTCCTCTTCAAAATGCGTTACAATTCAAAGAACAGCTGTCAATAATAAACAAAACTAAGCGTGTTTTTAAGTAACACTATATTTTTTTACTGAAAAATGTTATAATCCTATACACCCATCAATCGAAAGCCTCTTTATACCAAGCTTGGTGGAAGTCTACTCTATAGTTTGGGAATCTATAAGTGATTATAATTATTATTATTATTATTAGTAGTAGTAGTAGTAGTAGTAATAGCAGTAGTAGTAGTAGTAATAGCAGTAGTAGTAGTAATAGCAGCAGTATGCCAAAAACACTGAATCTGTATGCAGAGAGAAACTCTCACTCAAAAGAAACACCGCCCCATTCCATCAACACCCCACAATTCGCACACTCAAATAATCATGGCTCTTTACTCTTTGAAAGTCTCCATGGCAGAATCCGACAACTGTCAATTCAGTCAACTGCAGGTGGCTCACCCCTTTAACCCTTGTGTACTAGTCACCCACCGAGTGACTTGATGGGAGATTTTGACTGGCAGCCGCTACTAAGCTTAACCTCCAAAGTTTAGTCGGTCGAAGGAATATATTTGGCAATATTTTCATGCGCCACATCTCTCAGCTCTTTCAATTAATTATGCCATACAATCCTTCATTGTGACCATCCATCCATCCATCCATCCATCCATCCATAACGTCAAGGGATGTCGTTGGAGAGTCATGTAGATATTTTATCTGTCATAACTTTTCAGTGGGCATGGTAGAACCTGGTGGAGCCCATGTCCTCTCCAGGCCACATACAGCACCTGGTATTCCCAAATGGTCACCCATTTAGTACTAGCAAGGCTCAACGTTGAATAGATTATTGAACTGTGTGGCTCTATAACATTGCAAAAGCTGAAACAAAAAAACTTTTCAAATAATCTGCGCATTTTTTTTTATCCAGGATGAGGCTAATGAGATGAATAGATTGTCAGTTGAATGATGATGCATATTATGAGAGGATTGAAAATAATGGATGGAATGAATGATATTTAATGACTTATGACGACAGTTTATGACAAGTATTTATTGTTATTGGATTTGAAGATGATCCTATTGTAACCTGCAGGGAAGCAATCTTGTGGCAACGTGTTCCCACAGATGGGAAGTTCATGGAAATCCTATTTGATGTTAGGCACACGGAGGAGAAAAAGAAAGTTATTTGCCGTAGTGGAAGTAAGACGAGTTCTTGCTATGAATGTTTTACAAAGAGTAACCAGAGATTAAAGCTCAGCCGAGCACCTTCCATGGAACTAATGATTAGAGCAGAGAAAGACTAGTAACGTCTCTTCTGTGAGAAAGGGCTGTAGAGAACAGAGGAGATCATCCCCCACTAAATATCAACGCAAGAACGATTAGCCTGATCAGCACCTCCCCAGCAGATGTGGAAGCAGTACTCCATCTGAGCTATGAAATACTATTTCAAAATTAAACATGACAGACCGACTAACGGATGGACAGGCATGGGCCTCATAGCTATGTGTTCCTGCATTTAGAATTTCAAACTTGTGTGACAAATCAAATAAAAATATAAAGTGTTTCGGAATTTTTTAGATGAAGATTGATAATTTGTATTATTAGGATTATTTGGGTGGCTTGTTCTCATTCCATCAGCCATAACCGGGTAGAAGTCTTAAGCAATCCATAAATGTATTCTTAATAACGTTCGCACTGGGGATTGAACCTTTAACCTCCAGAAGACTGTCACTTAAAACTGATTATTACTGTTTTTTTTATGGAAATCGCTCCAGACAAGGCATGAAGCTACTTGGTGTAAGATGAGAACAGTAGTCCGAATAATCCAAATAATTCAAATAAAATACTAAAATTACACACTGTAGACTGACAGACCATTTTCTAGAGATGCATTGAAACGTCTACAAAATTTCTAACTAAGCAATATTTTAATTGAATACATTGGTATAAACCTGGTCATCTATTAATGTCAGATGACAGATGAATGAATAAAAGTAAGTAGAGACTATTTAAGGTAGACATGCTGATTGCTCAAGATGTGAAGGAAGTGGACCAAGACTATTTAAGGCAGACATCTGATTTCTCAAGATGTGAAGGAAGTGGACCAAGACTATTTAAGGCAGACATCTGATTTCTCAAGATGTGAAGGAAGTGGACCAAGACTATTTAAGGCAGACATCTGATTGCTCAAGATGTGAAGGAAGTGGACCAAGACTATTTAAGGCAGACATCTGATGTCTCAAGATGTGAAGGAAGTGGACCAAGACTATTTAAGGCAGACATGCTGATTGCTCAAGATGTGAAGGAAGTGAACCAAAACTATTTAAGGCAGACATCTGATTTCTCAAGATGTGAAGGAAGTGGACCAAGACTATTTAAGGCAGACATGCTGATTGCTCAAGATGTGAAGGAAGTGGACCAAGACTATTTAAGGCAGACATCTGATTTCTCAAGATGCGAAGGAAGTGGACCAAGACTATTTAAGGCAGACATCTGATTTCTCAAGATGTGAAGGAAGTGGACCAGAGAATGTCCTTAGAGGCTGTGGGATACGTTAACATTCGGCCAGAGATTCACTTGTCCCCTTACTTCACACTCTGAGCAGTCAGCATGTCTGCCTTAAATAGTCTCCACTTCGTGTATATTCATTCAAGAGAAGTAACCCAATTGTCATCTGACATTAACAATCTCCCTCTCTTATCAAGTAAGCAGCAAATTCTTCACATCACCTACCTAATTGTCGGGTATAGTTCACCTTTGGGTATTGAAAGGAATCGGTGAAATCTGTTATTTTCGAGAGTTCCTCTCTTTCATTTAACGTTAGAATACCTGGATGACCATATTGTAGTTCCATCGGGTCGTCTGGTAAGAGTTCTCTTTTCTTCAATTCCACAACCCTTCGCTGAAAAATAAGCAAGGAGAAAAAAATAAATCTTAATATGTCGGGCAGATTTTAAAATTTGGACCTAAATAGCATTTAAGCTGACAAATCAAACTTTGATTCTGACTAGCC
Source organism: Sepiola atlantica (assembly GCA_963556195.1). NCBI lineage: Eukaryota > Metazoa > Mollusca > Cephalopoda > Sepiida > Sepiolidae > Sepiola > Sepiola atlantica. The sequence continues at coordinate 15,014,409 of OY744529.1, read as the reverse complement.
AACTTGCATTTGTTATTGTTGACCATATTATTAGCAATAAACTAATGCACTTCACTACAATTTTTTTTAATGTTTAATCTAGTTCGGGAGTTTTCTAATATGGAGAAATTCTGAAATAAACATCTAAAAAGAAAACTAAGATAAGGGGAATAACTCTTAATCTTTTAGCAAGAGTTAGCATTCCTTGATTTTTTAGGCAATAAAAAAGGTGTGGTTATAAAACATAGAAATATCTACAAAACAAACTTCAACATGACGGGTCACAGGCTCCTCCGGGTCAGTATACTGTAGCAGTTACCTCCTCCTTTCAAAACATAACTACACCGGTTTGCCGGTAGGTGTCGCTTTTTCACCGACAGGTGGCACTGTAAAGCGACACCAGAGTTATCTGCCCTTCTGACTATAAAAACCGTTGCAAACGGAAAATCCATCTCTTCTTCACCAGCCTCGACAGAAGTACGCTGACACTAGCGTTCCGTTTCACTTTTCTCTTCTGGTCGATTGGCCTCGGCAGAACGACGCTAATACACTAGCGCTTCGTCTCACGCTTTTCTCTTGAACTGGTCCCAGCATAACAACTACCAACACACGTGGTCAAACAACGGTAAGAGTTCTCAACTCATTTTCTTTGTGTACGGCTTTCAAAGACTTTCCTCACGCCGGATTCATTTCTTCTTATACCTTTTTCAAGAACTGTTTTTCCATCGACACACATGCATACATCACACACTTCACCATTCCACGTACACACACGTTCAATAAACATTATTTGAACTACTTCATTTTGTTTATTAATTATTACTCTGTCTTTGCATGCAACATTGCTTGATTCAACTTTGCACGTTTATAATCGTGGGAACACGACCCTCGATCCTAACAATACCTATTTTTTTATAACCCTAACCTTAACCCTACACCTATTTTTTTAATATCAGCAATGCAGCACATATAAAAATATTTGTTTCACAACATAATTCTTGCATTTTCGCAGCATATCAAAAGCAATTGTTTTTAAAAACTTACACAGATAAGAAACTTTATTTAAGACTTTAAAATGTTTTCATTGTTTGTTTTTTAATTGTATTGTGAAAATACAAGAATTATGCTGTCAGACAAATATTTGAATAAATATTGTGTTTCAAATAAATCATTTTTATAATTCACTAAAAAACTTTACTTCTTTTTGTTTAACCTAGTCTCCATTCCCATTTTTATTGACTACCGTCGATCCAATAAAAACATGCCGCCATATTGGAAATAAACTATAGTTTCCGGTGGGGCCTCTCGATGTCATATTAGTGGGAACTGCTATGGCTTTTCTTTCTGCAATAGTCTTCAAATAAAATCTCTCTTCTTTACTCATACTCTCTCTCTCTTTCTCTCTCTCTCTCTCTCTTTCTCTGCTCTTAACAACCCTGCTGACCTTTTCGACAAATTTTCCAACTTCAATATAACAAATCACAATAAACAACATAAACCTAAACCCAGAAGCCCAACTTCCAACATAGACCCCCACTACAAGGTTTTCTTTTCCAACATCAGAGGTCTACGCTCCAACCTTCTAGAGGTTGAAATCCAATTACGGGAGACCAAACCCGACTTGTTATTCCTGTGCGAAACTGGTATTGCTCCGTCTGTTTCTGTAGATGATTTCACGATTAAAGGTTAATCGAACATGACATCCAAACCTTATCCCTAAAATCCTCATTGTAGCAGCCATCATACGGGTCCACGAGGTAAAAGAGTGAGGGTTGCACCATGTGTCGTTCATCAGGGATTGAACCCAGAGCGTTCATTCCACTTACAAGATTCTTGTGCAATAAAAAGAGTTCACTTATGCAAATGAGCATTGTTTTGCATGGGCAAATTCTCATTGAAATAAAAAGAGTAGAGATGGTAAAATTGACATGATGAATTGGGATCACGTCAAATGTTCAGCGAGAGAAAGAGACAAAAGATTTAGTTGGCATCGTTTGTGTCTGTTACTCAATTGACAAGATTTGTGTTTTAAAATTGTTAATTACAATCCGAATATCTGACTTTTGAGAGTTGGCATCGTTGTGTTTTAGAAAATTGTTTATACAATACGAGAGTCAGACGTTTTATTTTTTTTTTTTGTGTGCGCGTTTTAGACTACAGTCATGGACATGGAATATGTGCCTACATTAAGGATGGCTTTCCATGCGGCAGAGACATCTCCAAAGAAGACTCTAAATTGCTCTATATGTGCTTTCGAGTAGCACGTTCTCACAGTACCGCATTCATATTTGCCCTCTATCGTTGCCACAATGAAGGAGTTACTATCTTTGAGAGTATATCTGAGAAAAGTGACCATATTCTGTCTGCTCACCTCTCTGCCAACAGATTTCAATGTTAACAATATTGAACAGCCACTTCATTCAAATAAGACATATTATGAAGGGAGGTTTTGTCACGATTTCTCCCTTGCCAATGGTCTAACACCGATTGTTGACAAACCCATTCGTGTACCCGATGCTGGCGGTCAACTTGCAAGTCTTCTTGATTTTTTTATGACAACTTGCCTTGAACTGTGCTCATCCACCATTCTGTCTATGCTCGGATCTTTTGATCACTCAGTTGTCTCAATTAAGATCAAACCAAAGTGCAACAAGATGTCCCTTTCCATTGCACAGTGTATTGATACTCGATGGCTGACTGGGATAGCCTTAGATCGTTCATATCAGAAAGACCCCTGCATTCATGTTTGAAAAGAATGTTTCCTCTATCGCATCCGACTTAACTGATTGGTTAACCATTGGTATAGAGAGCTTCATACCCTCCAAGAAATTTCAACAGAAACCAAACAGCTAGTCATGGGACACCTCAGAATATACCAGCGCCATTGCACACAGAAACCACTATTTCAATTACTTTCAATGAAATAGATGTTCTGAAAGTAAAGCCGCTTTTAGGACGGCAAGCAACCACAAAGGAGTATTGAAAACGCAAGAGAGTCATGTGTCCAATCCGTTAAGTCTAGAGTGGCTGGGCAGAGATTTGGTTACCACGAGTATTGACGAATAACAAACAGGGTCCTCAACAGATGCGTGACCTCTATCCCAACCATCATCAATACACCTGAGGTGATTTCGTCAGCATCTGACAAATCCAAACTTTTTGCTAAGAAATTTGCATCAAACTCCACCCTTTGCGATCAGGGCCACCTTCCTCCTCAATTTCCCCCTAAGACTGAAGATACTTTGAGCGACATCCATATATCATTCGGAATGTTGCAAGAACTTGTATGCAAGCAAAGCAACTGGCCCTGACCACATTCCAATCATAGTGCTTAAAAAACTGCAACCGGAACTAGCTGTTCAAACGTTGCTTAAAAGAGAAATGCTTCCCAACACCTTAGAAAACTTTATCAGTCCGACTAGTATTTAAAAATACTGGAGATCAGTCTTCTGAATCTCAGTACAGACCAATCAGTCTCCTGTGTGTCATGAGTAAGTTACTTGAATCTGTGATAAATTTAGAAGTTGTCAATCACCTCAGCAAAAACAACCTACAATGACCAAGATTCTTTCTCTTCCGACCTTGAATATGTGGTTCAATAGAGAAAAAGGTGGATGGTTACTTTTAATGCATCCAAAACCAAGCTTCTCTCTTTTCACCACCAACGCTCTGATCCCCACTTGTCCCCAATTGAAATGAATGGCTCTTGTCTTGAGGAAGCCCCCTACTTTGACAAGCTTCTAAGACTGACCTTCACTCCTGACCTGAAATGGAAGACTTGCATCAAATCTGTTGCCAAGATCGCTGGAAAAATGTTTGGATCATTGTACTGCTACAGAAGGTAATCCCACCCTTAACGATGCAATCCTCTACCTGTATCAGAGCCAAATACGTCCTAAGATGGGGAGGTATTGTTGGCACATCTGGGGAGGTGCTGCTCAAAACATCCTTACCTGCATTGACAGAGTACAAAACCGACTTCGAAATCTAGTGAACAATATCCTCTTCTCCTCCCTATTACCTCTTTCTCACAGAATAGACGTTGCTAGTCTTTCTCTACTCTATCGTTATTTTCATGGCAGGTGCTCGGCTGAGCTTCAATCTCTGCCCCCCCCCCCTCATGTAAAACATTCACAACAAAAACTCGTCAAGCTACAACCACTGTCAATAATTTCCCTTAAACTAAAGAAACTTTCATTAGCAGTTTTTTTCCTAGAATTATTGTATTGAGTTCCACAGACGTACCCGTCTGTGGAACTCAATACCGTGGGGATGCTTCCCAGCTGACTACAACATTGTCGTTTTCAATCCAATGTAAACAAATTCTTGTTAAGCTGTCCTCGTAAATAATCAAATTCTGACAAACTTCCACCATATTATCAATCCTCGCAGTGTTGTCTCACTGTCCACCTTACAAACTCATTATCCCTTATCCTCGAGTGTCCTTTGGACCTTGATAAGTGGTGACTCTTTAGTAAAAAAAAAATGCAAACAAGCAGCTGTAAGGTCAGTAGAGTCTGTTCTAGTTCCTTTTCAGGGAAAAGAAGAAAACTCTACCTCCCGATTACCACGTATGTATTCACATTTGATTAAATCCTTTCCGTCACCTAAATTTGTTTTACATAAACCAAGTTTTCATAAAAATAAAATAACATTAAAAACGATCAAGGGACGACTAGAGTTATCTCCCTTTGAGAATAAATTATTTCATAGGTCAGAGTTATCCCCCTTGGACCTTATCCTCAAATCAGGTAGCATTCTCGTAGTCCTATGAGAGTTGCTACGGTATGTTGTGTTGGCAACGAGCTTTGGGTGTGTAAGCCTATGGATGGTGAATTACTCTAACCTATTAATTAAGTTCTTATCAAAGAGGTATCATTCTAGTCGTTCCTGTAACAATGTGTTATAGTAAGTTGCACCATACACGTGAAACGCCAAAATGAAGACTGTGGTGTTCGCCCTGACCGTGATATAGTTATATTTAGACGCGGTTGTGTCTTTAGCATTTTACCATACCAAGAACCACGCCGACAGTATTAGTCTAATACTAAATAGATTTTAACTCGAAATGGTTTGTCATTTAATAATAAAAAAGAAAGAAAAAGAAAAGTGCTTCTGCTGTTTCACAATGGCATGTCTCTCTAAAAAAAATACATAAAGAAATGTATAAACTTTTTTATATACTTACGTGGTAGCTGAAAAGAAGACTGTACACCAAAAATTACGCAAATTCATCCAATATTTATTAAATTAAAAAAAATCGATTTTATCTATGTCGCCATTTTTTTTATATTTTGACTTTTTCCGAAAATTATCTCCCTTGCCTACTTAATAAGCTGAAATGTCTATCGATACGTAAGATAGTTTTTTTCTTCTTTTTCTTATGATTTAATAAATATAGGATGAATTTGCGTATTTTTTTGTACAATCTTATTTCCCGCTAACACGTAAGTACATAACAAAGTTTGTACATTTCTTTAAATATTTTAATATCATTGTGAAACTACAGAAGCACCGAATTTACTTTTAAAAGTATTGAAAGTAGAACTTTTTAATTTAATGGTTTAATCTTTTTTTTTCTTTCACGAAAAACTATTTTATGCTTTTAAAATTTTGTTTCACACAAAGAATAAAATTTGGACATTTGAACACAGAAAAAAGCAAGTTTAATTAACAAAAACGGATGATGAGGTTAAAGTTAGTCGATAATTAGGTGCTTATTTAGAACAGGGTCCCTGTAGAAAATTATTTTCATGTAAAATCAGTATTTTGTACTTACTCAGTCATAGTTTCTCACTCACGGTACGAAAAAGAATTTAAAAATATCAAGCAGAACTTTAATTAGAACGATTTTTCCATTTCGATGTACAACGTCTATTCGTTGACATTTTGGGTGTGAGCCGACATTTTGGGTGTGAGCGATCGATGGAATAGCCAAAATTTTTTAAATAAAAAAAATGAAAATTAAATAATTATTTTTGAATCTTCACCGGGGTACTTTCCACGATATAATTTTATAGATTAATAAAATGTACATTCATTGTTTTCTTGTTTGTTTTTTTTATTATTTACATGGTAACTGGGTACCGTTTTGCAATTTCGCGACACTTACCTGCCCTTAGTTAGCTATTCCATCAATCGGCCACACCCAAAATGTCGGCGAATAGACGTTGTATATCGCCCTTATGGAAATGGAAAAATCGTTCTAATTAAAGGGGCATCTTTTACGAGACTCAGCAGAGTAAAAACGCTAAAAAAAACAAATATACAACAAATAAAAGTAACTGTAAGCTGTAAAAGTTAGTTTCAAACTTGCATGTGCTATTTGTTTGTATTTTAACCCCGTTTGAAGTGCTATTTATTAGAAATTTAAGTTCAACACACGGTTTTCGAAGAATTCAAAATGGCCGCTCTACGTAATAATATAGAGGGACTGGCCGGCATTTTCTTTGAGAAACTAGATGTTTTAAAAAACAAGAAATTTTTTTTAACATCTAATAAAAAGCCATTTATACTACGTAAAAATACAAACAAATTACATAGGTAAGTAGAAAAATGTCTATTCTAGACATAAGTCAACTTTACTTGTTGCAAATTTATGTTTTTAAACTCTTTCTCGTTCTTTTTTTGGACCCCGTTCGCGCCTCTGCTGAGCGTCGTAACATATACCCAAATACTGATTTTACATGAAAATAATTTTCTACAGGGACCCTGTTCTAAATAAGAACCGATAATTAAATAACAAATTGTCGAAAATAAAATGGCCTCGACGGGTAAAAATGTGGAATGAAAGTCAATTTTGTATAAGTTAAAAAGTAAATGGTAAAAGTACTCATATAGATACGCCCCCCCCCATAGCTTCTAATATTGGTTGGTCAAAGCGACCACACAAAATTAAAGTAAAAGAAAATCGAAAACATTTTATTTTGTGTAACTGATATATTTACACTGTTGCATTGTACTTTTAAAAAAAAAAAATTCTTTTTGTTGTTGTCAACGACTGAACGTTACTATTCGCGACATAAATTATTTTATAGGAAACGCACTTTGGACAACTTATTTTGGTTTGTTTACTCATTTGTGGCCTATTTGCGTTAAAAAAAAAATGATATTTAGTAGAAGATATAAGAAATATCGGGCCTGAGCAAAGATACGCATGGACAGCCGGTTAGGTGCATACTTCACAAGATATCTGACCCCTGATTACTTTTCTCACGACCAATATTAACAGTAACTTCACAGGCTTGTATCTTATGTTATTATTATTTTTTTATTATTATCGCAAATAGGTCACAAATGAATACGTGAATCAAAATAAATTGTTTCTGAAATTTCCCAATTGTATTTCCTTTAAACTGATTTAGTACTGCTACAGCTTTTTGAACTAGATAACACCAACGTTTGTTCGGCATCTTCCGGCCGTTTACGTACACAGCCGGAGGATGCCGAAGCGCTTAGCCTATCAGAAGACTTGAGAAGCAGACGACAACCTTAATTAACCCTAACCTAGTCGTTTTTTTGTCCAATCCCCCCCCCCCCCAAAAAAAAAAATTATGAAAAAATATTTGTTTCATTAATTATGTTCTGTACAATATTTAGTTTATTCATAAAAAAAAACACAATTTACTGAAAAACAAAAATTCCAATAAAAAAAAGATATTTAATTGATTTTCTTCGTCAAAAAATAAATAAATTGTGATAACAATAAACACATGGTTTAATTATTTTCTTCCTGTTAAAAAGCCATTTCGTTTAGATTTCGGCCTTTTCCGGCTATTTACGTATTGCTACGTCGGAAAGTTTTTTTTTTTCTGGTTCAAAAACTGCACCAGTACCAATAATTTATGTCGCCAATAGTAATGCTTATCGGGGGGGGGGGGGGGGGGTATTTTATTTATTTTTTATTTCTAGTGTTATTTATTTATTTGTTAGTAATTTGTTGCATTTCACGCGGACATGTTGTCCCAAAATATACCCTTTTCCAAAAAAATGACAAAAGTTGTTTCTGACTATTGGGAGATGATCCTTGAATTCCGTAGACCAAGACTACAACAAACCACGTCAAGACAACAAATAATAACAATAAAAATAAAAAAAAACTATTCGCATTACTAAAACTTTTTTTAAAAACAATAGTTCGGACAAATAAATAAAAAAGTATCAATTTATAAAATTACAGTGCAACAATGTAAACATATCAGTAAAAAATACTAAAAAAATGCATTGTAATAAAATTATGAACTGCTTTTTCGTTTTCCGTTTCAGGAACCCAAATTTAATTTTGTATGGTCGAAACTCGTTACCGTATTTTACGGAGAAAATGTGAGATTTATATAAGCACCATTATAATTGTATTCCAAACCCCAAAATATCATTTCAGAGTAAGAATTGCTTTTACCCAACATTTGAAAGAATAATACCAAGCGAAATGAGCGAAATATTCCAAGGGTCCCTATAATACAATTGAACCATCCATTTTTGTTTAACTCCGTTATGATTGTCTCACCTCTTCTTCCCAATTATGAAGAAGGCATTTGTTCCTGTTTTTGTAGATTTCGTAGGCACTTTTTAATTGTGTTGTATCCGCCATTCTGTTAGTAGTTCGAAAAAAAAAATGAAACACCCTAAAACTTTCTCCTCCAAGAGTTGTTTTGCTTTCCTATATCGGTTGCCAATGGCAACGACAGCGCCACCTGTCGTTAAAAAAATCAAATAAATTAAAGAGAAGACAACTCCGCATTCCAGCCAGTTGTCATGATACAGAATCGGATCCAATTTCTGCCAACTTTGCGTCGGCATCTTCCGGCAGTTTATGTAAGCCGCCTGAAAAAGCCGACGCGAAGACTGACAAACGATTAACAAAAAACGCTTCTGCGTCGCCGTTTTTTGTCTTTTTCAAGAAAGTTTCAAGTAAATATATTAATTTTTTAGACGAAGAAAAGTTTAAAGTAAATACATTTTAGAAAACTAAAAATAAACAGGTAATGATCTAGTTTGGAGTTTTGTTATAAAACATTATGTATACGCGATGAAAATGGTTTTATGTTGTTGTTTTTTTAAATAATATTAAATTAGGAACAATTTCGGGTAAAAATCTAATTATTACCCATTTTAAGACGTTTTAATACATTTTTCGTCTAAAACACGCAATATCGACATCAAGCATACGAAAACGTGGATTGTGAAGTATGGAGTACTGAAACGAAACTATAGGAAAAATCTTCCTGAGTCAATACCCTGAAAGGGGCCGAGGCAGCAGTTGGGGGGTGGGATGCAAAAGGACTTGCTCCCTTAGCGACCCAACCAATAGGTCTGGTAACAATATGTAATGGGTCAGAGAAGGGATTTCTCTGCTGGAGCAACAGTCCAGCGTCTGGTCTCTCGTGAGTCGAATAACGTACTAATTCTGGTCACCACCAAGCTCTAGAACACAATAACAGGTATTCATCTACCTCCCTAAAACCCAACAAACAAACAAACCTCCCACGGAGTAAAATGTGACACAAGGTCGGAAAGTGGGAATTGAGAAGTCAGCACTCTAGAGGAAGAGTACTTAGGACCTTTAAAAATTGCCTGGGCAGCCCCGTCGGCATTCCCCGGTAGGGGCACCTCAGGCGATTAGCAATAAACTAACCCCTTCTCAAAGGGTGAGAAGGCAAATCCTGGGAGGGTGGACCTCCTAGAACTGCACAGGACAAACCCACAGACCGGCGGAATCAAGGCCCGAAGGCCAAAACGATACCGGTCTATAGGGTGTAGTATCCATCGGAACAGATACTACCAAAAGGCAACACAATAACTCTATTTATCTACTTCCTACGGAGTAAAATGTGACACAAGGTCGGAAAGTGGGAATTGAGAAGTCAGCACTCTAGAGGAAGAGTACTTAGGACCTTTAAAAATTACCTGGGCAGCCCCGTCGGCATTCCCCGGTAGGGGCGCCTCAGGCGATTAGCAATAAACTAACCCCTTCTCAAAGGGTGAGAAGGCAAAGCCTGGGAGGGTGGACCTCCTAAAATTGCACAGGACAGACCCATAGACCGGCGTAAATCAAGCCCCGAAGGCCAAGACAATACACAGAACACACCCGGTGAGATGTAGAACCTCAATTTATAGGCTTGTAACTACCTCCCACCCCATCCTGAACATACATAAATATAACCCTTTTATCTCTGCTCATGCTGGCCATATCTCAACCCCCACCTGTAACCAATCAGTATGTAACTTTTTCCCCTTTCTTTTTTTTCTTTCCACAGAACTCTTGCAGGCAATCAAGCATACGAAAACGTGGATTGTAAAGCATAGAGCACTGAAACGAACTCTTGCAATGAATTATAAAAATAATTTATTTAAGAAGTTTCTTGATTTCACAACTTGTGTTATCGCAATAAAAATACAAAATTTAATGTTTTCCACCTCTTTATTTTCACAGTAAAGTGAATTATAAAAATAAGTGCTGGTTTCGTTTCGTACTTCAATTCCGTTTTTCGTTAAGTCCTACTTCCGGTCTGATCGCGTCCATTTTGTAGCTTTTTCTATGCTATTTTGTAGCGTATTTACACATTTCAAACATGTTTTTCTTCCGATTATATGGGTAATAATAAGTAGATTTTTACTCGAAATGGTTCCTCATTTAATATTATTTAAAAAAAAACAACAACATAAAACCATTTTCATCGCCTATACATATTTTTGGTGAAAATCTACGGTAAGGGCCCCCGGGCTGTGCGCATGCGGCAATAAACGGAAGCGCATAAATGAAAGCGCTATTGGGTGAAAATGAAAAATAAAATAAAAATAAAAAAACAAAAACCTAAATTTAAACAGGATACAAATGGTTAATTTTATTTACTAATGCAGTAAAAACGTCTTTTTACCTGTGTTTGTGGGTCTACCATGAAATGGGTTAGTAATACACAATCAACCGATGGCTTTATACTGCGATGCAGAATTAAAGGATGTAGGAAGAAAATATTAACTTAGAAAAGAACACAAATAATCACATTTTTTTTCAAGAAAAGTTTCCAATAATGACTTTTTATTTGCCAAGGAAAATAAACATAGTTAACTGGTAAAAAAAAAAAAACATTTTACAGAGAGTTGAGAATTCTTCAAGAAATATCAACTTCAGAGAAATTATTGTATGTTAAACTTATGCAGCAAACTACCCGAACCCCACTCATATACTTTCCTAAAAATTGACCTTTTTATTTCAATGTACGATCTGACAATTTGGTACGTAATCAATATTTACTGATGTTTTGTTCAATTTGTAGCAGCGCCGACCCTAGCTTATTAAGATGCAGTATCTTAGAGAAATGCTAAGATCCACGCTTACATTAGAATTGCTATAAAATGTTAGAAACCGTAAAAAAAGAAGGAAAAACATGAATGAATAAAAGATGAAATGGAAGAAGAAAGAATATTTAAAGGAACACACACAAACACACACATATATATATATATATATATATATATATATATATATATATATATATATATATATATATATATATATTATTTATTTATGTATATATTGGTGAAATTCAGGCTAAATTATTTCTACACTTGATTATTGGGGAAATGGTCGTTTGATCAGTACCATTGGAGAGCCATGAATATTATAACTGTCCTGTTTTTAAATCTCCGAAACAGTTACATGGTAAACAGCTGATGATCCCCTTAAGTTAAGGTCCCCTGTTTTTGTTTCACTGTTAGATACTTGAATCCCCTTTTTTTTTATTTATGAATTTTCCAACGAATGTTAAGTCTGCGATATCTTGGATTTAATTAGTTTCCCTGGGAATTTAAACTGCATTTTCCTTCTTTTCTTTTTTTTTTTTTTTGTTTGAAATGACTCAAAGCTTCTTTAGACTATATATATATATAAATTCCTGAAACAGTTTTTCATGGTAAACAACTGATGATCCCTTAAATAATGTTAGAAGCAAACTAATATAATAACTGTAGAAACTAAATTGACTTACATGAGTGATTTTCCACTGAACGACTTGGGACTTAAGGATTTTTTTTTTTGTTTTTTTTTTTAATTTGTTTTTTTCTTAGTTTTAATGGTTGAGAAACTTCCGAGACTATATATATATATATATATATATATATATATACAAAATACAAGACATTAATTGTTCATTTGAAATGTTCCGTTAGGAAAGCAATAAAATGTTTATGCCTGTAATTTATGAGTGTGTGTGAAGGTGTAGGCATTAGTGTGATGCTTTGCATTAGAAACGCGGAAGTCTATGAATGTGGGTGTGCGTCCGTGAGTTGAGAATTGAGAGGACGTGTAGGCATTTGTGTGTATGTGAGCGTGCGTGAGTTGAATAGTAGTCACCCGAGGGCAAGGGCAGCTTAGTGTAATATAGATGTTAGAGTTCGCTGATATTTTTCCCCAACTGATTTTCTCAACGAAAATCTGAGCTTTTATTGCATTTTATCGGTTCCCACAAAGCACCTTGAGTTTGGCACAAAAATGGGATTTAAATCCCGCGGTGTGGCGGACGTAGTAGCGAGCATTTCATGTGACAGCCATTTTTGTTTTGTTTTTTTTTTGGTAAAAAATGCTAAGTTGGTCCTGGGAGCTGATTTTTTGGAAACAAAATTCTGATTTTGTTTTAGCTGGAATTTAAGGGCGTGGCTTGTGTTTTCGCTCACGTCGTCGGTCAGTCAACTTTATAGGATTGGGATAAATCTCAATCCTACACATTCATCAAAGCTCACTATCGATATTCTGCCTCAAAATACGAAGGATTTTAAGAAATTTACTCAAATTCAACAAAGTATGGGAAGGTAACAGTGGCTAATGACACGGACTGAAGACCTATTATCTTCAAGCTTTGTGGCAACTTCTTCTCAACCTGTGTTCGCTCTGCCATATTGCACGCCAGTGATACATGGACTCCAAATACGTCTGATCTGCAACATTATATATATATATATATATATATATATATATATATATATATATATATATATATATATGTATAGAAAAGAGGGTAGTGCAGTATTAGTGCAGTTCCAACGAGAGAAAAGTATATATGTAAAGGAGTAAGGCTACTGACATTTGTAAAAAGTTTGTTTTTTTAACATTTATTTATTATTTTGTTATTTTATCATTTTATAAATTATAAAATAATAAAATAACAAAATAATAAATAAATGTTAAAAAAAACTTTTTACAAATGTTGGTAGCCTTACAAAATTAACTTTTTATTCTTTGTGGATTTTCTGATGATTTTGTAGTGTTGCAGAGACGGTATTGACATAAAAATGTTGTTTGGCTCACGGCAAATGAAACGGACCGTAAATAATACATCTCACAGAAATGTTATGTTTTTTTGGAAATGTGAAAAGAAATAAAAATAAAACAACATAAATGATCAGGTGAATGTGCGGCTACAAATTGGAAGAAAATATTACATCAGTTGAGCTTCATCAGCATCAGTGAAATTATGGATGTCTTGCGTACTCAATATTGTCGAGATTTTTCCCTTATTCTTCTCGACGTGGGAATCGGGATCCTAGTCAGGAGAACAGTCAGGTTGGGCTCTGGCAGTGTTCTGCAAAAATACTTCCATTAGCGACTTCGACACTTGTCAAGGATCAGATAACAAAGTATGCTTCATAACTGTCTGAGAAAACTGGTCACTTGTAACATGGATTGGAAGTGTCTATCTCCTCAAATAACAGCCATAACGAACGCTCGTTCTTTTAAGTAATCTGAATCACGACAACTCGTGCGTGCGTCTTTCACTTAGTAATACCCGTTGACTGAAAGAACACCGAAAGAATGCAGTAAGGGGAAGGAGGTGACAGTTTTTATAACTGTTCGTTACATGTATGCAAATTAGCTTGCCAGAGACCACTGTTCGATAACACAATCGTCTCCTGCTCAGAAAACCCTAACCTCCCTTTCTTCCACAATATCTCAGGTTGTTCGATCATGTACATCATGCCACCTTTTGCATCAACTTATGCATAATGTGTTTGTATATCCTGAGCACCAGAACATGACATAAACCAAGGAAGACGTGTTTCGAGTACATAAGAAACGATATAACTGGCTAATTTCAACCATTTAGACCAGACTAAATGGATAGCAGGTGTGAGACGTTTCCTAGTGTGTCCCATTCCAGGGTCCGAAACACTATAACACCTAAAATACCAAAACTTGGATGAAGAAGAAAAAGAAGAGTCAGGATTTTTTTTTTTGCTTTAAATAATGAAGGTATAATTTTTTCTGAAACGCTAACCAATTTCTCAGTTTATTATGCTCGGAAATTGAGTTAAAAGTTCCGATTTTAAATGAATTAAAAATATGTCGCTTTCTTCTCAATAAAGAAAATGTTTACCTCAATTTAATAATATTTAATTCGATAACAAAATATTAGTTTGTTTTTTTTTAATGTTGGAAAGTATCTACAGATCTCGTCATTTTGGTTTAGTTACTGCTCTGCCAGATCTTGTTTTGATTGTATTATCTGGACCAGCTGTTTCTTGCCTGGTGTATGCACCTGGGTGGTAATCTGCATGTTAGTCAGGTCACTACTGTAGTTAGCTCTATCCATTGGAATCAAATTGCGCCGATTCCTTCATATGATGCCATTGAGAACGTTAATTAAATAGGACCACGGTGCTGACGTTTTGACTGCTACAGTGCCTGTAACTTTAGCATTGGTCACCCACACTTGTGTGTCTGGTGGGGTGGGCGGGGTAAATCAGATGCTCTATGTCTCTTATTATACTGTGTCTGATCGGCTACCTCGCAATCCTGCTATCTTTTCCCCTTAATTTGATTACTACACTGTCTGGCAGTGCTGGATCCAATTTCAATCGATGGATTAGTATTGTGGTACATAATTTGAGTTCCATCAACATTTGTGCTGGACTAAATCCATTTTGCAGAAAGATTAGTCTATGCCAACAAGGCGAGGTATGGGTGTATGATGGAAGCGGTGACGAAGAGGAAATGCTAGTGTGTAAATGAGATACTGACGAAGGCAAAATTATGGGGTTTCCCGTTATTATAATTCCCCAGTGGGGAAAAGAGAATTGTTCATGATATTGCATGTTTGTACACCGGCTACAGAGTCAGGACGTGTCCATGTGTGTATGTAAGTATGTGTGTCTGTACACCGGTGTGAAAGTCAGTTCACATGTAAGCAGTTATGTGTGTGTGTGCATCATTAAGTCCACGTGGATGAGGCAGTAGCCATTTTGGCTTCTTGGTACTTCGTGTCGAAGTGGCCAGAGCTAGGTAGCCCGGTGTTGTAGTCGTCTACTTGTCGAGAGAGGCAAGAAAAAGAGAGAGGGAGTGGATATTAATTCCACATATATGCGGCAATAGCCATTTTGGCTTCTTTTCTTCTTGTCGAACTCAGGGCTAACGGCCCAGAAAAATATATGTGTTTGGCAGTGCCAAAGAAGGAAAGAGAGAGAAGAAGCTTCTCGTGCCAAAGAAGAAAAAGAGAAAGAGCGGACGGCGCTCAAGTGTTTATATAGTTATGCTAGCCATCCGAGATGCGCCTAAGAGAAGGCCACTGATTGGTCAAGCCAAATGGCTCGTCTGCTTTGGTCAGGAGATTTTTCGTTGTATGAACTGCTCGTTCAGCTTCCCTGTCACTCTGCAGATATTTTGGGCCGCTCATAAATGATTTTTCTGAAATTGCGCCAGGAACAACGTTTGTAAAATTATTACTGTTAACCAAATTGTACCCTAAACAGCACCAGCCTGCGGTTATCTTAATAATTATTATTATCAGAATATTGAATTCTTTGATTAGTCTAAAATGCATTTTTAGTGTAAAAACATAAATGGTGGGTGTTAATTGGTTTTTCATTTATATGTGTTTTTTTAGTGTATTATTTTTATTGGTCGAGTATGAACATTTTGAAAGGAAAAAGCGAAAAAGATTCGATTGTTATGATATATTTTGAAATTTTAACTACAAGTGAATAAAGTTACAGTTAGAATTTCCCTTTGGTTCAAATGAAAAATAGTCTCTCCCTCTTAGACAAGGTACAAAAAAGAGTCGCCAACTTGATAGGTCCTTCACTATCCACCAAGCTCCAGCCCCTGTCCCATAGAGAAAATGTAATAGGAGAAAAGAACAACCTATATAGAACAGTAATAATTTAACACAGTCATGCTTCTTTAGATTCGATATTTCGTTTCAATTATGAAACTTTGTCAATAATAGCATTTATTGAACAAATTAAGATCAACTCCCAACACTTTTTTGTATATTTTATCTGAATCCAAACTTGGAGTCGAACCATTAAAAATTTCAGGAGTCGGAATAAACATTTGGGTACCGACCCCACAGTCCTGATTCTAACGTCAATATTGTAACACAAAAATAAAAATAAAAATACTTTGTAATAATGTCTGTAGGCGCTGGACAGTGACAAGCACATTAATAATTATCTTTTAAAGGATCACCTGTTAGCAAAAGTCTTTGACACAATACTATAATCGACTTTCGATGTCTACCAGATTGGCAGGCAGCTGAGTGCATACATTAAAGCTTCCTGTTTGAGCAACGTGGTTACTTCAGATATGTTGTCGTTGAGGCCACTGTTTTCTGACGGATGCAGACGTGAAGAGAGATGACTAAAAGTATTTGATAAGTTATTATTTGATGACTTTGTTCTGTTGGTCATCTTAGAAGATGGTGACTGGGGTGCCAACATAGGCGATAGTCCAGCGGCTAAGTGGCTAGAACAATGCTCTTTATTCAAAGTAGTAGAAATCCGCTTCTGTTCTTCACTCTTATCTATTGCTAGTTCTGCCTGTAATGAGTTGTTGATCCCTAAATCTCGCTGATACTGGTTCTTTGATTTGACAATGTCGCTCTTTGGACAATCAGAATTCTTTGCACACGCTACTTTCTGACACTGAATGTTTGGTTCTGTTTCAGAGTCAAAAGTAAATCTATGTCCACCATAAATACTAGGTGTAAAGTTCATGTACGACAGTGGGTTTTTAAAGTTCTTAGACTGTTGACTAATAAGCATGTCCGTGCTGATGGACTTATCACTCAGGTACTTGACCTGCTGATCAAAATCGGTAGAATCGTCAGCGTTTTTGACGGTTTGATTCTTCGACAAACTTTCTTCATTCCGACTCTTACGACGCTGATGATGATTGTGATGATGATGGATCCCGAAGTTCTTATTGTCCCATGCATTTGATGTGTGTTCTCGACTCGCACCAAAAATGCCGCACAGACAAGCGTTTCGTTCTCGACGCATTCTTTTGATCTCCTTACACTGCACGTTTATTGAGATTTTCTGCTTTTGGATCGTCTCACGCGATTTGTTCAGTTCGCTCTTTAAGTCTCCGGCCTCTTTTTTCAGTTGGGTCACATCGGGCAGAAATGTTGGATCAATCGCGGCGGTGTGGTCCAACAGACCCAGCTTGGAACGCAGCAGAAAGTTCTCTTTGGTTTTAACTTCCAGCAGCTGTTGTAACTCCGAATTTGTTTGGAATGGTACATCTTTAAAACCAGATGGAGATGAAGTGATCTCTGGAGCAGAGTTTCCATGCTTTGTTTCTGATAATGAAATGGAATCTCCTCCCAGGCATGACCGCTCATTTTGGAGAAACAACTTAAGGCTTTGACTTGATGTTGGTGGACTACAAACTGTTTGGTATCTATCGATTTCATTGAAAGGTTGTTCATCTTGGTTTGACTTGGAATGTAGATTCCTACCACTACCTATGGTTTCAGTGGGACTTAAATCATCACCATCAACATGAGGTAGCATAGAAATATCAGTGGGACTTGAATCATCATCACCAACATGAGGTAGAATAGAAATATCAGTGGGACTTGAATAATCATCACCAACATGAGGTAGCATAGAAATATCAGTTGGACTTGAATCATCATCACCAACATGAGGTAGCATAGAAATATCAGTGGGACTTGAATCATCATCACCAACATGAGGTAGAATAGAAATATCAGTGGGACTTGAATAATCATCACCAACATGAGGTAGCATAGAAATATCAGTGGGAGTTGAATCATCATCACCAACATGAGGTAGCATAGAAATATCAGTGGGACTTGAATCATCATCACCATTAACATGAGGTAGCATAGAAATATCAGTGGGACTTGAATCATCATCACCATTAACATGAGGTAGCATAGAAATATCAGTGGGACTTGAATCATCATCACC
>OY744529.1:14886220-14991220 GCA_963556195.1 Sepiola atlantica | reverse complement strand
CGCTGACATCGAGCAGTTAGTACTAGTTTTCATGATACTAGTAACAGGAGAGAAAACAGACCAGACCTGACTAAAGAAAGCAGACCAGACCTGACTAAAGAAAGCAGACTAGACCTGACTAAAGAAAGCAGACCCGACCTGACTAAAGAAAGCAGACTAGACCTGACTAAAGAAAGCAGACCCGACCTGACTAAAGAAAGCAGACTAGACCTGACTAAAGAAAGCAGACCCGACCTGACTAAAGAAAGCAGACCCGACCTGACTAAAGAAAGCAGACCAGACCTGACTAAAGAAAGCAGACTAGACCTGACTAAAGAAAGCAGACCCGACCTGACTAAAGAAAGCAGACCAGACCTGACTAAAGAAAGCAGACCCGACCTGACTAAAGAAAGCAGACTAGACCCAACTTATATAAGTAAATAACTGACTCATATAAATGAATAATTTTCGGCGATTGTGCAATATAGTAAACAAGAAAAAAGAGGTGAAAAAAACAAACCAAATAGACAACAAATAACTTTTACCACACGCAAGAAAATTTACTTTTCTACCTACCAATATTAGTTTCATATTTGGATACTAATTGTAAGATTTATTATCCATGAATTTGTTATTGTCACTTTTAATGTATCGTTCGAGTCCTATTCCAAAATGGTGGCCGATTTGTTTGGAAGCTGCTTGCTAATTTCAGACTTAAAAGATAACCTTACCTTGATCCGACTGGCAACCACCCCGGACTTAGGCTTACGGTTCCACTACACACCTTTTTTTATTTTTTACTATGCTTAAAATCCATATGGTTCAAATATACTATATCAGATACATTTCTAAAAACATATTTACCATCAAGTCATTGCTAGGAAGTATAAAATATATTTTAAGTGATCCCATTAAATTGTGTCGATGCGTACATTCGGAGTAAATTTACCCATTTCTCTGGTGCAAAGACAAAAATGTTAAGCAACAAGTGCGTGATTTCATAATGGCAATAATAAAGGTTTGATCGTTCTAGAAAATTGATTTCTGTGCACAAACAAAATAATATTTTATTTAAAAACATTTGATTAACAATGGTTTCTTTAAAAGTGAACACCTAATTACTAACAGTTGTTTAGCTATGGTTTGTTCGTTTTTTAGTATTGTATTTAAAAAATATTCTATCAAGCGTCGTTAATATAGCGATAAAACAAAGAGACAGATACAGACATAAGTAGATAGAGAGGGGGAGAAAGTATAAAGGTGTAAAAAAATATCCCAAATGACGGAAACATACCATTGGTCTTCGTTTTCAACTGCTCGTACATGTTCAGCTCATGTCTTAAGGTGGAAATAAGGCTTTCATTTTCAGATAACTGTTTTTTGAGATAAAACATGTCCTGTTGTAATCTGAAATATTCACAAAGACTTTTTTTAAATTCGTCAGGTGAAAAAAGATTATTTAGAATAGAATGGCAATTAAAGTAAATGTTTACATACATGTTGTTAACACGTATAAAATTGAACTTTTATATTTAAATCTAACATTTATATTTTGTCAAATGTTTAATTACGTATTCATTGAATCTGAAGTTTTTAAAAATAATAATAATGGCATAACATAAGGCTGCATCCATTTAGAAAATCAAATGAAATATTTGATATTAAAAAATATAGGAGAAAAAAAAGGTTCGATACTTTATATCATCATCATCATCATCATCATCGTCATCGTCATCATCATCATCATCATCATCATCGGTTTAACGTCGCTTTTATATGCTGGCATCCATTGGACGGCTTTAAGAAATTGACTTCCAAACTAACCTATCACTGGCCACGTCTTTATTTATCCCTCTTTCTCTCATGCCCATTTTTATTACTTGTTCTCATGTCTTCCTTGGCCTTGTCCTGTGAACTGGACCTGCTTGCTACCTTAACTGTTCTACGTGTACTGACCCAAGAACTCTCATCCATTCTTTTAATGTGGCCATACCATCGAAGTCTCCTGTTCTGCACATACACTGTCCAGATTTAATTTTCCTCTGAGGTCATCAGATCTAAGCCTATCTAACACTCCATCGTATAATTCTGATATAATTTCTTCCAATGCAATGTCTGGAAGTGAAACCTGGCCAGTGAGAGTATGTCCTCAACTCTCACTAGGCCGGTTTCACTTCCAGACATCATCATACCGCGTACACATGCCTGATAGACTCTTCCCTTGATCAACAGTGGTAACGCTCTGCTGGTTAGTAATGGCAGAATTTCCTTGAACTTATTCCATCCATTCCTAACTACCTAACTATGCAATCACACTAGAAGCTGCTTCACCCTGTGCTCCAAGATAACAAAACTTCTCGACAACCTCAGTAGTTTCACTATCCAGATATATTTTGTTCACATCTGAGTTCTAATTAATCTCCATTGTTTACACTTCTTGCACATAAACTGGTTATCCTATTTCAGGATTTTCATAGCACTTATTGTGTACCCAATGCTTAAAAGTACCACAAAAGATTGAATTACACCCGATTCCCTCTCCAAAAATTGAGCAGTGGAACTTTTCTCTTTTGGGAAGCTTTCCAACGCTAGAAATTTAAATGAAATATCTGATTAAGAAATCTAATGAAATATTAGATCAAGTCCGACACATAGCAATAGTAGTATTAAGAATGCCATAAGATTAATTATTATGTGTGATCTACCCTATTCCGTTACTACATGGACTCTTCCGAACACTATAATTCTGAGGTAGTCTCGTCTCTGACAACCCATTACTTCTGTACTTTTTCTAAACACATACTCTTGTTAACGCTACCTCCCATTTGTCAACATTAATGGAGATGCGTCCAGTTTTAAACTGCTAGTTACCATCGGTGCCAGTGTTAGGGACCCCTCCTTCAATCTCTGATACAGGGTTTCACTAGGAAACTATTCTTTGTTAGCAAACCAATTTGTTAATCGCAAACAATCAGAGAATTAACGAATTTTACAGCATTTATACAATAAATTGTATTATATTATTATATCTAATATATAAAGATTTTTGTCAATGAAAGCTTTCTTTCTTAAAAAATCGATATTTGATTTAGGTTCATCAGTTCTTTTGCTGGCTCGTTGCAACATATTAAAAACAATAACATTTAATTCCTTTCAGAAAATACTTTGACCAGATCGGAATGATTTTCATATAGACATCATCTTAAAAATACAAGTAACTCTGTATTCGTCAATACGGAGTTACTTCCCTTTGTTTGTAAAAAATAAGGTAGGTTAAACTATCTAATATATAATGTAAAGTCAGTCTCTTTCTCGATTTTTGTCATCGATAGTTTTCTTCTTACAAAGTCAGTATTTCATTCTGGCTAGTCAGTTCTTTTTGCAGCATGTTGTTAAGAACAATAAAATGTATTTCGATTTAATCCCTTTCAGAAAATACTTAGACTGGGTTGGAATTATTTTCATACACACAGCATCTGAAAAAAGTAAGTACAGATTGTATTGTATAAGGAAGAGAATACGCATTTCAAATTTAACACCATAACAGGTTTCAAAACAGTAGATATTTGATGGAATTTAGATTTGGGCCAAATTAACACACATGCGCCGTAACTTTAAAAAATGTCTTTACTGTTAACATTGACTCTATATGATTTTTCCAGCAACATTTTAAGTAAGTGGAGCAAAAGTAAAACTATGGGGCGGGGCCTCCAGAGCGCTGCTGAAACTATCGATCGGAATACCATGATACTTGTATTTATGTGGATCAAGATTGTGTTATGACACCATGATTAGTGTCACACGGCGACTGACAGTATCAGTTGTCTTTGAAATAAATCAGGATGTCAGCTCATACACGGGTGAAAAGTTACACCTGCACCTAGCCAAGATTTAAGTTTTCAAAGCAAAACTTATATTTTTAATATGTAAACTTTCAACAGGTTAAGTGACACCTATGGTTTGTTAGGATTGGTCATGTGACATGGGGAGAGGTGTTTTTCGGATGAAAGATTTTTCTGACGTGGAAAATGAGTATCAAGCTGGCAACAAACACGGAAGGATGTAAACATTCAAGCTCTAAAACTATGTTTTATCTTGGGGAATGGAGTCACAGTGTTAGTTAAGTTATAATACAGTATACTTTTTAAATACAAAAATGACCATATTTTTGTATGCATATATTGATTCCAGGTTGCTTTCTTACAACTAGTCGGGCACAGAATAACAAAGAGACCTGTCTATGGATTACAACCACGTTTTCTCAGACCAAATCAGAGAGAAATTGTCAACTGAGTACTTACCTGAGTTCCCGACTAGCTGCGCCAACAACAAAGTTTTGCGGATCTTTAAACACAGCGTGGGCACAGAACAATTGACAGAGCAACCAGTCGGAACACATGCGGTTCTCATGGTATTGGACTACATTCAGTGTCGTGAGTCACTCTAGAATAAAACATCGAGTGACTTCCGTGGCATATATGGCCCTGTTTGATGCCATAATAAGGCCACAGTGTATGTGTTTACATATGTCAGTAAAATGTTTTTAATAAAACGAAAAAAAAAAACTCACGTTTCACTCCGTGCCTGTTCGATTTCCAGTCGATTAATCAACTGCGTCATTTGTGATTTCCTTTCCGAAAGTAATTCATCTTTTCCAAGTATTTTTATCTCTTTGTCACGGATGATTCTTTTCATCTCTTCCATTTGAGTCTGTATTTCCGTTGACTGAAATCAAACAGAAAATATTGTCATAGTTGAATAAATAAATGTTCTTATCTGTGATATATTTGAATTCAGCTAGCATGGCTACCCAGCGTTGCCCGGGGCCATGGACAACAAAATAGAAGAGTTAAAACGTATGTGTAACATCTTTCTCTCAAAACTTCTTTCTCTCTCTCTACTTCTTTCTACCCCCCCCTTCTATATCCTCTACCTCCTCTCTCAATCTACCGATTCCATCAGCCTTTCACCCTGTCTCCTCTGATTGCAGAACATGTGTCCATATTCTGTCCCAGGCAACGCCGAAAAAGAATATATCCGCTTTTCTCATCTTTTCCATTTGAGTCTGTATTTCCTTTAACTGAAATAAAACAGAAAAATGATCATAGTTGAATAAATTCCTTTGAGTCTGTATTTCCTTTAACTGAAATCAAACAGAAAAATTATCATAGTTGAATAAATCCATTTGAGTCTGTATTTCCTTTAACTGAAATCAAACAGAAAAATTATCATAGTTGAATAAATCCATTCGAGTCTGTATTTCCTTTAACTGAAATCAAACAGAAAAATGATCATAGTTGAATAAATTCATTTGAGTCTGTATTTCCTTTAACTGAAATCAAACAGAAAAATTATCATAGTTGAATAAATCCATTTGAGTCTGTATTTCCTTTAACTGAAATCAAGCAGAAAAATTATCATAGTTGAATAAATTCATTTGAGTCTGTATTTCCTTTAACTGAAATCAAACAGAAAAATGATCATAGTTGAATAAATCCATTTGAGTCTGTATTTCCTTTAACTGAAATCAAACAGAAAAATGATCATAGTTGAATAAATCCATTTGAGTCTGTATTTTCTTTTAACTGAAATCAAGCAGAAAAATTATCATAGTTGAATAAATTCATTTGAGTCTGTATTTCCTTTAACTGAAATCAAACAGAAAAATTATCATAGTTGAATAAATCCATTTGAGTCTGTATTTCCTTTAACTGAAATCAAACAGAAAAATTATCATAGTTGAATAAATCCATTTGAGTCTGTATTTCCTTTAACTGAAATCAAACAGAAAAATTATCATAGTTGAATAAATCCGTTTGAGTCTGTATTTCCTTTAACTGAAATCAAACAGAAAAATGATCATAGTTGAATAAATCCGTTTGAGTCTGTATTTCCTTTAACTGAAATCAAACAGAAAAATGATCATAGTTGAATAAATCCATTTGAGTCTGTATTTCCTTTAACTGAAATCAAACAGAAAAATGATCATAGTTGAATAAATCCATTTGAGTCTGTATTTCCTTTAACTGAAATCAACCAGAAAAATGATCATAGTTGAATAAATCCATTTTAGTCTGTATTTCCTTTAACTGAAATCAAACAGAAAAATGATCATAGTTGAATAAATCCATTTGAGTCTGTATTTCCTTTAACTGAAATCAAACAGAAAAATGATCATAGTTGAATAAATCCATTTGAGTCTGTATTTCCTTTAACTGAAATCAAACAGAAAAATGATCATAGTTGAATAAATCCATTTGAGTCTGTATTTCCTTTAACTGAAATCAAACAGAAAAATGATCATAGTTGAATAAATCCATTTGAGTCTGTATTTCCTTTAACTGAAATCAAACAGAAAAATGATCATAGTTGAATAAATCCATTTGAGTCTGTATTTCCTTTAACTGAAATCAAACAGAAAAATGATCATAGTTGAATAAATCTATTTGAGTCTGTATTTCCTTTAACTGAAATCAAACAGAAAAATGATCATAGTTGAATAAATCCATTTGAGTCTGTATTTCCTTTAACTGAAATCAAACAGAAAAATGATCATAGTTGAATAAATCCATTTGAGTCTGTATTTCCTTTAACTGAAATCAAACAGAAAAATGATCATAGTTGAATAAATCCATTTGAGTCTGTATTTCCTTTAACTGAAATCAAACAGAAAAATGATCATAGTTGAATAAATCCATTTGAGTCTGTATTTCCTTTAACTGAAATCAAACAGAAAAATGATCATAGTTGAATAAATCCATTTGAGTCTGTATTTCCTTTAACTGAAATCAAACAGAAAAATGATCATAGTTGAATAAATCCATTTGAGTCTGTATTTCCTTTAACTGAAATCAAACAGAAAAATGATCATAGTTGAATAAATCCATTTGAGTCTGTATTTCCTTTAACTGAAATCAAACAGAAAAATGATCATAGTTGAATAAATCCATTTGAGTCTGTATTTCCTTTAACTGAAATCAAACAGAAAAAGGATCATAGTTGAATAAATCAATGGAGATGGGGTTTTACCCCTCTGCAAAGCTTCAGTTTACATATTCTATAGTTTTAGTCGTCAGGGCAAGTATAGGATGATAAGATTCTGTAAAAATTGAGAAATTACACTCACCTCACACAAAAAAAAAACTGCATACAAAACAGAGAGGAATTAGCTGTATGCGATATAATATCTAGACGTGATACCCACAGAAATATGTTTTATAAAATCGGCTACAGAGCGAAAAAAAAAAACATGTGATCAAATAAAAGAGATAGAATGCACACAGCTGTTACCACATTAACAGAACCTGCCCTTCTAAGGGACAGACATGCAGAAATCGTCAAAACTCTAGATATTTAAACAAAATTGCATTATAGTGGATGGTGAACTTGATATTAGAAAGGGTAACAGTCTCACTGAATGTAGCCGCCGGTAACAACGGCGGCTACATTCTACAAATGTTACTTTATAAAAAGATTAAAAGAAAACCCAGAGACAAAGCCGATAAAAGTACGGCTGACATCATAAACTGGTGCCAAAGTACCAACTACGGAAAAGGCAAAACATTACAATAAAAAGAAAAGGCAAAACATTACATTAAAAAGAAAAGGCAAAACATCACAATAAAAAGAAAAGGCAAAACATTACAATAAAAGGAAAAGGCAAAACATTACAATAAAAAGAAAAGGCAAAACATTACTATAAAAAGAAAAGGCAAAAAATTACAATAAAAAGAAAAGGCAAAACATTACAATAAAAAGAAAAGGCAAAACATTACAATAAAAAGAAAAGGCAAAACATCACAATAAAAAGAAAAGGAAAACCATTACAATAAAAAGAACAGGCAAAACATTACATTAAAAAGAAAAGGCAAAACATTACATTAAAAAGAAAAGGCAAAACATCACAATAAAAAGAAAAGGCAAAACATTACAATAAAAAGAAAAGGCAAAACATCACAATAAAAAGAAAAGGCAAAACATTACAATAAAAAGAAAAGGCAAAGCATCACAATAAAAAGAAAAGGCAAAACATCACAATAAAAAGAAAAGGCAAAACATTACATTAAAAAGAAAAGGCAAAACATTACAATAAAAAGAAAAGGCAAAACATTACAATAAAAAGAAAAGGCAAAACATTACAATAAAAAGAAAAGGCAAAACATTACAATAAAAAGAAAAGGCAAAACATTACAATAAAAAGAAAAGGCAAAACATTACAATAAAAAGAAAAGGCAAAATATTACAATAAAAAGAAAAGGCAACACATCACAATAAAAAGAAAAGGCAAAACATCACATTAAAAAGAAAAGGCAAAACATCACAATAAAAAGAAAAGGCAAAACATCACAATAAAAAGAAAAGGCAAAACATCACAATAAAAAGAAAAGGCAAAACATTACAATAAAAAGAAAAGGCAAAACATTACAATAAAAAGAAAAGGCAAAGCATTACAATAAAAAGAAAAGGCAAAACATTACAATAAAAAGAAAAGGCAAAACATTACAATAAAAAGAAAAGGCAAAACATTACATTAAAAAGAAAAGGCAAAACATCACAATAAAAAGAAAAGGCAAAACATTACAATAAAAAGAAAAGGCTTGTTATACAAACTATGCTTTATCATGGAACAAGTTGCCTGAAGCTGTGGTCAGCCTGGAGACGTTCAAACAGTTCTAGGTGGCACTGGATGCATCATGGCTGCTGACCTTTGAATAATTACCTCTCACTTGAGCAGTGGAGAATGCGAGATAACCCGATTCTGATGTACAACATTATCAACAGGAATTTAAATCTACCTTTCAAGGAGTTTTCACCTCAGTATTAAGTCATGGTATTCATTATCTGTCCATATTTCTGCGCCATTAAGCAGTTTGCCAGAGGAGGTAATGATGATGCCTACCATATCCAAGTTTAAAGTCGTCTTGGACAAAATTGAAACTGTATAGATGTACACATTTTTGTTAACTGTCTTCTTACATGGCTTGTTGCACTTTGCTTTTTTTTTGCCAATGAATTTGATTTAATTTAGTAAAGCCAAAAAATGTCAAATCTAGACTAGGGAATGACGCGTATGTTATGATTAACCCAATTAGGTAAGTAAACATTATCCAATACTTGGATAAAATCAGTATAACTCTCATTAAATAAAAAGACAAAGGGGCATTATAGTTGAGTGAAAAAAAATATTCAACAAATAACTGTTACCAAACGCAAAGAAAGTTACTTTTCTACCTACCTGCATATTTTTTTTTCTGAAAGTGTTTTGAAGTTTCTTAATTTCAATATAAAATTTTGGTCAAATCGTCTTTTGTTAGCGATATAATCCAAAATTGCTGCCACCACTTTCCAAAAATAGACTTCCTGATGCAATTTTGTCCGAGATGGGTATATTTGCTGACGAAACTAGGCTCTATTCTGACATGTAGGAAAAACGAACAACACGGACATATCCAAGGCAATCCTTAAAAAATGATCGTCAGTCTATAGTTGAATGGGGACATCAATGGATGGTAACATTTAATGCTAAGACAAAGTTCTTTTCTTTTAACAATTATAAGAAACCTTTTCAACCACCGATTGCCATCGCTAAGAGCACCCTTCCTGAGAATCCAACATTCAAACTACTCAGCCTAACATTCACAGGTAACATGAATTAGAACAAATACATAGAAGACATTGCCAAGGCTGCTGCAAGGAAGGTGGGCTCCCTCTACTGAGCTAGAAAACTTCTCACACTTGACAGTATCCTATATCTCTACAAAGCCACCATTTGCCCATGCATGGAGTATTGTTGTCATATTTCGGAAAGAGCCTCTAATCTAATAGGTTCCTCACTATCTAACAAGCGCCAGCCCCTGTCCCATCGCTACAATGTTGCAGCCCTGTGCTTGTTTTACAAGTACTTTAATATAATGTGCACTGAGGAACTTACTGCACTGATGCCTCCTTGACATAAATACCCCCTCGATAACCCCGTTGGTCAGCAAGATCCAACCCCTTAGCTATAGAGGTCTCCAGATGCTTTCTACTCTAATCACTTCTTTCCTCGAACTGCTAGCCTTTGGAATTCCCTTCCTGCTTCCTGTTTTCATGACTGTACCAACATGCTGAAATTTAAATGTAATGTGAACAAGCATCTCGCTGCACAATTCCACATTAGGATGTCCTTAATTCACAGTAGCCCTTTACATCTCAATGGCATTGTGTCTTGTTTGCACAGACAAGTAAAGCTGTAATCAAAGTGGTGCAACATAGCTTCAAGCAATTTGGAATAGATGAGGATGTATCCTCAGACAATGGCCCACAAACAATTTGCAGAATTAAAGCTAGCCATTACTCAGAATTCAATTGAATTCAATTAATTTGGCAAAAAATAAAACAAGCCTTTTTCAGTTTCCATGTAGGGAAAGGATGGTAGAAATTTACACAGTAGAGGATACAATTCACCTTGAATGCTGCGTTGTTGATGTATTTATTACCTCTCTTTGGATCTTGATTGAGAAGGCGACCCTCCTTCTGTTCAATTAAACTTGACGGTGAAATAGTTTCTCCTTGTGGTGTCCGCGTAGACCTCTTTCTGGTGCAGGAGTGAATATTACGTCCTGAGGTATATCATAATGACCATTGAGGAGATTGTAGGCGAAAATGAGATCATGCGTGATCATCAGCGCTCAAGGGAGAAAAGGTTAATTTTCATCTTTCATAGGGAAGATCCCCTAGACCTTGCACCATTTGAGTAGCTAGTCTTTACACTCTCTCCAGATGCTGGATATCATGTATTAGATATGGAGCAGAGACTTGGACACAATACTCTACAGTGGTTTGATGAGGGAGACATAACGTGAGAGAAATATTTTAGGAGTGAGTTTGCAGAAAAAAGTAGAGTGCTCTTTGCTTTGTTTGCAGCCTGAATGCAATGTTTCGATGGCTTGAAGGACGAGTCCAGCAGAAGGCCAAGATCTTTTGTCTTGTTTACCTTCTTGAGCAAGGTCGTGTCACTGCCGAGAGTAAGAGCCGAGTCAGAAGGAGATCCCACTGCAATATGGCAGCATTTATCGACATTAAAGTATAAGTCCCATCTAATGGACCATTTCCAGGCACGTTAAAAGCTAGACTTGAGATTGTCAATTTCGCTTCTACATGCTACTAATTTGATGTCATCTGCAAATAGGAGGACGTTTTCACATGTCGTTTATATTAAGTAGAAAGAGAATAGAACCAAGCACGGAGCCTTGAGGAGCACCAGATGACAGACTGCCATTTATCTGAACCCTGTGTGTACGAGCACTAAATAAGGATCTTATCCACTTCATAACCGATTCATGAAGACCATGGGTGTTGAGTTTATATAAAAGTAAGCGGTGATTGACAGAATCAAAGGTCTTGTCAAAGTTCAAAAAGACAATGTCAGCAATATCTCCTTCGTCCATTATACTCGTAACCCATTCTTCTATCACAAATAAATTTGTGAGACATGAACGTTTTGGAATGAAAACCTGTTGGTTTGGTTGTTTTGTTTTACGGCATATCAATCCTTTTCGGGTTATTTAATGCCAAATCCGGTCATTTTGGTAAAAGTTTTTATGCTTCAAGTTCTTTATATCTTCACATATTTATTCATGATGCTTTGTTTGGTCGTTTTGTAGATGAAAAATATTGTTTTTGTTTTTAGCTTTGCAGAACACGATTGAGTTTTGCAAAGGGGAAAGAAAAAAAAACAATAACATCAATGTTTGGTGCATTTTAAGTCAGGAAGCCGGTATCTTCAGAAAGCCTGATCTGGTAGCACCAGAGAAAACCTGTTGAGATGGAGAGATGGTAGCAGTAGATGTAAGATGAGCCATGATTGTCGCTTGAGTAGAATTCCCATGGATTTTGAGATGATAAAGGTGAGGTTCAATGGTCTGTAATTCATTGGGTCTTCTTTGTCACCTTTTTTTAAAAATAGGGCATATTGTGACCACCCGCCAATCAACAGGAACAACTCCCGTAGTCAGTGAAAGGTTGAAAAGGGCTAAAGGTATACATATATAAAATAAATACATATTTGTAGTTTTAAGGGGGTGCCAAAGGTTCAAATAGTTCAGGTGCAACAGCTCGTAAAATTGCTGGATGTAGTCCATCCGGACCATGTCCCTTATTTACATCCAAGGACAAAAGCTGTTTCTTGACCTCATTCTGAGTGGTGTTGATTGATTGATTGCATTGGACGGTGGTGCTACCATATGTAGCGTTGCAGGTTCTCTGCCATAATCACCGTTGAAAATATTTGCAAAAATATCGGCAAAGAGAAATGTTTGTTGGTTTGAATGCTCAATTTTTTCTCCTTCGAATTACATAGAGTTTTGCTATAAAATTAAACAATCAAATTGTATTTGATTGTTTAATTTTTTAGTTCTTTGCACGCGACATAACAATGGAAGAGTGTGTCAGAATAATCGACAAGTTTGCTCGACAGTGAATAAAATATAACATCAGTGCCGAGTCGCACACCTAGAAAATGTCTTGTAAAATTTTAATCTCTTAACAAGAGATACTGAAGCATTTTGTTAGCATTTCAGTTTTTAGACAATCCAAAGTTTTCTTGTCTGGTTCATAAGTGTAGATGGCTCACATTGATACTCTGTATTTGGGAGTGGGTATTAGGGGTATTAGTGATTGGCTGGGAGGAAGTGTATGCTGTTATTTATGGATTTTGTGTGAGTTTTGTATGATGAGGTTTGGCATGATCAGCCGGTTGATCAGATTGGGTCCTTCTGACCACCTGTCTAGTCTAAAGTAGAGTGGTGCAGCTAACGGTGTTTTAGTTCCATAATCATCAGTTGCTCAGCCATCAGGATCCTATCCTCAAGAATCATCGATCGCCACCAATCGCCAACAGGTATCCCTATTGGTGGAAATGTCTTACCTCTCTGCAGAGGTGCTGTCAGCATATTCTAGAGCAGGGGCTGGCAACCTTTTCAGAGTGAGGGCCAGATGAGACTTTTGGAAGGATATTGCGGGCCGGAGTGAAAAACGAAATCTCAGAATGACTATATTTTGTTTACGTGAATAAATTGTACAAAAATTGCATTGAACACTCTACAAATCTGATATTTTTTCTCAAGAGACTTCTGTATGTGATGTTATAAAAAGCGTCGATGAAGAGCCATTTTGGAATCATAAAAAATAATGACGGGGAAGTAGCAAGTTGATCCAGTATTCGTTTTGACACACTTCGCATCTGTTTCATGCCCTTTCCTCGTCTCACGTTTCCTCTTTGCCTCTCTCTTTCTCTTTTTCTATTTTTATCCCAGGCCAAGGATTTGAAATAAATAGTTAAAGAAAAATGAAATATACATGCATTATCGCTCGCTGATATTTATACATTTTCATCCCACTGTAAATCTTAATTGAAACCTACTTTTACGTCTATGTCACAAAATGATATGAGTTTTACTGGGAGGTCCGCGGGCTGGATTGCAATAATAAATCATAGCAGGGTGGCGGGCCGGACGCTAAGCCTTCGCAGGCCGGATGTGGCCCGTGGGCCGGAGGTTGCCCGCCCCTGTTCTAGAGCCTCAGCTGACAGGAGGCTGACTTTTGAAGAAAAAAAAAGGAAAAGAAACGAATGTTGTTGAACTGTTGTGAACTATAAGAAACCTCTCCTTGAATAACAGTTCTGTTTTTTTTTTTTTTTTTTTTTTGAAAGAGTAAGGATTCGTAGCTTCCCAAAAGTATACAAGTATCATGTATAAATTTGTTAGACACAAGCCAAAAAAAAAAAAACTGCTACTTACGTTGCATCCAAATTTTTCTTTCCAGCCATCTTGAAGGAAATATATCCTCAGTTTAAGATCACAATTTTCTTTTCTAAGTTCTTCCATTATCTAAAAAATAGAAATTAAAAATATAAGATTAATTAATCATATGAGCAACATGAAAAAAAAATTTTTGAAGACACTGGAAATAAAATTGAAGATACTGAGAATATCTTTTATGATGTCAAAAATGATTAAGTAACAAAATGATGACATCATCTATTACAGCAGAGAACATAGACGACTCGTGACCCTTCGGTTCTCTTATCTAGACAGTTACTGTATATATATATATATATATATATAATATTTGTTATTGTTTATTATCTATGTACGTATACGTTTCGTCCTTAATAATCGGGACTCACCAGCATAGAGATATGACTATTCACTACCGGTCATGCGATTCGAAACCCCGGATTACGAGTATTTTGCAACTCAAATCTGACGCCTTAACCACTCAGCCAATTTTGAACAGCGAATAAACTGTGATAATTTTAATACTTTATACGGCCGGCGGCTTAACGTCTAGATCGTTCTACTTTTATAATGAAAGGAATGATGCATTTGAAGCTAGTGACGTCATGCTGTGTTAATACTACACTTACAGTGCTCTACTTTTTCTAGGAGCTACAAATATATATATATTAAATTCCCGAAACAGTTTTTCATGGTAAACAACTGATGATCCCTTAAAATAGTGTTAGAAACTAACTAATATAATAACTGTAAAAAATAAATTGACTTACATGAGTGATTTTCCACTGGAAGACTTGAGACTATAAGTTTTTTTGTTTTTTTGTTTTTGTTTTTTTTATATTTTTTTAATATTTTTTTTTTATATAGTTTTAATGGTTGAGAAACTTCCGAGACTATATATATATATATGTGTGTGTGTATGTATGTGTTAGATTTACTGTTTCATGTATATACACATATAATATTATAAGATGATATATTTATTTACTCCTCTGCAGGAGTTAGGCACAAGGCCAGTTTTATCTTACTCCCACAAGTAAGATGTGACCACAGCTCGGGTCGAGTAAGTGGGGTTTGAATAGCCAGCGCCCGAGAAGGTGAGCACTCTGGCCATTTAAAAATTGCCTGGGCAGCCCCGTCGGCATTCCCCGGTAGGGGCGCCTCAGACAGTAAGCAATAAACTTACTCCTCCCCAAAGAGGGGAGGCGAAGCCTGGGAGGGTGGACCTCCTAGAACTGCACAGGACAAACCCACAGACAGGTGGAATCAAGTCCCGAAGGACAAGACGACACCCGCCTATAGGGTGCAGTATCCATCGGAACAGATACTACACTTACTTCCTAGTGTGCCAGGTAACTTCAACAGTACTCAATACGCGAGTAGAGCTTAGTATTATTAGTATTATGAAAATATATCTATGGCAAGTAATCTACACAGAGGCTTTCCCACGGAAAATCATCAGGCTAAATGTAAGCGATTATTTTTATATCTAAGTAGTGTTTAATCTAGCAAATTAACCAATCAGATTCGTTGTTATTACCCCGTCACAGGCTAATGTTTGCATTGGCCAATAGCCTAACTTCTCTCAAACAAAAGCCTGGTTGTCTATGTTTGACATCCTGTTTTAGAGAGAGGGGGAGGGGTTGGCTGGGTGCACCTAGATTTTAAGTGTGTCAAATTAAAAGCTGAGATTATTTTACCACATGCTGACTGTAATATTTTACCACGTGCTGACTGTAATATTTTACCACCTGCTGACTGTAATATTTTACCACGTGCTGACTGTAATTTGTTTTACTTATTTTGTTACTCGTTGCTTTATTTTTTATTTAATTATTATTATTATTTTTATATATAAAGTTTTTTAATATAATATATATAATTTATTATTATTTTATGTATATACACATATAATATTATAAGGTAATATAATATCTTGTGTATAGATTTTCAGTATTTACTTTAACAGTGCTCACTACGTGAGTAGAGCTTAGTAGGAATAGTATGAAAATATATTTATGGCAATTAAGCTACACAAAGGCGTCCGCGTTTCATCCCCACATGGAATCGTCAGGCTAAGTGTATTGATTTTTGTTATTGATTGTTTCATATATCCACATGGTGTTTAATCAAGCTAAATAACCAATCAGATTCGTTGTTATTTCCCTCTGACGTGTTAATTTGTTCATTAGCCAATGGCTGAGCTTCTCTCAAACAAAGCTCTGACTGACTTTTACTTGAAATCCTTTTCTTTTTTTGTTTTGGGTGTTGTGTATCCATTTTATGAATGTATCAAATTAACATATATATATATATATATATATATATATATATATATATATATATATATATATATATATATATATATATGTAGTGCTTCAGTGTATGTTGAAAATAAATCAATAAAGTGCTTGATCGCTAAAAATGTGAGAGCTAATACAAATTATTTATTTAAAAACTATACTTTACATACTTCAGAGACATACCATGGTTTAATTGATGAAGACTGACCATTTATTTTTGTTAATATATATATATATATATATATATATATATATATATATATATATATATATATATATATATATATATATATATAATTTTTATTACCTGCAGTAATGTCATTGCGGTAATGGTCCTCTGAGGAGAAGATTTTCTTTGAAAACTCATGAGTTAAGGACTTTAAAGTACTTTGCCTGAACATTGAACTGTAATAAAATTTGATTTGCACCTTATTTTATTCTTTCACTTCATCTATTGCTATATATATATATATATATATATATATATATATATATATATATATATATATATATTAGACGAACCGTCTAGATCCGGATGATCTAGTATCGATATAAAATTGCAGTCTAAAAGTCTACATAAAAGTAGGTATGTTCTCCACTTGAGAATAGAAGAACGTATACTCTCATCGCATTCTTTTCTGACTCCTCCTGGACTGCTTCTATGCTGTTACCATGACTACAGCACAGCCAAAATAACAATAAACATGTTTAGAGGTTCATATAAAAGTAGACGGAATCTGTTCTCGATTCTGGAATAGAAGAAATTATACTGTCAGCTGTCTGTTTCGAATCCTCCTGGACTGCTTCTATGTTATTACCATCACTATAACACAGCAAAAAAAAAAAAATAGCAAACAGGTTTGAGAGGTTTACTTAAAAATAAATCTGATCTATTCTCAATTGGGGAATAAAAAAGTATATTGTCGGCTGTTTTTTCCATAACAATTTGATCACTTGAATGCTCTTACAATATAATTTTATAATTATTTTTCCACGTGGTTCTTGATTCGCTTAGGATTGACAGTGGTTAAATGGATAACGACACGGACTAACGACTTAGGTGTGCCAAGTTCGAATCCAGTCGGTTCTATGATACCACTTTCACTTAGGGATGTTGGCAACCTTCACGTTGTTCCTTCCCGAAAGAATGCCAACAACAGAATGAAGCCGGTCAACAAAGTTATTCTCTGCTGACTCATACCAATCGAAGAATAAATATTCTAAATTATTCCTTGGATTTGTTTTATCCATTTTAACGGCATATCAACCCTTTCTAGATTAATACCAACTGAAGAATAAATATTCGAAATTATTCCTTGGATTTGTTTTATCCATTTTAACGGCATATCAACCCTTTCTAGATTAATGCCAAAACAATATTTATTGTAAATGATTAATTTTATACAATTAATTTAACACAAGGTGCTATTTTACCGATAGCTACGCGTGGCCGTTGATGGGTCATAATTTTGCAAACAGTATTAATGCATAAATGACCACAATAGAATATTGTGGCGATATTAGACGCTGGTGTGTAAAAATAGTTTTAACAACGGTATTTTCCACATAAGGTTAAAGTAAGCAGAGAAGTGAAAAATTCCATTATAAGTTAATTCGATTAGAAGTTAAAAACTACAGTTAGGTCTGACGTGTACTAGAAGTTTTGTCATAGAAGAAAGTACATGGCAGAGAAGAAAAATCGTTTCTCTCTCTTAGGTGTTTGGTGTCAAGGCAAATGAAGGTCAGTTTTCAAGGATCTTCCACCACACCACAGGGTTGGTTGGGAAGAAGATGCAATTCATCTAGATTTACTCGTTGTAGATTGCTGTAAAACGTAAACTAAATCCCAGAGCGAGTAATGGAGTTATTTGTTGTTCCGTTTTTATTTGTTACATCAGGAAGAGAGGCGGACACAGAAACCTCTGCTGCTACATCGCCACTAAGACCACCTTTACAACTAGACGTGATTACCGATTGAGCAACTACTCACAACGGGTTAATGAGAGACGACTGCTGTAAACCTTCGATGAGAAGATTACAGGCTATCAGGTGGGGATCAAAGAACTATGTGCACAATGTTACGATATGAATACAGAATATCCGAGCCAATCCAGCAGCATCATCATACGAAAAATGCACATCAATTGAAATGAAAGGGATCTAAATAATACTTACTCTATCATACTCCTTCATTCCAAGTAGTCTCATGGCCATTTGTTGTCCAGTAGGAGGATTCACTATAAAAAATGGTAAATAAAAAAAAGAAATATTAACATTTTTTGTTCAAATAATCATATTTAAAATGGCAATACTGAATGTATAAGAATTATAATTCTTTAGCTGATTTTTCTTTTTAGGTGTTTATTTAAGAATTTTTCCATATTAGCAAACTGACACACCAGATTAAGTCTTCTTTTTCTTGTGTGTTTATTCTACGGCAGGGTCCACAATAATGGATTTTTGTCTCCACTTGACACAATCACAGGATTATAGAGGGCTTTTTGCAGGGTGCCTGCCTCTCAGTCGCTTCCCGGCAACTTCTAATGCAAAAGCCAGTTTTACGACAGTGTCGCTGGCCCTCAGCACATGTCAAAACCATCTGAACCACCAATCCCTTATCTTGCCCTCAATCAGTGCAATGCCGTAACATCTTCAGATATCCTCATTACAGACGTGGTCGAGCAGTGTAATTCCAGACATTCAGCGGAGCATTTTGGTTTCCATGACGGCAAATCTTCACGAATGAAATAGGCTTTAAATAATTATTAAATCTCCAAACCAAATTAAGCAATTTAAAAACAAATTGTTATGAAGTATGTTAGTTTATTGCTAATAACATGATACAACAATAACAAATGAAAATTAATTAGTCACAATCAAAGTTTGATTTATCAACTTAACTGCTATTTAGGTCCAAGTTTTAAAATCCCGCCGACATAACTGTATATATTAAATTACAATTAATAATAAATATGCCTTATCTTAACAGTTATTATTTATTATTGTTATAAAGCTCTACCAGAAAGGATGTAGAACACTTTCTATCTGCAAAGTGGGCGTTTTTTTTCCATTATCAAAAATACAAAATGACAAACGTGACAATTATATATCAAAATTTGTTGACTGAAAACAGACAAAATAAATATTTGTCTTTTTTTGTTGTTTTCCTTACTTGCTAAGGAGTCGAAGTCGGAGGGAACACCGCATTTACATCCTGTTGGGGGAGAAAGCTAGCACTGATACCTCATTCCCTGTCTCGTTTCTCGAACAGTCCTGGGCCCAGTGTCTAACTTTGCTGCATTGGTAGGAATGTGTTTCATATCTTTGGCAGTCTCTCGCTATGTGACCTTTGCCGCCACACCTATAGCAGGTTATGTTTAAGTTATCTCTGAGTTGTCTCCCTTTGAGCCATCTCCTTTATATAGGGTAAAACATTGAGAGTGACCTCCCTTAATTAGTTGTTGGGAAAGACAAGATGGCTGCATGCACGAACGGTCAAGGGTTTCCAGTTGGAAAGAAGAAGTGACACAGATCAACATTGGTAGCAGAAGCTGTCTTCTTCTTTGTGTGATAAAAAGTTACCTTGTTCAGCAAACGTTGAAACACAATTAAAAGAAAAATGGCTTCGTGTAGTAAAAGCCGACCCATTTTAATAAATCAGGATTCTTACGCAGAATGGAAGCAAGATATCAGCATATGGTCTTTATTTACGGATTTGTCTAAAGAGAAACAGTTCCCAGCAGTATTTTTGTCACTGCCACAAAATATAAGAGAATGTGTTTGACATTTGGCAATAACGGATATCGGTGGACTGACTATAATTATGGACAAATTGGACGAAATTTATTTACTGGATGAGAACACGATGGCATATATGTCATTTAAGGAAATTTATTCATTCAAAATGGTGGCCGGAGTTAATATAAATGAATTTCTGGTACGATATGAATTTTTATACCAAAAATTAAGAAAATTTGGAATTACTCTGTCAGAAGAAGTCTAGGCGTTTTTTGTTTTGAATGCAGCAAATTTATCAAAGGAAAATGAAAAATTTGCAAGAACCACATGTTCTAGCTTGATATATACAACGATGAAAGATACATTGAAGAAAGTGTTTTCTGATATTTCATCAACGGAATGTAAAACCGTCCCTGCTATCAAAGAAGAAATTGAAACAATAAATTACAATAGATACAGAAGTATCAAGGAACAAAAACTTCACAGGGGATATAAAATAAATCCAACGGATAGACAAAGTAAGATAATGCGTTGTTTTAAATGTAATTCAACTAAACATTTTGACTGAGATTGTACGAGTTTTAATTCTAGAAACAATGTAAACACTGTCGTGGATTCAGACCAGGTGAACTTCACTTTGTTTAATGTTGATTCATGTTATCGAACATTGGTAAATGATTCTAATGTAAAAATGTCCAATCTTGTGAAAGAGACATTGGGTATGGCAGTGTTGGACTCTACATGTTCACAAACTGTTGCTGGAGAACTTTAGTTTAACATATTCTTTGATACATTAAATGACCGAGATAAGCAGTTAGTAGAAGCTGTTAGGTCTAACAGAACATTTTGTTTAGGAGATGAAGTGGAAGTGAAAGCCATTCAAACAGATTAATTATGGTACTATGGAACGTCACAATCTAATACTTGCAGAAGCAATGAAAAAAACATTAGATGATGAAAAATGTGAGCCAGAAATAGCTCTGGCCTGGGCTGTCAGTGCCAAAAATGCACTTCAGAATCATTCTGGATATAGTCCAAATGAGCTTGTATTTGAATCAAACAAGATGGGTGATAACAGAAACATTTGTGAACGACAAAAAGATAATGAAGGCTCATCTGGTTGTACGTGGTTATGAAAAAGATTCCCATAGCCTAAAAACTGATTCTCCAACGTGCAGCCGTGAGGCTATGCGTCTCGTATTGTTAACAGCCTCGGTTATGATGTGGCAAGTGGAGACTCTTGATTTTACCTCAGCATTTCTGCAAGGTAATATGCTGGAGATAGAGGTATTTGTTAGACCGCCATCTGATGTGTGTCCAGAATCACAGGTGTGGAAGCTGAAAAGATGTATTTATGAGAATCACAGGTGTGGAAGCTGAAAAGATGTATTTATGAGAATCACAGGTGTGGAAGCTGAAAAGATGTATTTATGAGAATCACAGGTGTGGAAGCTGAAAAGATGTATTTATGAGAATCACAGGTGTGGAAGCTGAAAAGATGTATTTATGAGAATCACAGGTGTGGAAGCTGAAAAGATGTATTTATGAGAATCACAGGTGTGGAAGCTGAAAAGATGTATTTATGAGAATCACAGGTGTGGAAGCTGAAAAGATGTATTTATGAGAATCACAGGTGTGGAAGCTGAAAAGATGTATTTATGAGAATCACAGGTGTGGAAGCTGAAAAGATGTATTTATGAGAATCACAGGTGTGGAAGCTGAAAAGATGTATTCATGAGAATCACAGGTGTGGAAGCTGAAAAGATGTATTTATGAGAATCACAGGTGTGGAAGCTGAAAAGATGTATTTATGGATTAAACGATGTACCTCGTTCATAGTACAAATGAGTTAATCAGGAGTTAACTCACTTAAAAGGAATGGTGAGTGCATACAACAATGCAGTTTCTTTGGCATGATGCGACTGGTGACTTGATAGGCATTCTGGTAATACTGTTGCATAGCCCCTCATTTTGTAGACTCGTCCCGGAACGGCCGTGCCAGTTGTCGTTTTATCACTCATCATTTTTAACACCATAAATCATATAGTTTGCATACCTCTGAATTTCTTGCACCTTCAATCTTTCCTCGTCGCGTAGAGGGGTGCATCGTCCAGTGGTGGAATTCTTTCTTCTTTCTTTCTGTCGTGAACCATGCCGCTGCAACAAAAAGCTCCATGACCGACTCAGAAGACAAACAATCTTTTAAACTTAAGTTCTGTTTTATTTCAGGCGTTAGTTATCCATCGGCTTGGAGATATTCACTAACGTCGAGAGAGAGAGAGCAAACTACTGCTTTCGTAATTACTTATCAATTAAGTCCTTAACCATTCGTGGAGGGGGGAAAAGAGATGCTTCGCCTGTATTTTCTTAGGGAATTAATTCCCTTAATCAAATTGCGGACTACATCCTAAATCACGTCTGATAGGTTCGCCTCCAAAACCCAGACTGCTAAAACTCTGCTTCCCACGCAAAGGCCCGTGACGTCACAGAGCCTCTATCACAGGTGCACATTGACCCTTGATCTGAGGTCTCATCACGCGGTGACCCTGTCACATCTGTGAGCTCTGACTGTGAGAACAGCCCTATTCTGCACTCGACTGCACGGGTCCACCCGCACTAATTCGCACAAGTGAAACCAACGATTTCCAACAGATACGTCCGTTCCCATAGGGCCATTATCCAACAATACATGTTGATGATTTCATATTATGTGGAAATAATTTATTTAAGAAAAATGTGATCGCAGAATTGGAAAAGATATTCAAAATTGGAAAGCATGAAAGTGGAACATTCAAATTTTTGGGATTGAGTGTTAAGCAAACAAAAAATGGGATTATTTTAGCTCAAAATCTATGTTTCAGCCTTATCCCCAATAGACATAAGGAAAGGAAGATCATTAAGAAAAAATGATGAATTGAGTGAAGAGGAGAAGAGTTAAAAAGATTGACAGGTCAAATGATGTGGGTATCCACCCAGACGCGACCAGATGTATCATTTGATGTGTGTAGAATGAGTAATATTGGAAAATCTCCAAAGGTGAAGTTACTCTTCGAGGCAAACAAATCGCTAACAAAGTTAAAATCAAGGACAGCTTGGAAAACCTTCAGATCTGAATATTGTTTGTTATTCAGATGCCACCTATGCGAGTCTGGAGGATGGATCTTCACAGGGTGGTTTTATCATCTTTGTTTGTGACAAGATGAACAGAATAGCTCCTATATGCTGGTCATCAAAAAAACTTGACTGTGCAACAAAAAGTCCATTAGCTTCAGAGACTCTTGCGCTTAGTGAAGCGGCTGATGTTGGAATGTTGATAGCCACAGTGCTTCAAGAGATATTCAGATTACCAAGGTTGCCTGAAGTTCTTTGTAAAACAGACAATGCGTCTCTGGTAGAGATTTTAAAGTCATCAAATCTTGTGAGTGGCCGACGTCTCAGAGTTGATGTAGCTAGAATGAAGGAAATGATGATGAAGGAGGAGATCCAAATTGAATGGATCAGGGGCCGAGAACAGGTCGCGGATTGTCTAACGAAGATGGGAGCCTCTTCCTAAATTCTGAGAGACCTGTTGCAATATTTGTTTTATTTTTGTGTTGTTTATTGTTATGGAACTGTAGTCTTAACAAGAGGACACTAGCAATGTTTAAGTTATCTCTGAGTTGTCTCTCTTTGAGCCATCTCCTTTATAAAGCATTGAGAGTGACCTCCCTTAATTGTTGTGGAAGACAAGATGGCTGCATGCACGGACGGTTAAGGGTTTCCAGTTGGAAAGAAGAAGTGACACAGATCAACAGGTTACACTGGTGCTAGGACTTCTCTTGGTAGAAACTGCAGCTGGACGCACGGCTGCGACCACATGTTGGCTTTGCTCCTTAGTCATTGTCAGCACCCTTGCTCTCACTATCAGGTCTCCCATAGTCAGGGTCTCAATTCTTGGTGCCTGCTGGAGTTCGATGAAGATGGCATCAGGGAACCCCATAACGAAGGCCAGTTTGGCGAGCGTTTCAAGCCCAACTCCAGCCCAAAATGGAATAATGTTGCCGACGACAGTCCAAACACACGTGAAATACGTTAGCTGCATGGCGTCCAAAAAGATCTTTTCCTTGAACAAAAATGTCATTCCTTTTATTCAGCTTTTTTAGACTGCCAAAAGTGCCTATTTTGCATAATCCTGCATGTTGCACCATAGCCTTGAAATCAGACAGTTCCAGGTTCGCTCCCTTGCACAGTCAGTGTCCTTGCAGTGGGTGTATGCTAGTCGTGGCCATTTATCCCTTGGTCTCTCTGCACCGTCACCACAGACTTCTACAGTGAGATTTTGCTGATTATCGGGTTTGGTCGGGGATATTTACGTTGACCATGCACCAGTGCATCAAGTTTGTTGAAGCACATTCCATTGAAGTACTTGTAAAACAAGCATGGGGATTCAACATTGCAGTGATAGGACAGGGGCAGGGACTTGGTAGACAGTGTGGGACCTATTAGATTTGAGGCTCATTGCCACTGAAACCTAAGCAGTTATTGTGAATTAACGGCCAGATTTATAAATGTAATGCGAACAAACATCTCACTGCACAACTCCTCACTAAGTGAGGAGTTGTGCAGTGAGATATTTGTTCACATTACATTTAAATTTCTGCATGTTGATACAGTCAGAGAAACAGGGAGCAGGAAGGGAATTCCAAAGGCTAGCAGTTCGAGGAAAGAAGCTATTAGAGTAGAAAGTCTTCACAGTGGATGGATGGGATTTAGCTGTGTATTAACGTCGAAATGCTTAGGTCAATGGCTAATGATACACTGCATGCAGATACGTGTGTGTTTATTAAGAATGTATAGATCAAATAATTCCAGCAAAGATTCTATGTTTTTCCACGTTTGGTTGAAGTTACTACAGCCCTACATTTTGCTTCGGACATTGAAGTTTCCGATTAATAAAAAAGAATACGGAAGTTGCTCAATCAGTTTTCTCGATTTCTATTTTATTTAAGTTGTATTTTGGTGGGATATAGATTAAACAAGTGTTTACTGTTTGATGAAGTGAAACTCCCACTGATATGACTGTGTGTCCATATCACATCGGAGCCACCAGTCTATAGGAGCTTATCTTCGCATAAACTGTAAGACCAGTTCATATAATATATTGTAACAAAAGGGTCTTCAAGTGAAAGGTAAACAATGCCGTTTTATAAACAACACAGATATGTATTTATTTAAGTGACCTACACCGTTGGGTGTAGGTTGCCAGAAGTTTAAACAGTGAAGAAAAGAATAGAAGAGTGAAGGAAGTAATGAAGTAAGAAAGCTCGATTGGCTGTCGAAAGTCTTCTTGACCTACACCGTTGGGTGTAGGTTGCCAGAAGTTTAAAGAGTGAAGAAAGGAACAGAAGAGTGAAGGAAGTAATGTAGTAAGAAAGCTCGATTGGCTGTCGAAAGTCTTCTTGACCTACACCGTTGGGTGTAGGTTGCCAGAGGTTTAAACAGTGAAGAATGGAATTAAAGTAATAAGGTTTGGCTGCCAAAAGTATTTTCTTAGAGTGGTATATCTTCAAGTGAAGATAGCCTTGCACGGCTGTCCAGTTGATGGAGGCAAGAGAGAAGACAACTTT
Source organism: Sepiola atlantica (assembly GCA_963556195.1). Taxonomy (NCBI): domain Eukaryota; kingdom Metazoa; phylum Mollusca; class Cephalopoda; order Sepiida; family Sepiolidae; genus Sepiola; species Sepiola atlantica. The sequence continues at coordinate 14,965,816 of OY744529.1, read as the reverse complement.
TTTCTTTGGTGCCTGCAAGTTCTATATGACTGCTGTGTAATTCCCTAAGGGCTTGAAAGTAGTCCTTCAAAGATTCGGTCGAAATTAATACACTCTGGAGGCTGATTGGTCATTGTGTGAGCCAACCACCTCACAGGGGCTGATCTCCGGAAGAGAAAAGAAATATTATTGTTTGATGAAGTGAATCGTATCACATCGGAGTCACAAGTCTATAGGAGCTTTTCTTCGCAACTCCTATAATATTTTCTAACAAAAAGTTCGTTAAATGAAAGAAAACAAAACCCTTTTTATAAACAGCAACTTTATATATACATATTTTAAAACTTCATTACCCACAGACACGCGTTTCGTCATTTACGACTCATTAGCGTGACTGAACCTAGCGAGATTCAAAACAGGGACCCCAGAGTGTGAAACCCTAAGCTCTACCAATGAGCTAATTCCCGCTACTGTTGGAATGTATCGCATTTTTATAGATGTCATTTATTTGTTTATTTTGTTTGCAAAACTTTTGAACGAATTCAATTATTTATACGAAAAAGCATTTTTACCTTGGGGTCCTGGTTTCGAATCTTGCTAGTTTCAGCCATGTTGATAAGTCGTAAACGACAAAACACGTGTTTGTGGATAATTACATTTAAAAATATATATGTCGCCTCTCATCTAGGGACATTACATTAGTAGAGGGAAAATTATTCCCAACTAGCATTAAGGTAAAAATGCTCTTTCGTATAAATAATTGAATTCACTCAAAAGTATTGCAATACTTTTGAGTGAATTCAATTATTTATGTCATTTATTTGTTTATTTTGTTTGCAATACTTTTGAGTGAATTCAATTATTTATACACAAGAGCATTTTTACCTTAATGCTAGTTGGGAATAATTTTCCTTTCCCTAATGTGATGTGCCCAGATGAGAGGCGACATATATATTTTTAAATGTTTTACTCTTTGTGAATTTTTCTGATGATTTTGTAATGTTACAGAGACGATATTAACATAAAAATGTTGTTTGGCACAAGACAAATGAAACGAACCGTAAAAAATATATCTCACAAAAATGTTATGTTTTTTTGAAATGGGAAAAAATAAAAATAAAAATAATAAAATAAAAACATGGTTATTGGAATATAATATGAACCTGACATATATATATATATATATATATATATGTTTATTCTCATCACTCATTATATATATATATATATATATATATATATATATATATATATATATATAATGAAATGAGTGATGAGAATAAACATTGGAAAAGAACAATATTTAATGAATCATCAAGTAGCTATAAAAAAGGAATATATAAATATAAATAAACTTAATTTCCTTCCTTAACCCATGGATTTTCAAAAATGCAAGCTTTTATTTTCAGAGGAGATTAAAGGGATAAATCAGAAAATATATTACTGTTAGCACATATTTGAAAATATAAGAAAATATACAAAACTACAAAAACAAAAACATACAAAATTCGTGAGCAAAGAGAACCATCTCGATGGAAAAATGTAGCTGTAGTATCAAAGGTAATTGATACCCTTCTCACCCCTTTGTTAATAATGGAATATGCTACATTCGCGTAGTCTATTAAGGGTGGACATTTTATCCTATTTGTGACGGTAAGCAACGAAAAGTTAAATAAATCTTATCGGTAAGTTATTTCGGCTTTCAGTTTTTATTACAATTTATTTAACTTTGTTATGAAATGTTACCTGAAACCCGACCGTCTAGACCTCGATACGGCCGACTCGGATTCTATTGACAAATGGTGGCATTGGAGAAAAATGTTTGAAGGATTCCTTACAACGCTACAGTTATCTTCAAACACGGCTTTAACAGGTACTGAAAAATATACTCTTCTGTTACATCATGTTTCCACTCCAATTTGTACAAATTTATCTGAATGTGAGAATTACGAAACTGTCGTAGACATTTTAGAAGCCATGTTTGTTAAGAAAAAAAATACCATTTTTGCTAGACATTTACTTGCTACCCGGCGTCAACAACCGGAAGAAAGCCTTGAACAATACCTTCAGATTCTAAAGACGTTAAGTCGCGAGTGTGAATTTACAGCCTTAACTGCGAACCAAGCGAGAGATGTTTTTATCAGGGACGCATTTATTAATGGAATACAGTCCAACCCAATAAGACAAAGGCTACTAGAGAATATAGACCTAGACTTGCCAACAGCTTATAAACAAGCCCTAACGTTGGGCATGGCACAGAAGCAGTCTGTCTTCTATTTACAAACCTAGATTTTGGGAGCTGCTATTGTAGCCGCTCCTCTGTAAGTTCAAAATTCTTCCATTGTTCAAGATACTCCCACGCATCCTTCTGAAAAACTTATCACTGCCGCCTCAGCTGGATCCACATGCTACTTTTGTGGCCTTCGTATACATTCTTGTTCGTCCTGCCCAGCTTGAGACGTTAGATGCCACAAGTGTGATAAACAGGGACATTTTTCGAAAGTTTGCCGGTCAGCTTCTTCACAAAAACACCCCGTTCAGCTACTCTTGCTACTGTATCACCAATTACAGTATCAGCTGCGTTCACCGGCTGCCTCTCAAAAACAATTGTGAGGATTAAAATCAATGGATTGACTATTCATGCCCTTATTGATACAGGCAGTTCTGAAAGTTTTATTAATGCCAGTATCGTAAAAGCGAATAAATGGGAAATCTTTCCTTGTTCCAACCAAATTCATCTTTATCATCCATGTAATTGGATATGGCATGATTAATCTGAAACTAAAAGGAAACTCCTATCAAGGGATCAAATTATCGGTAATGATAAACCTCAGCTGTAAGGTGATTTGGGGCCACAATTTCCTAAAACAACATTCATGTGTTGAAATCCCCTTTGGTAGCCCCAAGCCGGTCCTAAGCGTATGCAGACTAGCAGCTGTCAAACTGCGGCACCCGTCACTTTTTACAAACTTGACTCCTGACTGCAAACCAATAGCAGTAAAATCGAGACGCTATTTACAAATGGACAAACAGTTCATAGCAGCAGAAGTAACAAAACTGCTTAAGGAAGGAATTATAGAGCCAAGTGAATCTCCATGGAGAGCCCAGGTCCTCATAACAGCCACCGAAAATCACAAGAAAAGGATGGTCATTGACTATTCCCAGATCGTCAACAGATACACATTACTTGATGCTTATACACTGCCTTGTATTGACGAAATGATTTCTAATATTGCTAAATATCACATATTCAGTACTTTAGGCCTTAGAAGTGCCTACTATCAGGTACCTATCAAGCAGAGGATAAGCCCTACACAGTATTCGAGGCCTGCGATCGCCTATACTAGTTCTGCTGAATTCCTTTTGGGGTAATAAATGGTGTGGCTAGCTTCCAGAGGGTAATAGATGAAATAATCTCCAATGAAACATTGAAGGGTACTGTTGCGTATATAGACAATGTCACAGTATACGGACATAACCAAGCTGAACATGACCATAACCTTAAACGATTCATGGCTGCCGTCAATAAATATAATCTGACTTTGAACAGTGAAAAATGTTCCTACAACTTGAAAAGCATCAAGCTATTGGGATACATTGTCAAAAATGGCACCATGATGCCGGATCCCAAGCGACTGAAACCCCTAATGGAATTACCAATCCTTTGAAACATGCCCACCTTACAACGAGCCCTCGATATGTTCGCCCACTACTCCCAATGGGTTGCGTCTTTTTTAGAAAAAATACACCCATTGACGCAAGAATCTACTTTTCCTTCGTCCTGTTCCGCCATCAAAGCAATTCAAAACATGAAAAGGAACATTGCTCAGTCTGCCATTTCTGCTGTGGATCCTTTTATCCCTCTATTAGTTGAGACGGATGCCTCCGACTATGCCATAGCTGCCTTGCTGAGACAATCCAGTCGTCCTGTAGCTTTTTTTTCCAAGAATACTTTCGTGGTCCAAGCGACGACACTCGACGATAGAAAAAGAGGCATACGCCATAGTTGAGGCATTACGAAAATGGAGGCATTACATAATCGGCTGACATTTTAAATTAATCACTGACCAAAAGTCGGTCTCATTTATGTTTAACCCAAAAACAACGAGCAAAATAAAAAACGAGAAGATAGCAAGATGGAGAATGGAGCTTTCTTGTTACTCATTTGACGTCACTTACCGCTCTGATAAGAAGAATGCTGTGGTCGACGCACTTCCAATGGTATATGGCCTAGTAACTGGCTCAAATGATCTTCAGAATATACACAGGGAATTGTGTCACCCAGGTATCACAAGAATGACCTTGCCATATTCTGTCGAAAACGTAAAAAAATTACAAACTCTTGTCGGATATGCGCAGAAAATAAGCCCAGGTTCTACAAACCTCGTCCAGCAACATTCATCAAAGCCACACAACCTTTTCAAAGACATAACCTGGATTTTAAGGGCGCTCTACTCTCTAAAACTAAAAGAATACATGCTCACAATAATAGACAAGTCCTCAAGATTTCCGTTCGTCATCCCCTGCCCAAACATAACGGCTGCAACAGTAAGTCAAGGTCTTTGCTCCATTTTTTCCGTTTTTGGAGTGTCTGTATATATATATTCAGATCATGGATCTGCTTTTATGTTGGACGAACTCAAGCAATTTCTGCATGAACAAAGTAGCTGTAAGTCGAACAACTCCTCACAATCCTCAAGGAAACGGACAGTGTGAAAGATACAATGGCATAATATGGAAGTACAGTTGGTGGGCGCAAATCGCAAGAGTTCAATCTCTGATTGTGAAAGTCTCATCCCCATGGCTTTATACGCTATTAGGACTCTATTATGTACAGCAATAAACGCTACCCCACATGAGAGATTCTTCTCGTTCCCACGACGAAGCTCAGCAGGTACCTCACTTCCCTCGTGGCTTGCGCAACCTGGAACAGTTTTACTAAAACGCCATGTTCGTCACAGTAAACATGACCCATTAGTGAGCGAGGTAGAATTAATCGAATCGAACCCCCAGTATGCACTGGTCCGAAATTCGAAAGGAAGGCAATCTACTGTGTCCTTAAGGGATCTAGCCCCGACAGGTAATGTATCTGAATGTAGGACTGCTTCAGATGATTATACAGCCACAGTTCATGGAACAAGCCCGACCCACTTAGGTGATCTTGCGCCATATACGACAAGTCCAGAGTCGCCACAAAACGAATCTGAATATTCTAACAGAGTCTAATCTGACTCTAGTTCTGACGACAGATGGGTACCACGAAAGCGGTTTCACCCAATATCTGAAACAGATACTCAATCTTCAGACACCAAGTGACCGAAGTGGCGAAGAGTAATTTACTCCTCTCCAGGAGTTAGGCACAAGGCCAGTTTTTATCCTACTCCCACAAGTAAGATGTGACCCAAGCTCGGGTCGGAAAGTGGGGGTTGAAAAGCCAGCGCCCGAGAGGTGAGCACTCTGACCATCAAAAATTGCCTGGGCAGCCCCGTCGGCATTCCCCGGTAGGGGCGCCTCAAGCAGTAAGCAATTAACTTACTCCTCCCCAAAGAGGGGAGGCAAAGCCTGGGAGGGTGGACCTCCTAGAACTGCACTGGACAATCCCATAGACCGGCGTAAATCAAGCCCCGAAGGTCAAGACAATACCAGTCTATAGGGTGCAGTATCCATCGGAACAGATACTACACTTTGATCTCCACCAAAAGGCCGAGACCCAGACCGAAGCGGCGAAGAGAACGACAGCGTTTCGGAGCAAGATTTTTTTAGCCCTAAGCCAGTCACACAAGACAGTGCCGAAATGTCGTCAGATCCCGAGAAGCCTATCTTAGAGATAGGTGCCGGGCAAAAACCACCAAGTCGCCCTCAAAGAACACGCAGGAGGCCAGGTCGATGGGATGACTTTGTTCCCTACGAATAAGTAGGTAGGTGGGGGAGAATGTAGTATCAAAGGTAATTAATACCCATCTCACCCCTTTGATTAATAATGGAATGTTCTGCATTCGTGTCGTATATTAAGAGTGGATACTTTATCATATTTGTAACGGTAAGCAACGAAAAGCGAGTATCTTTAAGAATGATCAGTACGCTGAAAACGCTCAAAAAACAAATATACAACAAATAAAAGTAACTGTCGTCGATAAAAGTTAATTTAAAACTGACCTGTGATATTTGTTTGTATTTTTAAACCGTTCCAACTGCTAGTTATTAGAAATCAATAGTTTTGTCACACGAACTTGCAAAAAAAAAAAATGGCGCTTGCTCGTAAGGAAGTGAGCAGAAGACACCATTTTGTCTAAAAAAAAACGAGTAAAAAATGAACAAGAAATTTTTTTTTCATCTAATAAAAACCCATTTATAGTACGTAAAAATACAAACAAATATCATAGGTAAGTAGACAAATATCTCTTCTCGACGTAGGTTAAACTCACTTGTTGCATATTTATTTTTATAACCCCGTTCTCGTTCGTTTTTTGGACCCCGTCCGCGACGTACTGATCATTCTTAAAGATACCCCGAAAAGCTTATCAGTAAGTTATTGCGGCTTCCAGTTTTTATTACAGTAACATGTCCAAAAGGGTAGATCCAGATATTATGAATGTGCAGCAAATATATCAGAAAAATCTTCCAGAAATTCGAATAATTAAAAAATTCCGATCAGAAAATATAGAGATTCATATTTGACGTTAAAGTTCAATTAGCAAAAAAAATTAAAAAAATAAAAAAAATAAAAAATGCGTGACTCACCAGAAGGAATTCGAGTATATAAATCTCCAAGAAGAACTCAATAAATCAGTAATTCCATTGCCCAAAGATATCTTCCTAAGGCAAGTCAAAAAAATGTGTTGTAAAGGTCTCAACGAACAGAATCTAAATGGGGAAAATTTATAAAAGTATAAGATGATAAAACAACAAAGAAGAAGAAGAAGAAGAAGACGACGACGAAGAAGAAAGAGAAGAGAATAGTATCAGAGAAAGAAAAAAGAAAAGAAAAAAGTTAATACAAATAGGTAAAAAGAAAGGAAAGAAAGAAGGAAAAAGAAAGGTGAAAAGTAGAGAAGAATATAAAAACAAAGTCAACGAAAGAGACGAGAAACAGGAAATAAGACAGACAAAGCAGACGAGACATACCAAGTGAAGTGGTGGGGAGATTAATATGGAAAGGATCAATAAAAAATGGAGCTAAGGGTAGTGTTAAGAGGAGGGGGTCGAAGAGTAGTATTAAAAGGAAGGGTGAAGAAAGATAATTAGAAATATATACGAATACGTTCGTCGAACACTCTCGACTAGTCTTCTATCTGTGCCCGCTTCTAGGTACATATAGATCTTAATTTCCCTAAATTACGTGACAGTTTCCGTGGGCCGAGTGGATATGGCTGACTCTGTGTACCGGGTTCGCGCCTCCCGACCGTCTGAAATTGTTACTTCCCTGCACTGATGAGAGCAACAAGCTTGAAACGCTAGCGTCTGTAGGTATAAATAATTTAATATTTATTTATAATATATATATATATATATATATATATATATATATATATATATATATATATATATATATATATATATATCATAATATAAATTGAAATAATAAAATAAGGTGCCAATCAAATTTTATTAGAATTACAAGTTCAAGCAAAGTATTTTAACGTCCTTAACTCATGAGTTTTCAAAGATAATTCTTCTCCTCAGAGGACCATTACCGCAGTGACATTACTGCATGTAATAAAACTACACTTTGAAAATATATAAAAAAATATATACAAAAATACATAAAAGTATATAACATCAAATATATCAACCCAAAAACGTACTTTTTTGTTCAATCTATACAATCCATCCAAGTCATACAATTTAAAAACATATTGAGGAAAGATATCCAGGAGGTTGCCTGAAGATTGATCCAGGTAATAAGTGACAGTCCAAAAATGAAAAATTGAAAAAATTGAAAAATTTATCCAGTCGTGAGATGCTCTATCCAGTATATTGAGCTTCAGTTTTTATCCGGATGTTTCACTAATTATAATATATTAGTTGACTCTTATATCTTTTGTTGGATTGAAACAGCGAAACAGGCTGTATGTGGATGACTATATATATATATATATATATATATATATATATATATATATATATATATATTATTAGAATACGAAAATATATATAATGTACGTACTGGCACAGTTTGTGACCCATGCTAAAACCGACTTTTCGTTCACAGCTTCCGGGCGTTCACGTAAATAGCCGGAAGATGCCGAATGAAAACGATCCAGCGTCAAAATCAAAACGAGGCGACGATATTAAACAGGAAAAAAAAAATGAAACAACATTTGAAGCAAGAAAAAAATGTCAGCTTTTTTTTTCGTATATGTCCGATTGTAGGTTGGACCGAACCCATTTTTATGTCTTTAATTTAGAAGAGTTACGTTAAAGTGAGAAAAATGGGAGATAAGTAAGTCATAAAACGTAAAGTAGGTTCAGTCTAAACTAGAATCGGACGAATACGAAAATCTGATTCTTAATTTTTATTAAAATTCTACTCGATAATTTCCCGTAATTTTTTTTTATGTAGACCTCTACTTTTGCCTGATACGTACGTATATCAAATAGTTTTCCTGTTATTTTATTTTGAACTGCTATATTTCACTTGTGTATTACTGCAAATACGCACCAAATTTTATAATAAAATATTTAATATATATATTTTATAATAAAATATTTAATATATATATTTTATAATAAAATATTTAATATATATATTTTATAATAAAATATTTAATATATATATTTTATAATAAAATATTTAATATATATATTTTATAATAAAATATTTAATATATATATTTTATAATAAAATATTTAATATATATATTTTATAATAAAATATTTAATATATATATTTTATAATAAAATATTTAATATATATATTTTATAATAAAATATTTTATATATATATTTTATAACAAAATATTTAATATATATATTTTATAATAAAATATTTAATATATATATTTTATAATAAAATATTTAATATACATATTTTATAATAAAATATTTTATATATATATTTTATAATAAAATATTTAATATATATATTTTATAATAAAATATTTAATATATATATTTTATAATAAAATATTTAATATATATATTTTATAATAAAATATTTAATATATATATTTTATAATAAAATATTTTATATATATATTTTATAACAAAATATTTAATATATATATTTTATAATAAAATATTTAATATATATATTTTATAATAAAATATTTAATATATATATTTTATAATAAAATATTTAATATATATAATTTATAATAAAATATTTAATATACATATTTTATAATAAAATATTTAATATACATATTTTATAATAAAATATTTAATATATATATTTTATAATAAAATATTTAATATATATATTTTATAATAAATTACAAAAAAGTACTGACAAAGGATACGCAAAAGCAAAATATATTCTTGATACCTACCAGTCAGGAAACAATGTTATTCAAATCATTTTTCTAATATTTCTTTTTACTGTTTCTTTTTTTATGGACAAAAATGAAGTGAATAATAAAAGTAATGATTTTTATGACGTCACTGAATAATGATGTCATAAACAATCATAATTTGTTCACTTCATTTGTCATTAATATTTTTTAAACAATTCTCTTTTATTACGTCATTGATTTTTGTAAATAAACATAGAATTCTTCAAATATAGTTTCGGTCGCTTTCTTGGCCTTTTGTCCAAGATCAAAGTGTAGTATCTGTTCCGATGGATACTGCACCCCATAGACTGGTATTGTCTTGGCCTTCGGGGCTTGATTTACGCCGGTCAATGGGTCTGTCCTGTGCAGTTCTAGGAGGTTCACCCTCCCAGGCTTTTCCTCCCCTCTTTGGGGAGGAGTAAGTTTATTGCTTACTGTCTGAGGCGCCCTGCCCAGACAATTTTTAAGGAACCCTCGGTACTCTTCCTCTAGAGTGCAAATTCCCACTTTCCGACCTTGTGTCACATTCTACTTTGTGGGACGTAGATAAATAGTAGTGTCATTGTCTTGGCCTTCGGGTCTTGATTTACGCCTGTTTATGGGTCTGTCCTGTGCAGTTCCTTCTCACCCTTTGAGAAGGGGTTAGTTTTTTGCTATCGGGGAATGCCGACGGGGCTGCTCAGGCAATTTTTTAAAAGCCCCAAGTACTCTTCCTCTAGAGTGCGCAATTCCCACTTTCCGACCTTGTGTCACATTCTACTTTGTGGGAAGTAGATAAAAAGGGATATATACACTTGTGCCTACCAGGCTTCTTTTTACTTTCATTTTTGTTTCCGTTTTTTTTTTTTTTTTTCAACTATGATGTTTCAGTGCAAGTTTAGAATTGGAACGACATGAAAAAAAAATTAAGTAAAATTAAGAAATATTTTTATGGTGCATGTACTCGTGACGGAAAGCATATATCGTATACAAAAAAAAACACGTAAATTGATCAAGTATTTTTTTTTTACAAAAGAAAATAAAATTTTATCGGTAAACGACAAGCGGCGATATATCGACGCCATACTGGATATTAGACAAGGGAAATAACTCTTGACTGAAAAATTGAAGTTAAGAATCAGCCTTGGAAAAAGGGCAGTTTAAACACGAGCAAAAAAAAAAACCAACAAAAAAGCGGTAAATAAAACAAATATACAACTAATAAATGTTACCCAAGGCAAGATAAGTTACTCTTCTACCTACCTAGATAAGTTGCTTTTTTTGTTTTAACTTATTTTAAAGTGTGTTTTATTTCAATGTCCGGCAACCACAATGTCTAATATGGCGTGGATATGTTGACGATCGTCGTTTACTGATAACATTTTCTTTTCTTTTGTTAAAAATAAACAAAACTACTTGATCAATTTACGTGATTTTTGGTATACGATATATGCTTTCTGTCACAGGTACGCACACCTTAAAGTTATTTCTTAATTATTTTTTTCCATGTCGTCCCAATTCGAAACTTGCACCGATCTTTCTTTACCAGATTATCTATTTTTATAGGATTTTGAAAGTTCAATTTAATTATTTCGATATCGCTTGATTATTAAATTATTAATTGAACCAACTTGTTATAAAACTATAATTAATTGTTATTAAGGTAATGTTGTTTATATTTTCATTTATAAAATGAAATTGTTATGAAACTAGAATTAAATGTTATTAAGGTAATGTTGTTTATATTTTTTATTTATAAAATGAAATTGTTATGAAACTAGAGCTAATTGTTATTAAGGTAATGTTGTTTATATTTTTATTTATAAAATGAAATTGTTATGAAACTATAATTAATTGTTATTAAGGTAATGTTGTTTATATTTTTATTTATAAAATTAAATTGTTATGAAACTATAATTAATTGTTATTAAGGTAATGTTGTTTATATTTTCATTTATAAAATGAAATTGTTATGAAACTAGAATTAAATGTTATTAAGGTAATGTTGTTTATATTTTTTATTTATAAAATTAAATTGTTATGAAACTAGAGCTAATTGTTATTAAGGTAATGTTGTTTATATTTTTATTTATAAAATTAAATTGTTATGAAACTATAATTAATTGTTATTAAGGTAATGTTGTTTATATTTTTATTTATAAAATTAAATTGTTATGAAACTATAATTAATTGTTATTAAGGAAATGTTGTTTATATTTTTATTTATAAAATTAAATTGTTATGAAACTAGAGCTAATTGTTATTAAGGTAATGTTGTTTATATTTTTTATTTATAAAATGAAATTGTTATGAAACTAGAACTAATTGTTATTAAGGTAATGTTGTTTATATTTTTATTCATAAAATGAAATTGTTATGAAACTATAATCAATTGTTATTAAGGTAATGTTGTTTATATTTTTATTCATAAAATGAAATTGTTATGAAACTATAATTAATTGTTATTAAGGTAATGTTGTTTATATTTTTATTCATAAAATTAAATTGTTATGAAACTATAATTAATTGTTATTAAGGTAATGTTGTTTACATTTTTATTCATAAAATTAAATTGTTATGAAACTATAATTAATTGTTATTAAGGTAATGTTGTTTATATTTTTATTCATAAAATGAAATTGTTATGAAACTATAATCAATTGTTATTAAGGTAATGTTGTTTATATTTTTATTCATGAAATTAAATTGTTATGAAACTAGAACTAATTGTAATTAAGGTAATGTTGTTTATATTTTTATTTATAAAATGAAATTGTTATGAAACTATAATTAATTGTTATTAAGGTAATGTTGTTTATATTTTTATTCATAAAATGAAATTGTTATGAAACTATAATCAATTGTTATTAAGGTAATGTTGTTTATATTTTTATTCATAAAATGAAATTGTTATGAAACTAGAACTAATTGTTATTAAGGTAATGTTGTTTATATTTTTATTTATAAAATGAAATTGTTATGAAACTATAATTAATTGTTATTAATGTAATGTTGTTTATATTTTTATTCATAAAATGAAATTGTTATGAAACTATAATCAATTGTTATTAAGGTAATGTTGTTTATATTTTTATTCATAAAATGAAATTGTTATGAAACTATAATTCATTGTTATTACGGTAATGTTGTTTATATTTTTATTCATAAAATGAAATTGTTATGAAACTAGAGCTAATTGTTCTTAAGGTAATGTTGTTTATATTTTTATTTATAAAATGAAATTGTTATGAAACTATAATTAATTGTTATTAAGGTAATGTTGTTTATATTTTTATTCATAAAATGAAATTGTTATGAAACTATAATTAATTGTTATTAAGGTAATGTTGTTTATATTTTTATTTATAAAATGAAATTGTTATGAAACTAGAACTAATTGTTATTAAGGTAATGTTGTTTATATTTTTATTTATAAAATGAAATTGTTATGAAACTATAATTAATTGTTATTAATGTAATGTTGTTTATATTTTTATTCATAAAATGAAATTGTTATGAAACTATAATCAATTGTTATTAAGGTAATGTTGTTTATATTTTTATTCATAAAATGAAATTGTTATGAAACTATAATTCATTGTTATTACGGTAATGTTGTTTATATTTTTATTCATAAAATGAAATTGTTATGAAACTAGAGCTAATTGTTCTTAAGGTAATGTTGTTTATATTTTTATTTATAAAATGAAATTGTTATGAAACTATAATTAATTGTTATTAAGGTAATGTTGTTTATATTTTTATTCATAAAATGAAATTGTTATGAAACTATAATTAATTGTTATTAAGGTAATGTTGTTTATATTTTTATTTATAAAATGAAATTGTTATGAAACTATAATTAATTGTTCTTAAGGTAATGTTGTTTATATTTTTATTTATAAAATGAAATTGTTATGAAACTATAATTAATTGTTATTAAGGTAATGTTGTTTATATTTTTATTTATAAAATGAAATTGTTATGAAACTATAATTAATTGTTATTAAGGTAATGTTGTTTATATTTTTTATTTATAAAATGAAATTGTTATGAAACTATAATTAATTGTTATTAAGGTAATGTTGTTTATATTTTTATTTATAAAATGAAATTGTTATGAAACTATAATTAATTGTTATTAAGGTAATGTTGTTTATATTTTTATTTATAAAATGAAATTGTTATGAAACTATAATTAATTGTTATTAAGGTAATGTTGTTTTTATTTTTATTTATAAAATGAAATTGTTATGAAACTATAATCAATTGTTATTAAGGTAATGTTGTTTATATTTTTTATTTATAAAATGAAATTGTTATGAAACTATAATCAATTGTTATTAAGGTAATGTTGTTTATATTTTTATTAATAAAATGAAATTGTTATGAAACTATAATTAATTGTTATTAAGGTAATGTTGTTTATATTTTTATTTATGAAATGAAATTGTTATGAAACTATAATTAATTGTTATTAAGGTAATGTTGTTTATATTTTTATTTATAAAATAAAATTGTTATGAAACTATAATTAATTGTTATTAAGGTAATGTTGTTTATATTTTTATTTATAAAATGAAATTGTGATGAAACTAGAGCTAATTGTTATTAAGGTAATGTTGTTTATATTTTTTATTTATAAAATAAAATTGTTATGAAACTATAATTAATTGTTATTAAGGTAATGTTGTTTATATTTTTATTTATAAAATGAAATTGTTATGAAACTATAATTAATTGTTATTAAGGTAATGTTGTTTTTATTTTTTATTTATAAAATTAAATTGTTATGAAACTATAATTAATTGTTATTAAGGTAATGTTGTTTATATTTTTATTTATAAAATGAAATTGTTATGAAACTAGAGCTAATTGTTATTAAGGTAATGTTGTTTATATTTTTATTTATGAAATGAAATTGTTATGAAACTATAATTAATTGTTATTAAGGTAATGTTGTTTATATTTTTATTCATAAAATGAAATTGTTATGAAACTATAATTAATTGTTATTAAGGTAATGTTGTTTATATTTTTATTTATAAAATGAAATTGTTATGAAACTAGAGCTAATTGTTATTAAGGTAATGTTGTTTATATTTTTATTTATGAAATGAAATTGTTATGAAACTATAATTAATTGTTATTAAGGTAATGTTGTTTATATTTTTATTCATAAAATTAAATTGTTATGAAACTATAATTAATTGTTATTAAGGTAATGTTGTTTATATTTTTATTTATAAAATGAAATTGTTATGAAACTATAATTAATTGTTATTAAGGTAATGTTGTTTATATTTTTATTTATAAAATGAAATTGTTATGAAACTAGAGCTAATTGTTATTAAGGTAATGTTGTTTATATTTTTATTTATGAAATGAAATTGTTATGAAACTATAATTAATTGTTATTAAGGTAATGTTGTTTATATTTTTATTTATAAAATGAAATTGTTATTAAACTATAATTAATTGTTATTAAGGTAATGTTGTTTTTATTTTTATTTATAAAATGAAATTGTTATGAAACTATAATTAATTGTTATTAAGGTAATGTTGTTTATATTTTTATTTATAAAATGAAATTGTTATGAAACTATAATTAATTGTTATTAAGGTAATGTTGTTTATATTTTTATTTATAAAATTAAATTGTTATGAAACTATAATTAATTGTTATTAAGGTAATGTTGTTTATATTTTTATTTATAAAATGAAATTGTTATGAAACTATAATTAATTGTTATTAAGGTAATGTTGTTTATATTTTTATTCATAAAATGAAATTGTTATGAAACTATAATTAATTGTTATTAAGGTAATGTTGTTTTTATTTTTATTTATAAAATGAAATTGTTATGAAACTATAATTAATTGTTATTAAGGTAATGTTGTTTATATTTTTATTTATGAAATTAAATTGTTATGAAACTATAATTAATTGTTATTAATGGAATGTTGTTTTTATTTTTATTCATAAAATGAAATTGTTATGAAACTAGAGCTAATTGTTATTAAGGTAATGTTGTTTATATTTTTTATTTATAAAATTAAATTGTTATGAAACTATAATCAATTGTTATTAAGGTAATGTTGTTTATATTTTTTATTTATAAAATTAAATTGTTATGAAACTAGAATTAATTGTTATTGTTGCATAATCCCTTAAAGGGGAATCATGCAAAAGGGGGGGCCTGCTGTACAATCACTTGAAGATGAGTTGTAAAAGGGGAGACTGTTGTGTAATACATTACAAATTACAAACGTTCCTATTATAATACAGACGGGACGATATACTACAGACGGGAGCTTTACTATAATAATAATTAATTAATAACTAATCCTTCCCGACTGAGGCAGTTCTTCGTAACCACTTCAACTGTTCGGATCTCATCCTCTCCGAATCGAAAGTAATGCGAAATGTTCATGAGAGGATTAAAAGTGGTTCGATCTATTCTTTTTAATACTTTTGTACAAAGACATTTCTAAGAGTCATTTTTAAATACAGTTTCTGAGAGTCACTTTTAAACACATGTTTAAGTCTTTAAACTGCCGATTCATTTTCAAACCTAGCATTTCCAATATAACAGTTTAAATATAGTCATTTAGGTCTCTTTTGTTAATGAACTAAGAAAGATTACCTTACAGGTTCGTTCGTCGCTGGTCAGCTGCTGGCTGTGATCGTGGTGGGGTACCTGTTTTAAGGAGCAGATTCTATCTTTAAGCAGAGGATAAAGACACTCGAAGTCGGATTTTCTGAGAGATTTCTTTTGTTCTTTTTATTTCATACTTTCATTCGAGTGGAGGGGTTTCCATTATTGGTTCTTCACTCACATCTTCCTAAGTTCGTACTGTGTGGGACGTTAGATGCTGTTAGTAATTTCTTTAGTAGCTTTGGCCCATATCTCTTTAATTCACACCCAAACTCTTGCATTCGAGAGCTACCTCATGCGCTCGCCACAAGCCTCCATGGTGAACTCTTTTGGATACAGCCCTTATCGCGAGCGATTACATTTTTGGAAAAACTTCGCTCGCTTTTCCGAAACGACGTTGTCGCTTCGAGCCCCCATGGCGAACTGATCTCGATTCCCGCTCCGACAACAACAAGTGACGTCATAATCCTTTGTCTTGTCATGAACGAAAATCCCTACGTTATATCTGACCTTTACTAACCCTAAATCTTTTGAAGCAAGCCAGGTCCTGTCAACCTATTATGATTTACAAAACAAATTATTTGTGGGAACCGACTTGCTCATCCAAAACTGAGGTCAGCTCAACCTGCACCAAATCCGACCAATTCACACCGGTCACAATCAATACTAGTTGATCTACCCGTTTAAAATACAGGGCCCGTCATAATATAACATTATTAAGGTAATGTTGTTTATATTTTTATTTATAAAATGAAATTGTTATGAAACTAGAATTAATTGTTATTAAGGTAATGTTGTTTATATTTTTATTTATAAAATGAAATTGTTATGAAACTAGAATTAATTGTTATTAAGGTAATGTTGTTTATATTTTTATTTATGAAATGAAATTGTTATGAAACTATAATTAATTGTTATTAAGGTAATGTTGTTTATATTTTTATTTATAAAATGAAATTGTTATGAAACTATAATTAATTGTTATTAAGGTAATGTTGTTTATATTTTTATTTATAAAATGAAATTGTTATGAAACTATAATTAATTGTTATTAAGGTAATGTTGTTTATATTTTTATTTATAAAATGAAATTGTTATGAAACTATAATTAATTGTTATTAAGGTAATGTTGTTTATATTTTTATTTATAAAATGAAATTGTTATGAAACTATAATTAATTGTTATTAAGGTAATGTTGTTTATATTTTTATTCATAAAATGAAATTGTTATGAAACTATAATTAATTGTTATTAAGGTAATGTTGTTTATATTTTTTATTCATAAAATGAAATTGTTATGAAACTAGAGCTAATTGTTATTAAGGTAATGTTGTTTATATTTTTATTTATAAAATGAAATTGTTATGAAACTATAATTAATTGTTATTAAGATAATGTTGTTTATATTTTTATTCATAAAATGAAATTGTTATGAAACTAGAGCTAATTGTTATTAAGGTAATGTTGTTTATATTTTTATTCATAAAATGAAATTGTTATGAAACTATAATTAATTGTTATTAAGGTAATGTTGTTTATATTTTTATTTATAAAATGAAATTGTTATGAAACTATAATTAATTGTTATTAAGGTAATGTTGTTTATATTTTTATTTATAAAATGAAATTGTTATGAAACTATAATTAATTGTTATTAAGGTAATGTTGTTTATATTTTTATTTATAAAATGAAATTGTTATGAAACTATAATTAATTGTTATTAAGGTAATGTTGTTTATATTTTTATTCATAAAATGAAATTGTTATGAAACTATAATTAATTGTTATTAAGGTAATGTTGTTTATATTTTTATTTATAAAATGAAATTGTTATGAAACTATAATTAATTGTTATTAAGGTAATGTTGTTTATATTTTTATTCATAAAATTAAATTGTTATGAAACTAGAGCTAATTGTTATTAAGGTAATGTTGTTTATATTTTTATTTATAAAATGAAATTGTTATGAAACTATAATTAATTGTTATTAAGGTAATGTTGTTTATATTTTTATTTATAAAATGAAATTGTTATGAAACTATAATTAATTGTTATTAAGGTAATGTTGTTTATATTTTTATTTATAAAATGAAATTGTTATGAAACTATAATTAATTGTTATTAAGGTAATGTTGTTTATATTTTTATTTATAAAATGAAATTGTTATGAAACTATAATTAATTGTTATTAAGGTAATGTTGTTTATATTTTTTATTTATAAAATAAAATTGTTATGAAATTATAATTAATTGTTATTAAGGTAATGTTGTTTATATCTTTATTTATAAAATGAAATTGTTATGAAACTATAATTAATTGTTATTAAGGTAATGTTGTTTATATTTTTATTTATAAAATGAAATTGTTATGAAACTATAATTAATTGTTATTAAGGTAATGTTGTTTTTATTTTTATTCATAAAATGAAATTGTTATGAAACTATAATCAATTGTTATTAAGGTAATGTTGTTTATATTTTTTATTTATAAAATGAAATTGTTATGAAACTATAATCAATTGTTATTAAGGTGATGTTGTTTATATTTTTATTAATAAAATGAAATTGTTATGAAACTATAATTAATTGTTATTAAAGTAATGTTGTTTATATTTTTATTTATAAAATGAAATTGTTATGAAACTATAATTAATTGTTATTAAGGTAATGTTGTTTATATTTTTATTTATAAAATAAAATTGTTATGAAACTATAATTAATTGTTATTAAGGTAATGTTGTTTATATTTTTATTTATAAAATGAAATTGTTATGAAACTAGAGCTAATTGTTATTAAGGTAATGTTGTTTATATTTTTATTCATAAAATGAAATTGTTATGAAACTATAATTAATTGTTATTAAGGTAATGTTGTTTATATTTTTATTTATAAAATGAAATTGTTATGAAACTATAATTAATTGTTATTAAGATAATGTTGTTTATATTTTTATTTATAAAATAAAATTGTTATGAAACTATAATTAATTGTTATTAAGGTAATGTTGTTTATATTTTTATTTATAAAATGAAATTGTTATGAAACTAGAGCTAATTGTTATTAAGGTAATGTTGTTTATATTTTTATTCATAAAATGAAATTGTTATGAAACTATAATTAATTGTTATTAAGGTAATGTTGTTTATATTTTTATTTATAAAATGAAATTGTTATGAAACTATAATTAATTGTTATTAAGGTAATGTTGTTTATATTTTTATTTATAAAATGAAATTGTTATGAAACTATAATTAATTGTTATTAAGGTAATGTTGTTTATATTTTTATTTATAAAATGAAATTGTTATGAAACTATAATTAATTGTTATTAAGGTAATGTTGTTTATATTTTTATTCATAAAATGAAATTGTTATGAAACTATAATTAATTGTTATTAAGGTAATGTTGTTTATATTTTTATTTATAAAATGAAATTGTTATGAAACTATAATTAATTGTTATTACGGTAATGTTGTTTATATTTTTATTCATAAAATGAAATTGTTATGAAACTAGAGCTAATTGTTATTAAGGTAATGTTGTTTATATTTTTATTTATAAAATGAAATTGTTATGAAACTATAATTAATTGTTATTAAGGTAATGTTGTTTATATTTTTATTTATAAAATGAAATTGTTATGAAACTATAATTAATTGTTATTAAGGTAATGTTGTTTATATTTTTATTTATAAAATGAAATTGTTATGAAACTATAATTAATTGTTATTAAGGTAATGTTGTTTATATTTTTATTTATAAAATGAAATTGTTATGAAACTATAATTAATTGTTATTAAGGTAATGTTGTTTATATTTTTTATTTATAAAATAAAATTGTTATGAAATTATAATTAATTGTTATTAAGGTAATGTTGTTTATATCTTTATTTATAAAATGAAATTGTTATGAAACTATAATTAATTGTTATTAAGGTAATGTTGTTTATATTTTTATTTATAAAATGAAATTGTTATGAAACTATAATTAATTGTTATTAAGGTAATGTTGTTTTTATTTTTATTCATAAAATGAAATTGTTATGAAACTATAATCAATTGTTATTAAGGTAATGTTGTTTATATTTTTTATTTATAAAATGAAATTGTTATGAAACTATAATCAATTGTTATTAAGGTGATGTTGTTTATATTTTTATTAATAAAATGAAATTGTTATGAAACTATAATTAATTGTTATTAAAGTAATGTTGTTTATATTTTTATTTATAAAATTAAATTGTTATGAAACTATAATTAATTGTTATTAAGGTAATGTTGTTTATATTTTTATTTATAAAATAAAATTGTTATGAAACTATAATTAATTGTTATTAAGGTAATGTTGTTTATATTTTTATTTATAAAATGAAATTGTTATGAAACTAGAGCTAATTGTTATTAAGGTAATGTTGTTTATATTTTTATTCATAAAATGAAATTGTTATGAAACTATAATTAATTGTTATTAAGGTAATGTTGTTTATATTTTTATTTATAAAATGAAATTGTTATGAAACTATAATTAATTGTTATTAAGATAATGTTGTTTATATTTTTATTCATAAAATGAAATTGTTATGAAACTATAATTCATTGTTATTAAGGTAATGTTGTTTATATTTTTATTTATAAAATGAAATTGTTATGAAACTATAATTAATTGTTATTAAGGTAATGTTGTTTATATTTTTATTCATAAAATGAAATTGTTATGAAACTATAATTAATTGTTATTAAGATAATGTTGTTTATATTTTTTATCATAAAATGAAATTGTTATGAAACTAGAGCTAATTGTTATTAAGGTAATGTTGTTTATATTTTTATTCATAAAATGAAATTGTTATGAAACTATAATTAATTGTTATTAAGGTAATGTTGTTTATATTTTTATTCATAAAATGAAATTGTTATGAAACTATAATTAATTGTTATTAAGGTAATGTTGTTTATATTTTTATTTATAAAATGAAATTGTTATGAAACTATAATTAATTGTTATTAAGGTAATGTTGTTTATATTTTTATTTATAAAATGAAATTGTTATGAAACTATAATTAATTGTTATTACGGTAATGTTGTTTATATTTTTATTCATAAAATGAAATTGTTATGAAACTATAATTAATTGTTATTAAGGTAATGTTGTTTATATTTTTATTTATAAAATGAAATTGTTATGAAACTAGAGCTAATTGTTATTAAGGTAATGTTGTTTATATTTTTATTTATGAAATGAAATTGTTATGAAACTATAATTAATTGTTATTAAGGTAATGTTGTTTATATTTTTATTTATAAAATGAAATTGTTGTGAAACTATAATTAATTGTTATTAAGGTAATGTTGTTTATATTTTTATTTATAAAATGAAATTGTTATGAAACTATAATTAATTGTTATTAAGGTAATGTTGTTTATATTTTTATTTATAAAATGAAATTGTTATGAAACTATAATTAATTGTTATTAAGGTAATGTTGTTTATATTTTTATTTATAAAATGAAATTGTTATGAAACTATAATTAATTGTTATTAAGGTAATGTTGTTTATATTTTTATTTATAAAATGAAATTGTTATGAAACTATAATTAATTGTTATTAAGGTAATGTTGTTTATATTTTTATTTATAAAATGAAATTGTTATGAAACTATAATTAATTGTTATTAAGGTAATGTTGTTTATATTTTTATTTATAAAATAAAATTGTTATGAAACTATAATTAATTGTTATTAAGGTAATGTTGTTTATATTTTTATTTATAAAATTAAATTGTGATGAAACTAGAGCTTATTGTTATTAAGGTAATGTTGTTTATATTTTTTATTTATAAAATAAAATTGTTATGAAACTATAATTAATTGTTATTAAGGTAATGTTGTTTATATTTTTATTTATAAAATGAAATTGTTATGAAACTAGAGCTAATTGTTATTAAGGTAATGTTGTTTATATTTTTTATTTATAAAATAAAATTGTTATGAAACTATAATTAATTGTTATTAAGGTAATGTTGTTTATATCTTTATTTATAAAATGAAATTGTTATGAAACTATAATTAATTGTTATTAAGGTAATGTTGTTTATATTTTTTATTTATAAAATTAAATTGTTATGAAACTATAATTAATTGTTATTAAGGTAATGTTGTTTATATTTTTATTTATAAAATGAAATTGTTATGAAACTAGAGCTAATTGTTATTAAGGTAATGTTGTTTATATTTTTATTTATGAAATGAAATTGTTATGAAACTATAATTAATTGTTATTAAGGTAATGTTGTTTATTATTTTATTTATAAAATGAAATTGTTATGAAACTATAATTAATTGTTATTAAGGTAATGTTGTTTTTATTTTTATTTATAAAATGAAATTGTTATGAAACTAGAGCTAATTGTTATTAAAGTAATGTTGTTTATATTTTTATTTATGAAATGAAATTGTTATGAAACTATAATTAATTGTTATTAAGGTAATGTTGTTTATATTTTTATTCATAAAATTAAATTGTTATGAAACTATAATTAATTGTTATTAAGGTAATGTTGTTTATATTTTTATTTATAAAATTAAATTGTTATGAAACTATAATCAATTGTTATTAAGGTAATGTTGTTTATATTTTTATTTATAAAATGAAATTGTAATGAAACTAGAGCTAATTGTTATTAAGGTAATGTTGTTTATATTTTTATTTATGAAATGAAATTGTTATGAAACTATAATTAATTGTTATTAAGGTAATGTTGTTTATATTTTTATTTATAAAATGAAATTGTTATGAAACTATAATTAATTGTTATTAAGGTAATGTTGTTTTTATTTTTATTTATAAAATGAAATTGTTATGAAACTAGAGCTAATTGTTATTAAGGTAATGTTGTTTATATTTTTATTCATGAAATGAAATTGTTATGAAACTAGAATTAATTGTTATTAAGGTAATGTTGTTTTTATTTTTATTTATAAAATGAAATTGTTATGAAACTATAATTAATTGTTATTAAGGTAATGTTGTTTATATTTTTATTTATAAAATGAAATTGTTATGAAACTAGAGCTAACGTTGTTATTAAGGTAATGTTGTTTATATTTTTATTTATAAAATGAAATTGTTATGAAACTATAATTAATTGTTATTAAGGTAATGTTGTTTATATTTTTATTCATAAAATGAAATTGTTATGAAACTATAATTAATTGTTATTAAGGTAATGTTGTTTATATTTTTTATTTATAAAATGAAATTGTTATGAAACTATAATTAATTGTTATTAAGGTAATGTTGTTTATATTTTTATTCATAAAATGAAATTGTTATGAAACTATAATTAATTGTTATTAAGGTAATGTTGTTTATATTTTTATTTATAAAATGAAATTGTTATGAAACTAGAGCTAACGTTGTTATTAAGGTAATGTTGTTTATATTTTTATTCATAAAATGAAATTGTTATGAAACTATAATTAATTGTTATTAAGGTAATGTTGTTTATATTTTTATTCATAAAATGAAATTGTTATGAAACTATAATTAATTGTTATTAAGGTAATGTTGTTTATATTTTTATTTATAAAATGAAATTGTTATGAAACTATAATTAATTGTTATTAAGGTAATGTTGTTTATATTTTTATTTATAAAATGAAATTGTTATGAAACTATAATTAATTGTTATTAAGGTAATGTTGTTTATATTTTTATTTATAAAATGAAATTGTTATGAAACTATAATTAATTGTTATTAAGGTAATGTTGTTTATATTTTTTATTTATAAAATAAAATTGTTATGAAACTATAATTAATTGTTATTAAGGTAATGTTGTTTATATTTTTATTTATAAAATGAAATTGTTATGAAACTATAATTAATTGTTATTAAGGTAATGTTGTTTATATTTTTTATTTATAAAATAAAATTGTTATGAAACTATAATTAATTGTTATTAAGGTAATGTTGTTTATATTTTTATTCATAAAATGAAATTGTTATGAAACTATAATTAATTGTTATTAAGGTAATGTTGTTTATATTTTTATTTATAAAATGAAATTGTTATGAAACTATAATTAATTGTTATTAAGGTAATGTTGTTTATATTTTTATTTATAAAATGAAATTGTTATGAAACTATAATTAATTGTTATTAAGGTAATGTTGTTTATATTTTTATTCATAAAATGAAATTGTTATGAAACTATAATTAATTGTTATTAAGGTAATGTTGTTTATATTTTTATTCATAAAATTAAATTGTTATGAAGCTATAATTAATTGTTATTAAAGTAATGTTGTTTATATTTTTATTCATAAAATGAAATTGTTATGAAACTATAATTAATTGTTATTAAGGTAATGTTGTTTATATTTTTATTTATAAAATGAAATTGTTATGAAACTATAATTAATTGTTATTAAGGTAATGTTGTTTATATTTTTTATTTATAAAATAAAATTGTTATGAAACTATAATTAATTGTTATTAAGGTAATGTTGTTTATATTTTTATTCATAAAATGAAATTGTTATGAAACTAGAGCTAATTGTTCTTAAGGTAATGTTGTTTATATTTTTATTTATAAAATGAAATTGTTATGAAACTATAATTAATTGTTATTAAGGTAATGTTGTTTATATTTTTATTTATAAAATGAAATTGTTATGAAACTATAATTAATTGTTATTAAGGTAATGTTGTTTATATTTTTTATTTATAAAATAAAATTGTTATGAAACTATAATTAATTGTTATTAAGGTAATGTTGTTTATATTTTTATTCATAAAATGAAATTGTTATGAAACTATAATTAATTGTTATTAAGGTAATGTTGTTTATATTTTTATTTATAAAATGAAATTGTTATGAAACTATAATTAATTGTTATTAAGGTAATGTTGTTTATATTTTTATTTATAAAATGAAATTGTTATGAAACTATAATTAATTGTTATTAAGGTAATGTTGTTTATATTTTTATTCATAAAATGAAATTGTTATGAAACTATAATTAATTGTTATTAAGGTAATGTTGTTTATATTTTTATTCAT
This sequence comes from Sepiola atlantica, assembly GCA_963556195.1. Taxonomy (NCBI): domain Eukaryota; kingdom Metazoa; phylum Mollusca; class Cephalopoda; order Sepiida; family Sepiolidae; genus Sepiola; species Sepiola atlantica. The sequence continues at coordinate 14,940,633 of OY744529.1, read as the reverse complement.
AAAATTAAATTGTTATGAAGCTATAATTAATTGTTATTAAAGTAATGTTGTTTATATTTTTATTCATAAAATGAAATTGTTATGAAACTATAATTAATTGTTATTAAGGTAATGTTGTTTATATTTTTATTTATAAAATGAAATTGTTATGAAACTATAATTAATTGTTATTAAGGTAATGTTGTTTATATTTTTATTTATAAAATGAAATTGTTATGAAACTATAATTAATTGTTATTAAGGTAATGTTGTTTATATTTTTATTCATAAAATGAAATGGTTATGAAACTATAATTAATTGTTATTAAGGTAATGTTGTTTATATTTTTATTTATAAATTGAAATTGTTATGAAACTATAATTAATTGTTATTAAGGTAATGTTGTTTATATTTTTATTTATAAAATGAAATTGTTATGAAACTATAATTAATTGTTATTAAGGTAATGTTGTTTATATTTTTATTTTTAAAATTAAATTGTTATGAAACTATAATTAATTGTTATTAAGGTAATGTTGTTTATATTTTTATTTATAAAATGAAATTGTTATGAAACTAGAGCTAATTGTTATTAAGGTAATGTTGTTTATATTTTTATTTATGAAATGAAATTGTTATGAAACTATAATTAATTGTTATTAAGGTAATGTTGTTTATATTTTTATTTATAAAATGAAATTGTTGTGAAACTATAATTAATTGTTATTAAGGTAATGTTGTTTATATTTTTATTTATAAAATGAAATTGTTATGAAACTATAATTAATTGTTATTAAGGTAATGTTGTTTATATTTTTATTTATAAAATGAAATTGTTATGAAACTATAATTAATTGTTATTAAGGTAATGTTGTTTATATTTTTATTTATAAAATGAAATTGTTATGAAACTATAATTAATTGTTATTAAGGTAATGTTGTTTATATTTTTATTTATAAAATGAAATTGTTATGAAACTATAATTAATTGTTATTAAGGTAATGTTGTTTATATTTTTATTTATAAAATGAAATTGTTATGAAACTATAATTAATTGTTATTAAGGTAATGTTGTTTATATTTTTATTTATAAAATGAAATTGTTATGAAACTATAATTAATTGTTATTAAGGTAATGTTGTTTTTATTTTTATTTATAAAATGAAATTGTTATGAAACTATAATCAATTGTTATTAAGGTAATGTTGTTTATATTTTTTATTTATAAAATGAAATTGTTATGAAACTATAATCAATTGTTATTAAGGTAATGTTGTTTATATTTTTATTAATAAAATGAAATTGTTATGAAACTATAATTAATTGTTATTAAGGTAATGTTGTTTATATTTTTATTTATGAAATCAAATTATTATGAAACTATAATTAATTGTTATTAAGGTAATGTTGTTTATATTTTTATTTATAAAATAAAATTGTTATGAAACTATAATTAATTGTTATAAAGGTAATGTTGTTTATATTTTTATTTATAAAATTAAATTGTGATGAAACTAGAGCTAATTGTTATTAAGGTAATGTTGTTTATATTTTTTATTTATAAAATAAAATTGTTATGAAACTATAATTAATTGTTATTAAGGTAATGTTGTTTATATTTTTATTTATAAAATGAAATTGTTATGAAACTAGAGCTAATTGTTATTAAGGTAATGTTGTTTATATTTTTTATTTATAAAATAAAATTGTTATGAAATTATAATTAATTGTTATTAAGGTAATGTTGTTTATATCTTTATTTATAAAATGAAATTGTTATGAAACTATAATTAATTGTTATTAAGGTAATGTTGTTTATATTTTTATTTATAAAATGAAATTGTTATGAAACTATAATTAATTGTTATTAAGGTAATGTTGTTTATATTTTTATTTATAAAATGAAATTGTTATGAAACTAGAGCTAATTGTTCTTAAGGTAATGTTGTTTATATTTTTATTTATAAAATGAAATTGTTATGAAACTATAATTAATTGTTATTAAGGTAATGTTGTTTATATTTTTATTCATAAAATGAAATTGTTATGAAACTAGAGCTAATTGTTCTTAAGGTAATGTTGTTTATATTTTTATTTATAAAATGAAATTGTTATGAAACTATAATTAATTGTTATTAAGGTAATGTTGTTTATATTTTTATTCATAAAATGAAATTGTTATGAAACTATAATTAATTGTTATTAAGGTAATGTTGTTTATATTTTTATTTATAAAATGAAATTGTTATGAAACTATAATTAATTGTTATTAAGGTAATGTTGTTTATATTTTTATTCATAAAATTAAATTGTTATGAAGCTATAATTAATTGTTATTAAGGTAATGTTGTTTATATTTTTATTCATAAAATGAAATTGTTATGAAACTATAATTAATTGTTATTAAGGTAATGTTGTTTATATTTTTATTTATAAAATGAAATTGTTATGAAACTATAATTAATTGTTATTAAGGTAATGTTGTTTATATTTTTATTTATAAAATGAAATTGTTATGAAACTATAATTAATTGTTATTAAGGTAATGTTGTTTATATTTTTATTCATAAAATGAAATGGTTATGAAACTATAATTAATTGTTATTAAGGTAATGTTGTTTATATTTTTATTTATAAAATGAAATTGTTATTAAACTATAATTAATTGTTATTAAGGTAATGTTGTTTATATTTTTATTTATAAAATGAAATTGTTATGAAACTATAATTAATTGTTATTAAGGTAATGTTGTTTATATTTTTATTTTTAAAATTAAATTGTTATGAAACTATAATTAATTGTTATTAAGGTAATGTTGTTTATATTTTTATTTATAAAATGAAATTGTTATGAAACTAGAGCTAATTGTTATTAAGGTAATGTTGTTTATATTTTTATTTATGAAATGAAATTGTTATGAAACTATAATTAATTGTTATTAAGGTAATGTTGTTTATATTTTTATTTATAAAATGAAATTGTTGTGAAACTATAATTAATTGTTATTAAGGTAATGTTGTTTATATTTTTATTTATAAAATGAAATTGTTATGAAACTATAATTAATTGTTATTAAGGTAATGTTGTTTATATTTTTATTTATAAAATGAAATTGTTATGAAACTATAATTAATTGTTATTAAGGTAATGTTGTTTATATTTTTATTTATAAAATGAAATTGTTATGAAACTATAATTAATTGTTATTAAGGTAATGTTGTTTATATTTTTATTTATAAAATGAAATTGTTATGAAACTATAATTAATTGTTATTAAGGTAATGTTGTTTATATTTTTATTTATAAAATGAAATTGTTATGAAACTATAATTAATTGTTATTAAGGTAATGTTGTTTATATTTTTATTTATAAAATGAAATTGTTATGAAACTATAATTAATTGTTATTAAGGTAATGTTGTTTATATTTTTTATTTATAAAATGAAATTGTTATGAAACTATAATTAATTGTTATTAAGGTAATGTTGTTTATATTTTTATTCATAAAATGAAATTGTTATGAAACTATAATTAATTGTTATTAAGGTAATGTTGTTTATATTTTTATTTATAAAATGAAATTGTTATGAAACTATAATTAATTGTTATTAAGGTAATGTTGTTTATATTTTTATTTATAAAATGAAATTGTTATGAAACTATAATTAATTGTTATTAAGGTAATGTTGTTTATATTTTTATTCATAAAATGAAATTGTTATGAAACTATAATTAATTGTTATTAAGGTAATGTTGTTTATATTTTTATTTATAAAATGAAATTGTTATGAAACTATAATTAATTGTTATTAAGGTAATGTTGTTTATATTTTTATTCATAAAATTAAATTGTTATGAAGCTATAATTAATTGTTATTAAGGTAATGTTGTTTATATTTTTATTCATAAAATGAAATTGTTATGAAACTATAATTAATTGTTATTAAGGTAATGTTGTTTATATTTTTATTTATAAAATGAAATTGTTATGAAACTATAATTAATTGTTATTAAGGTAATGTTGTTTATATTTTTATTTATAAAATGAAATTGTTATGAAACTATAATTAATTGTTATTAAGGTAATGTTGTTTATATTTTTATTCATAAAATGAAATGGTTATGAAACTATAATTAATTGTTATTAAGGTAATGTTGTTTATATTTTTATTTATAAAATGAAATTGTTATGAAACTATAATTAATTGTTATTAAGGTAATGTTGTTTATATTTTTATTTATAAAATGAAATTGTTATGAAACTATAATTAATTGTTATTAAGGTAATGTTGTTTATATTTTTATTTTTAAAATTAAATTGTTATGAAACTATAATTAATTGTTATTAAGGTAATGTTGTTTATATTTTTATTTATAAAATGAAATTGTTATGAAACTAGAGCTAATTGTTATTAAGGTAATGTTGTTTATATTTTTATTTATGAAATGAAATTGTTATGAAACTATAATTAATTGTTATTAAGGTAATGTTGTTTATATTTTTATTTATAAAATGATATTGTTGTGAAACTATAATTAATTGTTATTAAGGTAATGTTGTTTATATTTTTATTTATAAAAATAAATTGTTATGAAACTATAATTAATTGTTATTAAGGTAATGTTGTTTATATTTTTATTTATAAAATGAAATTGTTATGAAACTATAATTAATTGTTATTAAGGTAATGTTGTTTATATTTTTATTTATAAAATGAAATTGTTATGAAACTATAATTAATTGTTATTAAGGTAATGTTGTTTATATTTTTATTTATAAAATGAAATTGTTATGAAACTATAATTAATTGTTATTAAGGTAATGTTGTTTATATTTTTATTTATAAAATGAAATTGTTATGAAACTATAATTAATTGTTATTAAGGTAATGTTGTTTATATTTTTATTTATAAAATGAAATTGTTATGAAACTATAATTAATTGTTATTAAGGTAATGTTGTTTATATTTTTTATTTATAAAATGAAATTGTTATGAAACTATAATTAATTGTTATTAAGGTAATGTTGTTTATATTTTTATTCATAAAATGAAATTGTTATGAAACTATAATTAATTGTTATTAAGGTAATGTTGTTTATATTTTTATTTATAAAATGAAATTGTTATGAAACTATAATTAATTGTTATTAAGGTAATGTTGTTTATATTTTTATTTATAAAATGAAATTGTTATGAAACTATAATTAATTGTTATTAAGGTAATGTTGTTTATATTTTTATTCATAAAATGAAATTGTTATGAAACTATAATTAATTGTTATTAAGGTAATGTTGTTTATATTTTTATTTATAAAATGAAATTGTTATGAAACTATAATTAATTGTTATTAAGGTAATGTTGTTTATATTTTTATTCATAAAATTAAATTGTTATGAAGCTATAATTAATTGTTATTAAGGTAATGTTGTTTATATTTTTATTCATAAAATGAAATTGTTATGAAACTATAATTAATTGTTATTAAGGTAATGTTGTTTATATTTTTATTCATAAAATGAAATTGTTATGAAACTATAATTAATTGTTATTAAGGTAATGTTGTTTATATTTTTATTTATAAAATGAAATTGTTATGAAACTATAATTAATTGTTATTAAGGTAATGTTGTTTATATTTTTATTCATAAAATGAAATGGTTATGAAACTATAATTAATTGTTATTAAGGTAATGTTGTTTATATTTTTATTTATAAAATGAAATTGTTATGAAACTATAATTAATTGTTATTAAGGTAATGTTGTTTATATTTTTATTTATAAAATGAAATTGTTATGAAACTATAATTAATTGTTATTAAGGTAATGTTGTTTATATTTTTATTTTTAAAATTAAATTGTTATGAAACTATAATTAATTGTTATTAAGGTAATGTTGTTTATATTTTTATTTATAAAATGAAATTGTTATGAAACTAGAGCTAATTGTTATTAAGGTAATGTTGTTTATATTTTTATTTATGAAATGAAATTGTTATGAAACTATAATTAATTGTTATTAAGGTAATGTTGTTTATATTTTTATTTATAAAATGAAATTGTTGTGAAACTATAATTAATTGTTATTAAGGTAATGTTGTTTATATTTTTATTTATAAAATGAAATTGTTATGAAACTATAATTAATTGTTATTAAGGTAATGTTGTTTATATTTTTATTTATAAAATGAAATTGTTATGAAACTATAATTAATTGTTATTAAGGTAATGTTGTTTATATTTTTATTTATAAAATGAAATTGTTATGAAACTATAATTAATTGTTATTAAGGTAATGTTGTTTATATTTTTATTTATAAAATGAAATTGTTATGAAACTATAATTAATTGTTATTAAGGTAATGTTGTTTATATTTTTATTTATAAAATGAAATTGTTATGAAACTATAATTAATTGTTATTAAGGTAATGTTGTTTATATTTTTATTTATAAAATGAAATTGTTATGAAACTATAATTAATTGTTATTAAGGTAATGTTGTTTTTATTTTTATTTATAAAATGAAATTGTTATGAAACTATAATCAATTGTTATTAAGGTAATGTTGTTTATATTTTTTATTTATAAAATGAAATTGTTATGAAACTATAATCAATTGTTATTAAGGTAATGTTGTTTATATTTTTATTAATAAAATGAAATTGTTATGAAACTATAATTAATTGTTATTAAGGTAATGTTGTTTATATTTTTATTTATGAAATGAAATTGTTATGAAACTATAATTAATTGTTATTAAGGTAATGTTGTTTATATTTTTATTTATAAAATAAAATTGTTATGAAACTATAATTAATTGTTATTAAGGTAATGTTGTTTATATTTTTATTTATAAAATTAAATTGTGATGAAACTAGAGCTAATTGTTATTAAGGTAATGTTGTTTATATTTTTTATTTATAAAATAAAATTGTTATGAAACTATAATTAATTGTTATTAAGGTAATGTTGTTTATATTTTTATTTATAAAATGAAATTGTTATGAAACTAGAGCTAATTGTTATTAAGGTAATGTTGTTTATATTTTTTATTTATAAAATAAAATTGTTATGAAACTATAATTAATTGTTATTAAGGTAATGTTGTTTATATCTTAATTTATAAAATGAAATTGTTATGAAACTATAATTAATTGTTATTAAGGTAATGTTGTTTATATTTTTTATTTATAAAATTAAATTGTTATGAAACTATAATTAATTGTTATTAAGGTAATGTTGTTTATATTTTTATTTATAAAATGAAATTGTTATGAAACTAGAGCTAATTGTTATTAAGGTAATGTTGTTTTTATTTTTATTTATGAAATGAAATTGTTATGAAACTATAATTAATTGTTATTAAGGTAATGTTGTTTATTATTTTATTTATAAAATGAAATTGTTATGAAACTATAATTAATTGTTATTAAGGTAATGTTGTTTTTATTTTTATTTATAAAATGAAATTGTTATGAAACTAGAGCTAATTGTTATTAAGGTAATGTTGTTTATATTTTTATTTATGAAATGAAATTGTTATGAAACTATAATTAATTGTTATTAAGGTAATGTTGTTTATATTTTTATTCATAAAATGAAATTGTTATGAAACTATAATTAATTGTTATTAAGGTAATGTTGTTTATATTTTTTATTTATAAAATTAAATTGTTATGAAACTATAATTAATTGTTATTAAGGTAATGTTGTTTATATTTTTATTTATAAAATGAAATTGTTATGAAACTAGAGCTAATTGTTATTAAAGTAATGTTGTTTATATTTTTATTTATGAAATGAAATTGTTATGAAACTATAATTAATTGTTATTAAGGTAATGTTGTTTATATTTTTATTTATAAAATGAAATTGTTATGAAACTATAATTAATTGTTATTAAGGTAATGTTGTTTTTATTTTTATTTATAAAATGAAATTGTTATGAAACTAGAGCTAATTGTTATTAAGGTAATGTTGTTTATATTTTTATTTATGAAATGAAATTGTTATGAAACTATAATTAATTGTTATTAAGGTAATGTTGTTTATATTTTTATTCATAAAATTAAATTGTTATGAAACTATAATTAATTGTTATTAAGGTAATGTTGTTTATATTTTTATTTATAAAATGAAATTGTTATGAAACTATAATTAATTGTTATTAAGGTAATGTTGTTTATATTTTTATTCATAAAATGAAATTGTTATGAAACTATAATTAATTGTTATTAAGGTAATGTTGTTTATATTTTTATTTATAAAATGAAATTGTTATGAAACTATAATTAATTGTTATTAAGGTAATGTTGTTTATATTTTTATTCATAAAATTAAATTGTTATGAAGCTATAATTAATTGTTATTAAGGTAATGTTGTTTATATTTTTATTCATAAAATGAAATTGTTATGAAACTATAATTAATTGTTATTAAGGTAATGTTGTTTATATTTTTATTTATAAAATGAAATTGTTATGAAACTATAATTAATTGTTATTAAGGTAATGTTGTTTATATTTTTATTTATAAAATGAAATTGTTATGAAACTATAATCAATTGTTATTAAGGTAATGTTGTTTATATTTTTATTCATAAAATGAAATGGTTATGAAACTATAATTAATTGTTATTAAGGTAATGTTGTTTATATTTTTATTTATAAAATGAAATTGTTATGAAACTATAATTAATTGTTATTAAGGTAATGTTGTTTATATTTTTATTTATAAAATGAAATTGTTATGAAACTATAATTAATTGTTATTAAGGTAATGTTGTTTATATTTTTATTTTTAAAATTAAATTGTTATGAAACTATAATTAATTGTTATTAAGGTAATGTTGTTTATATTTTTATTTATAAAATGAAATTGTTATGAAACTAGAGCTAATTGTTATTAAGGTAATGTTGTTTATATTTTTATTTATGAAATGAAATTGTTATGAAACTATAATTAATTGTTATTAAGGTAATGTTGTTTATATTTTTATTTATAAAATGAAATTGTTGTGAAACTATAATTAATTGTTATTAAGGTAATGTTGTTTATATTTTTATTTATAAAAATAAATTGTTATGAAACTATAATTAATTGTTATTAAGGTAATGTTGTTTATATTTTTATTTATAAAATGAAATTGTTATGAAACTATAATTAATTGTTATTAAGGTAATGTTGTTTATATTTTTATTTATAAAATGAAATTGTTATGAAACTATAATTAATTGTTATTAAGGTAATGTTGTTTATATTTTTATTTATAAAATGAAATTGTTATGAAACTATAATTAATTGTTATTAAGGTAATGTTGTTTATATTTTTATTTATAAAATGAAATTGTTATGAAACTATAATTAATTGTTATTAAGGTAATGTTGTTTATATTTTTATTTATAAAATGAAATTGTTATTAAACTATAATTAATTGTTATTAAGGTAATGTTGTTTATATTTTTTATTTATAAAATGAAATTGTTATGAAACTATAATTAATTGTTATTAAGGTAATGTTGTTTATATTTTTATTCATAAAATGAAATTGTTATGAAACTATAATTAATTGTTATTAAGGTAATGTTGTTTATATTTTTATTTATAAAATGAAATTGTTATGAAACTATAATTAATTGTTATTAAGGTAATGTTGTTTATATTTTTATTTATAAAATGAAATGTTATGAAACTATAATTAATTGTTATTAAGGTAATGTTGTTTATATTTTTATTCATAAAATGAAATTGTTATGAAACTATAATTAATTGTTATTAAGGTAATGTTGTTTATATTTTTATTTATAAAATGAAATTGTTATGAAACTATAATTAATTGTTATTAAGGTAATGTTGTTTATATTTTTATTCATAAAATTAAATTGTTATGAAGCTATAATTAATTGTTATTAAGGTAATGTTGTTTATATTTTTATTCATAAAATGAAATTGTTATGAAACTATAATTAATTGTTATTAAGGTAATGTTGTTTATATTTTTATTTATAAAATGAAATTGTTATGAAACTATAATTAATTGTTATTAAGGTAATGTTGTTTATATTTTTATTTATAAAATGAAATTGTTATGAAACTATAATTAATTGTTATTAAGGTAATGTTGTTTATATTTTTATTCATAAAATGAAATGGTTATGAAACTATAATTAATTGTTATTAAGGTAATGTTGTTTATATTTTTATTTATAAAATGAAATTGTTATGAAACTATAATTAATTGTTATTAAGGTAATGTTGTTTATATTTTTATTTATAAAATGAAATTGTTATGAAACTATAATTAATTGTTATTAAGGTAATGTTGTTTATATTTTTATTTTTAAAATTAAATTGTTATGAAACTATAATTAATTGTTATTAAGGTAATGTTGTTTATATTTTTATTTATAAAATGAAATTGTTATGAAACTAGAGCTAATTGTTATTAAGGTAATGTTGTTTATATTTTTATTTATGAAATGAAATTGTTATGAAACTATAATTAATTGTTATTAAGGTAATGTTGTTTATATTTTTATTTATAAAATGAAATTTTTGTGAAACTATAATTAATTGTTATTAAGGTAATGTTGTTTATATTTTTATTTATAAAATGAAATTGTTATGAAACTATAATTAATTGTTATTAAGGTAATGTTGTTTATATTTTTATTTATAAAATGAAATTGTTATGAAACTATAATTAATTGTTATTAAGGTAATGTTGTTTATATTTTTATTTATAAAATGAAATTGTTATGAAACTATAATTAATTGTTATTAAGGTAATGTTGTTTATATTTTTATTTATAAAATGAAATTGTTATGAAACTATAATTAATTGTTATTAAGGTAATGTTGTTTATATTTTTATTTATAAAATGAAATTGTTATGAAACTATAATTAATTGTTATTAAGGTAATGTTGTTTATATTTTTATTTATAAAATGAAATTGTTATGAAACTATAATTAATTGTTATTAAGGTAATGTTGTTTTTATTTTTATTTATAAAATGAAATTGTTATGAAACTATAATCAATTGTTATTAAGGTAATGTTGTTTATATTTTTTATTTATAAAATGAAATTGTTATGAAACTATAATCAATTGTTATTAAGGTAATGTTGTTTATATTTTTATTAATAAAATGAAATTGTTATGAAACTATAATTAATTGTTATTAAGGTAATGTTGTTTATATTTTTATTTATGAAATGAAATTGTTATGAAACTATAATTAATTGTTATTAAGGTAATGTTGTTTATATTTTTATTTATAAAATAAAATTGTTATGAAACTATAATTAATTGTTATTAAGGTAATGTTGTTTATATTTTTATTTATAAAATTAAATTGTGATGAAACTAGAGCTAATTGTTATTAAGGTAATGTTGTTTATATTTTTTATTTATAAAATAAAATTGTTATGAAACTATAATTAATTGTTATTAAGGTAATGTTGTTTATATTTTTATTTATAAAATGAAATTGTTATGAAACTAGAGCTAATTGTTATTAAGGTAATGTTGTTTATATTTTTTATTTATAAAATAAAATTGTTATGAAACTATAATTAATTGTTATTAAGGTAATGTTGTTTATATCTTTATTTATAAAATGAAATTGTTATGAAACTATAATTAATTGTTATTAAGGTAATGTTGTTTATATTTTTTATTTATAAAATTAAATTGTTATGAAACTATAATTAATTGTTATTAAGGTAATGTTGTTTATATTTTTATTTATAAAATGAAATTGTTATGAAACTAGAGCTAATTGTTATTAAGGTAATGTTGTTTTTATTTTTATTTATGAAATGAAATTGTTATGAAACTATAATTAATTGTTATTAAGGTAATGTTGTTTATTATTTTATTTATAAAATGAAATTGTTATGAAACTATAATTAATTGTTATTAAGGTAATGTTGTTTTTATTTTTATTTATAAAATGAAATTGTTATGAAACTAGAGCTAATTGTTATTAAGGTAATGTTGTTTATATTTTTATTTATGAAATGAAATTGTTATGAAACTATAATTAATTGTTATTAAGGTAATGTTGTTTATATTTTTATTCATAAAATGAAATTGTTATGAAACTATAATTAATTGTTATTAAGGTAATGTTGTTTATATTTTTTATTTATAAAATTAAATTGTTATGAAACTATAATTAATTGTTATTAAGGTAATGTTGTTTATATTTTTATTTATAAAATGAAATTGTTATGAAACTAGAGCTAATTGTTATTAAAGTAATGTTGTTTATATTTTTATTTATGAAATGAAATTGTTATGAAACTATAATTAATTGTTATTAAGGTAATGTTGTTTATATTTTTATTTATAAAATGAAATTGTTATGAAACTATAATTAATTGTTATTAAGGTAATGTTGTTTTTATTTTTATTTATAAAATGAAATTGTTATGAAACTAGAGCTAATTGTTATTAAGGTAATGTTGTTTATATTTTTATTTATGAAATGAAATTGTTATGAAACTATAATTAATTGTTATTAAGGTAATGTTGTTTATATTTTTATTCATAAAATTAAATTGTTATGAAACTATAATTAATTGTTATTAAGGTAATGTTGTTTATATTTTTATTTATAAAATTAAATTGTTATGAAACTATAATCAATTGTTATTAAGGTAATGTTGTTTATATTTTTATTTATAAAATGAAATTGTTATGAAACTAGAGCTAATTGTTATTAAGGTAATGTTGTTTATATTTTTATTTATGAAATGAAATTGTTATGAAACTATAATTAATTGTTATTAAGGTAATGTTGTTTATATTTTTATTTATAAAATGAAATTGTTATGAAACTATAATTAATTGTTATTAAGGTAATGTTGTTTTTATTTTTATTTATAAAATGAAATTGTTATGAAACTAGAGCTAATTGTTATTAAGGTAATGTTGTTTATATTTTTATTTATGAAATGAAATTGTTATGAAACTAGAATTAATTGTTATTAAGGTAATGTTGTTTTTATTTTTATTTATAAAATGAAATTGTTATGAAACTATAATTAATTGTTATTAAGGTAATGTTGTTTATATTTTTATTTATAAAATGAAATTGTTATGAAACTAGAGCTAACGTTGTTATTAAGGTAATGTTGTTTATATTTTTATTTATAAAATGAAATTGTTATGAAACTATAATTAATTGTTATTAAGGTAATGTTGTTTATATTTTTATTCATAAAATGAAATTGTTATGAAACTATAATTAATTGTTATTAAGGTAATGTTGTTTATATTTTTTATTTATAAAATGAAATTGTTATGAAACTATAATTAATTGTTATTAAGGTAATGTTGTTTATATTTTTATTCATAAAATGAAATTGTTATGAAACTATAATTAATTGTTATTAAGGTAATGTTGTTTATATTTTTATTTATAAAATGAAATTGTTATGAAACTAGAGCTAACGTTGTTATTAAGGTAATGTTGTTTATATTTTTATTTATAAAATGAAATTGTTATGAAACTATAATTAATTGTTATTAAGGTAATGTTGTTTATATTTTTATTCATAAAATGAAATTGTTATGAAACTATAATTAATTGTTATTAAGGTAATGTTGTTTATATTTTTATTTATAAAATGAAATTGTTATGAAACTATAATTAATTGTTATTAAGGTAATGTTGTTTATATTTTCATTTATAAAATGAAATTGTTATGAAACTATAATCAATTGTTATTAAGGTAATGTTGTTTATATTTTTTATTTATAAAATGAAATTGTTATGAAACTATAATTAATTGTTATTAAGGTAATGTTGTTTATATTTTTTATTTATAAAATGAAATTGTTATGAAACTATAATTAATTGTTATTAAGGTAATGTTGTTTATATTTTTTATTTATAAAATGAAATTGTTATTCAACTATAATTAATTGTTATTAAGGTAATGTTGTTTATATTTTTATTTATAAAATGAAATTGTTATGAAACTATAATTAATTGTTATTAAGGTAATGTTGTTTATATTTTCATTTATAAAATGAAATTGTTATGAAACTATAATCAATTGTTATTAAGGTAATGTTGTTTATATTTTTTATTTATAAAATGAAATTGTTATGAAACTATAATTAATTGTTATTAAGGTAATGTTGTTTATATTTTTTATTTATAAAATGAAATTGTTATGAAACTATAATTAATTGTTATTAAGGTAATGTTGTTTATATTTTTTATTTATAAAATGAAATTGTTATGAAACTATAATTAATTGTTATTAAGGTAATGTTGTTTATATTTTTATTTATAAAATGAAATTGTTATGAAACTATAATTAATTGTTATTAAGGTAATGTTGTTTATATTTTCATTTATAAAATGAAATTGTTATGAAACTATAATCAATTGTTATTAAGGTAATGTTGTTTATATTTTTTATTTATAAAATGAAATTGTTATGAAACTATAATTAATTGTTATTAAGGTAATGTTGTTTATATTTTTTATTTATAAAATGAAATTGTTATGAAACTAGAGCTAATTGTTATTAAGGTAATGTTGTTTATATTTTTTATTTATAAAATGAAATTGTTATGAAACTATAATTAATTGTTATTAAGGTAATGTTGTTTATATTTTTTATTTATAAAATGAAATTGTTATGAAACTATAATTAATTGTTATTAAGGTAATGTTGTTTATATTTTTTATTTATAAAATGAAATTGTTATTCAACTATAATTAATTGTTATTAAGGTAATGTTGTTTATATTTTTATTTATAAAATGAAATTGTTATGAAACTATAATTAATTGTTATTAAGGTAATGTTGTTTATATTTTTATTTATAAAATGAAATTGTTATGAAACTATAATTAATTGTTATTAAAGTAATGTTGTTTATATTTTTATTTATAAAATGAAATTGTTATGAAACTATAATTAATTGTTATTAAGGTAATGTTGTTTATATTTTTATTTATAAAATGAAATTGTTATGAAACTATAATTAATTGTTATTAAGGTAATGTTGTTTATATTTTTATTAATAAAATGAAATTGTTATGAAACTATAATTAATTGTTATTAAGGTAATGTTGTTTATATTTTTATTTATAAAATGAAATTGTTATGAAACTATAATCAATTGTTATTAAGGTAATGTTGTTTATATTTTTATTTATAAAATGAAATTGTTATGAAACTATAATTAATTGTTATTAAGGTAATGTTGTTTATATTTTTATTTATAAAATGAAATTGTTATGAAACTATAATTAATTGTTATTAAGGTAATGTTGTTTATATTTTTATTAATAAAATGAAATTGTTATGAAACTATAATTAATTGTTATTAAGGTAATGTTGTTTATATTTTTATTTATAAAATGAAATTGTTATGAAACTATAATTAATTGTTATTAAGGTAATGTTGTTTATATTTTTATTAATAAAATGAAATTGTTATGAAACTATAATCAATTGTTATTAAGGTAATGTTGTTTATATTTTTATTTATAAAATGAAATTGTTATGAAACTATAATTAATTGTTATTAAGGTAATGTTGTTTATATTTTTATTTATAAAATGAAATTGTTATGAAACTAGAGCTAATTGTTATTAAGGTAATGTTGTTTATATTTTTATTTATAAAATGAAATTGTTATGAAACTATAGTCAATTGTTATTAAGGTAATGTTGTTTATATTTTTATTTATAAAATGAAATTGTTATGAAACTATAATCAATTGTTATTAAGGTAATGTTGTTTATATTTTTATTTATAAAATGAAATTGTTATGAAACTATAATTAATTGTTATTAAGGTGATGTTGTTTATATTTTTATTTATAAAATGAAATTGTTATGAAACTATAATTAATTGTTATTAAGGTAATGTTGTTTATATTTTTTATTTATAAAATGAAATTGTTATGAAACTATAATTAATTGTTATTAAGGTAATGTTATTTATATTTTTATTTATAAAATTAAATTGTTATGAAACTATAATTAATTGTTATTAAGGTAATGTTGTTTATATTTTTATTTATAAAATAAAATTGTTATGAAACTATAATCAATTGTTATTAAGGTAATGTTGTTTATATTTTTATTTATAAAATGAAATTGTTATGAAACTATAATCAATTGTTATTAAGGTAATGTTGTTTATATTTTTATTTATAAAATGAAATTGTTATGAAACTATAATTAATTGTTATTAAGGTAATGTTGTTTATATTTTTATTTATAAAATGAAATTGTTATGAAACTAGAGCTAATTGTTATTAAGGTAATGTTGTTTATATTTTTTATTTATAAAATGAAATTGTTATGAAACTATAATCAATTGTTATTAAGGTAATGTTGTTTATATTTTTATTTATAAAATGAAATTGTTATGAAACTATAATTAATTGTTTTTAAGGTAATGTTGTTTATATTTTTATTTATAAAATGAAATTGTTATGAAACTATAATTAATTGTTATTAAGGTAATGTTGTTTATATTTTTTATTTATAAAATGAAATTGTTATGAAACTAGAGCTAATTGTTATTAAGATAATGTTGTTTATATTTTTATTTATAAAATGAAATTGTTATGAAACTAGAGCTAATTGTTATTAAGGTAATGTTGTTTATATTTTTATTTATAAAATGAAATTGTTATGAAACTAGAGCTAATTGTTATTAAGGTAATGTTGTTTATATTTTTATTTATAAAATGAAATTGTTATGAAACTATAATCAATTGTTATTAAGGTAATGTTGTTTATATTTTTATTTATAAAATGAAATTGTTATGAAACTATAATTAATTGTTATTAAGGTAATGTTGTTTATATTTTTATTTATAAAATGAAATTGTTATGAAACTATAATTAATTGTTATTAAGGTAATGTTGTTTATATTTTTATTTATAAAATGAAATTGTTATGAAACTATAATCAATTGTTATTAAGGTAATGTTGTTTATATTTTTATTTATAAAATGAAATTGTTATGAAACTATAATTAATTGTTATTAAGGTAATGTTGTTTATATTTTTATTTATAAAATGAAATTGTTATGAAACTATAATTAATTGTTATTAAGGTAATGTTGTTTATATTTTTATTTATAAAATGAAATTGTTATGAAACTATAATTAATTGTTATTAAGGTAATGTTGTTTATATTTTTATTTATAAAATGAAATTGTTATGAAACTATAATTAATTGTTATTAAGGTAATGTTGTTTATATTTTTATTTATAAAATGAAATTGTTATGAAACTAGAGCTAATGTTGTTGTAATCTCTATTCATAAAAGGATTGGATGTAAACAGCTTCCGAAACTTTCAATCTTTTAATTAAATAAATTATAAAGACATTACAAATGCTTTCTTTTAATTAAATAAATTATAAAGACATTACAAATGCTTTCTTTTCGACAGTTTAAATGTTTCTAAATTCCCCTCAAACTCCAAATGATCACAAAGTAATTCATTCTTTTTTCATCTATTAACAAAAGATTAAAATCAGTGACTTGTTTCCGAAGAAACAGAAATGCATACCGATGGATTTAATTTCGTAATTTAATTGTTTCTTTAAATAGGATTCTTAAAATTCGTTTTATTTCATGCTATTGCATTCTTGATTTTAATAAATATTCGATTAATCTTCTCTATATTAATAAAGTAAACTCGATTTTCCCCTGCAACTTCAGTCACTATAGGACTTTAAACACAAGCGCTTTATAGAATTCCCAGATGGTCATGCTTTATGCCAATAATTGATGTGTGTTTTCGGAAATTATCAGTCATTTTCATTCGATTTCACAATTTCCTACATTAATTCCGGCATACATGACACTCTCAAGCATGTCATACATTCAGAAAGTCGGAGTAACTTTAAACACACTCACTGACCCCCTCCTACGGGAGGCGGAGAGTGAACTTTGTCAAGGGGAGGTTTGGGCGCCTTTTTTGCGACGAGGGGTCTTGGCAGTTTTGGGCAGTTGAGATTTAGCGAGGCTACAATGAACCTCGTGTCGACTCCATGGACCATTTTACAATTTCTCTACTGTTGTGTTTTGCGAGGAATCGACCACGCGCCAACTCTAACAGAGTATAAGAACTCTAACGACCGAGCAATAATGTAACCTTGTGTCAACATTTTTTATTCCCTAATTGATGATCTACTAAAAAGCGGATCAGACAGATCGCAACGTTTCTGCAACCAAGAAAAGCCACTTCCATTTTGATGTTTTCCTGAAATCGAGGTAGGTGTGAATGCTTTTGATGGACTGTATGGATTCAACAAAAGTATGTTTTTGGATTGATATGTTTGATGTTATGTATTTTTATGTAATTGTGTATATAATTTTATATATTTTCAAAGCGTAATTTTATTACCTGTAGTAGTATAACTGCGGTAATGGTCCTCTGAAGAGAAGAATTATCTTTGAAAACTCATGAGCTAAGGACTTAAGGATGCTTTGCATGAACTTTGAATTCTAATAAAATTTGATTGACACCTTATTTTATTACTTCATTTTATATTATAATATATTTATATATATATATATTTATATATATATATATATATATATATATATATATATATATATATATATTTATATATATATATTTATATTTGTATATATATATATATATATTTATGTATATATATTTATATATATATATATATATTTATTTATATATATATATATTTATTTATATATATATATTTATATATTATATATATTTATATATATATATTTATATATATATATATTTATATATTTATATGTATATATATATATTTATATATATATATATATTTATATATTTATATATATATATATATATATATATATATATATATATATATATATATATTTATGTGTGAAAAAAATAAACGGAAAACAAGTTAAAGTGCAGGAGAAAAACAAAGACAAGAGATTTTGAACGGTTTCGTTCTGTTGGAGAACGTCTTCAGAAATGAAGATAATAAAATAGTTTTATTTTGAAGGGACATACATGGGATGAGGGGAGGATGATCTGATTGGACCATGTGAGAAGACATTAGATGATGTTGAAATATGACGGGTGGGTGGCACATTCTTCTATGTTTCTTATTCTTCTGTTTATATTTCTATTTATTTTCTTTCTCTTTTTTACTTTCACACCTAATGAGCTAGTGTGGAGAAGGTGGTTGGAGAGGGGGAAAGGCGACAAGGGGGAGATAGTACGAGTAGCTGACCAGGGTGAACAAGTTTAAAAACCTAATGTGTGATAAACTAGCAGACTTATCCCCGATTCATTCTGATTAATCTTTGGGTTCTGGCATCCAATGTATCAATTTCATGCCCACTCCCACTTGTTCACCCTGGTCAGCTACTCGTACTATCCCCCCCCCTTGTAGCCTTTCCCAATCTTCAATCGAGTCTAAGAAAATAGTGGCAGCTCTAGTCAGAAACAAAGCCAAGTGAGTGAGTGGGGGGAAGGGATGAAGTTAAAAGATAAGGAAAGTGAGCGATAAGGTTAGTTAAATCAGCTATGACTGATGCTGGGAGAGGAGAAGGGGGAGGGTTTGTTTGGTTACTGTTCATTGCCAGTAAGCAATAAACCAATATATATATATTGTTTATGTAGTCAAACTGAAGTGTTTAGCTCAATGGATGCTAGACGTTTCTACGGTACTAATATTTGATTTCAGAGCAGTTATACAATATGGAAATAGGTGTGTTTCTTAAAAAATATTCGATATAAGTCATTTATATATATATATATATATATATATATATATATATATATATATATATAGTGTGTTAGAGTGAAATAAATTCCAGAAGGAAATTTGAGTATGAGAGCTCATCGTAATAAACAGAGCAAGAATAAAATAAAGTAAAGTAACCCTAACCCACACCTAATGAGCTAGTCTGGAGAAGGTGGTTGGAGAGGGGGAAAAGCGACAAGGGGGGAGATAGTACGAGTAGCTGACCAGGGTGAACAAGTGGGAGTGGGCATGAAATTGATTCATTGGACGCAAGAACCCAAAGATTAATCAGAATGAATCGGGGATAAGTCTGCTAGTTTATCACACATTAGGTTTTTAAAGAGTAATAAAAGGTCTTATATATATATATATATATATATATATATATATATATATATATATATATATATATATATATATAAGTGGACATTGATAACTACATTATGCTTCATCGCCCCTGTTCTCTCTCCATACGATGTCGCTGATATCTAGAATTGCACCAACGAGACAATAAGAATTGGCAGTTCAGTATAAACCTTGGACAGAATCTACCTCGTCGCCAGCCAAAATCTAAACCTGCCAAATTTTAATAGTACCCAACTTTTCCTATATACACGTCTGTATCAGCCGCTCTCTGCTGGGAAAAGGACCGACTGTTATCTGCCAACTCTCGTCATGAAATCTCGTTTCCTAGAGTAAAAACCTTATTCATGAGATATTCATACTTATCTGTACCCCCCTATCTTCTCTTTAAAAGTCCTTGTCGTTAAAAGTGCTTTAGAGCTCCTTGTATAAAAAGTGACATATCGCTCTTCGTGTGGAGAGTTCTAGGAAGCAGGGGAGATAACTCAAAAACATCTTGAACGCTGAAACATGGTTTCAGTAAAACTGGTTTATGCAGGTAAGTACAGATATCTGTGGAACCCTGCTGTAGCAGCGGCAGCAGCGGCAGCAGCAGTAGCAGCAAAACAATTCTCATAAATACTTAATTCCAATTGGTTCATTTCTACAAAATACTCAATTTCTATCGGTTACCGAAATCGGACTTCAACCAATCAAAAATAGCTGCTCTGGGAGCCGAGCACCTGTTAGTTACTGGCTACATAAGCGAGAACCCAAGTATAGTCAGCTATGAAACTTAACCTGCCATCTTGAATCCTTGTCAATGGTTTCCATAGTAACATGGCACAAATTAATTACCACTAGACTTAGTGCAGACTAAACCAAACTTAGCCTTAGCCGTTAGGTTGAGGGCTGTTGGCAGAATGCAATAGAGACATGTACAAACTCACTCACATACAAGTCAACAAATATAAGTCAACACATATACGGACTAAACAAGATGACATCGAGTCTCCCAAACTAAAACATTGCCACATGCAATATTATACGGCAACAGCCGAAATAAACATATCTGCTCAACTTCTTCTTACAGATAAAACAACTCTTTCTTCATTTAAAACATTCATGGACACTTTGAACTTTCATTGCTATCCATTCTTTTATAAATAAATTTCAGTTAACATTTGTATGAATTATTTTTGTTCTTTGTTGAAATTACTTTCTTTTTTCATGGGCAATGAAATACTTACATGCCAAGAAACGGTTAAATCTAGAACTCTCCATGAAGCACCGGTTCGGGGAGCGAAAGATCGATCCAAGATGTCTACATTGTTACGCACAGCGACAACACCTTTAACTCACATTTTTGTGCCGCAAACAAAACGCCCAAATCATAACTATCTTTTCTTCCATCTGCTCAGAAAGATGTACAAAAGCAACCGATTTCTTTCTCTAATTAACGACAACACTGCTATATTTCGTTATGCTAGTGCGAATCTCAATCATCAGCATCGCCAACAGCTACAAGAAAACAACAAATCATCAGCAGTAACAGCTTGGATAAGACTGCTAAGTTCATATAACTTTTCATTCTGGTGCGTACAGCACTTATCAAAATAATAATAATATCATATCAGGTGCTATGAAACCAGTGGGGTCCAAGAGGGATAACTCTTGGCCCAAAAGAAGTGGAACTCTCGAGGATGAAGTTACAAAAGTAATCTATGTAGTGACACGTAATATGGATTCTGTTCTACAAGATCAACAGCTCATATGATTTCGCATGAATCTATTGATGAGGGGGCTACAATTTCTAGGGCAATAGCTATTGACATACCAACGACCTTTCATAGGGTCTGGTACAAAGGTGTGCTTTACAAACTTTCTAGTTATAGAATATCTTGCGATGTCTTTGCAATCATCAAATTCTTTCTCCCTGATAGGTCTATAAATGTAGTTGTTGATGAACAGAAGTTTGAATCACATAGTATAAATGCTGGCGTGCCTGAGTATTTTGTTCTGGGCCCAACCCTTTTCTTCATCTTCATCAATGATTTTCCAAACGACGTTCTGAGATCACTTATTGCAGACAACAAAATTGTCTATGGCAGCACTTCAAAGAGCACTGGTAGTTAAAATCTTGCTGATTCTCTCTCTTCTGACCTGGATCACGTGGTGCAATGGGGAAAAGTGGCTTGTTACTTTTAACACATCAACAACCAAGCTTCTCTCCTTTCATCACCAACACTCAGATCTCTGTTTTGCCTCAATTGAAATGAATGGGTCTGTCTCCCATGGATGAAGCACCTTGCTTTGTAAGCTCCTATAACTGACTTTCAATCCACATCTTAAATGGAAAACTTACATCCAAACTGTTGCTAAGGTTGCTGGAAAATTGGTTGGATCATTCTACTGCTCATTCCACTGACTCCTAATGTAATCGTCTACCTATAATAAGGGTCAGATATAGGTGCTTATCCAGATGAACTACTGTATAAAATGTTGGTGTTAAATAGAAAATAGCACAACAACTTTATGATGTGCTTACCTGTTAGGGTAAAAAAATACAATACACCAAAATTCACAGAAATTCATCCAGTATTTTTGTTTAAAAGAAAATCAATTTTTATTGGTAAACGGCTTCTTGACACCAGTTTTTTTTAGATGACATAGAAGTATGAAGGTCAAGGGAGATAATTCAAACTTTTAAGAGATAAGGGAGATTATTAATAAAATCTTATATTTTTTTACTTCTATGTTGGCTAAAAAATGTATATACATTACCTGTGAAGGAGTAATTACCCCATACTGTTTCACTCTATACTACACTAGCCCCCATATACTATTTAATACTAAGTACATTGTATATTAGTCTTTAAAAGCATAGTTTTGGCTTCAGACAGACAGATACATAATCTCCATTACTAATATAATATATATATATATATATATATATATATATATATATATATATATATATATATATATATATATATATATATATAAATGGGTTTAAAAATTTAACTATTTGAACAGTGTCCAGAAATACTGTTAAGTTAAGCTCTTAAGGTTGTCGAGAAGTTTTGTTAACTTGGTGATAGCATTGGAGCACAGAGTGGAGCGGGTGCTATTGTGATTGCAAGAATTAGGAGTGGATGGAGTAAGTTCAGGGAACTTCTGCCATTATTAACCAGCAGAGCATTACCGCTGTCAACTAAGGGAAGAGTCTATAAGGCATGTGTACGCGGTGTGATGATGTATGGAAGTGAAACCTGACCAATTAGGGTTGAGGACATGCATTGCATGGAGAGAAATGACATGATAATAATATGAATGGTGTATAACATGAGTCTTAAAGACAGGCTTATTTCTGATGACCTCAGAGGAAGATTGAATCTGGACAGTATAGGGAGATGTGTGCAGAACAGGAGGCCAATAGTATAGCCACATTGAAATGATGATTAATTTCATCCGTTTGCATATGAATGCAAATAAATGAATTGTAATAAAAACCTTAAAAGTGTCCCTATTTACTTGCCTCCCCACGGGGGCAGAAATTAAGCACAAGTCGCGTTTTTATGTGGGTAAAATCCAGCTATCTCAAAAGGGGCACTCCGGATTGTGACAAAAATTAAAATTTCCTCCGTCTAGAAGGATTTTTCATTCACTGACCGAGGACAGAAAAGATAAAGTGTAGAACAGATACTACATTTTGCTCCTAGCCAAAAGGCCAAGCTTAAGTGTTCCTATTTATTACCTCCCCGCGAGGGCAGAATTAGACACAAGGTCGATTTTTAATGTGGAGAAAATCCCACTTCCGAAAAACGGGAACTGCGGATTTGAATATAAATAAATAAAATCTCCGTCTAGAAAGATTTCTCAATTCACTTACTGAGGACAGAAAAGATGATGCGTAGTGTCAGAACGGATACTACACTTTGTTCCAAGCCAAATGGCTAAACGTAAGTTTCACTTAACATTGCTGCTTTAACCATTAGAAAATCAGTTCCTTTTGGACAAAGGGGAGTAACTCTTCAAGACAAAACTGTCATTTTTTTCCCCGTCATTTGAAATTTCTTTTTCTTTTAATCTTTCCTTTCTTTTATCCCTTCCCCCTACCCTCTCCTCTTTTCTTTTTTTGTTACCACTACCACAAAACAGCCTAATTTATTGCGATTTGACTAAATAGAGATATTATTCGTAATTTAATTTCTAAATATTCCTAGCCGAAAAAAGTAAATCTCTGTATCCATTTTCTGTTTGAAGGAGTTACTTCCCTTATTCTACAAGATCTGTTATTTTAATCATGTAACAATGTTAAGGGACTTCCTCGTTTTTTGTTTTTAACAGTAATTTATTTGTATTCATTCATTTTGTTTTTATATGCAAATGGTCGCAGTTAATGTTTTCAGATTTATTTATTTCAATGTATTCAACTGTTTATTTTATTTTCTCCGATCAACTGTCATTTTTTCTTCTTTTTTCTTTCTTTGATTTTATGTTTAGACAGTCTAATAAAACGGCTTTACTGGCTACCATTTAAAAAATAAAATTCTTTCTCTCTCTCTCTCTCTCTCTCTCTCTCTCTTACACACACACACACAAACATGTATTTTTATTCAAGGGACACTATACATTATTTTGATCTGCCATCAGTACATTCGGTCTCACGCAAGCACTGGAGAGTTGAGTTTCCAGCGTTTCGCGAAACCGAAGGTATCGATGGATGATCAAAATAATGTATAGTGTCCATTGAATAAAAATATATATGCTCTTCCACAAGTAATTGAGAATTCTTGTTATTTTTTCTTATAACACAGAATTACACTATGCCCTTCTTGGGGTTAGCTAAATAACCCGCCGCTTCATTTATTGTAGAATAATTGAAAGCGAGAAGTGAAATGAGAAATCAAATGAAGGACATATAAAATACACGTGTGAATTGATCAAAATATTTCTGGAACTAACAATACAAAACATTATTGCCGCGAAAAACATGCTGGGCGTAAATGGCTCCTCAGCAGTCAATAACAACTTTTAAAAACACACATACATATTAACGTGCGCACATTGTCAATATATCAACACTCCATCTCAAGTTGTAGTTTACTGTCATATCATTTTCAAATATGGTCAAAGTGTAGATGGCTCTTTTTGATCCCTTCCTTTTTTTTCTTCTTTTTCAACCTCTTATAATACAAAACTTCTTAAAATTAATTTTTTTTACTGGTTTTGTGAACATGTCTGCAATATTGTCATTTGACGGTATATAATATAGACATACATTATTATTTTAAATTTGAGACCTTATATAATATTTTACATCAATATGCTTAGATCTTTGATGATGAATAGGATTATCTGCATATATATTTATTTCAATTTCAATATCACTCGTATCTTGATGCAATTGCTTTAGAAAATTTGCTTCCTTCATTATATTACACATAGCCATATATTCAGCTTCACATGTCCACAAAGCGAAAGTCGTCTGCTTTCTAGATTTCCATGATATCAATGGACTATCATTATTTAATTGGTAGCAATATCAAGAAATACTTCTTCTATCTTCTGAATTTGTCCAATGAGAATCGCAAAAAATCAATTAAATTCAAATTATTTTCAGATATCTTAAAGGTTAGACTATAATTAAGAGGTCCTTTAATATACTTCTAAACAAATCTACTTAGATTCAAATGTGCATTTGTGGGTTTTGACAAATACTGAGACAACATGGTAACTACATAACATAAATCAGGTCTCGTGCAAGTCATTGCGTGAATAAAACTGCCAATTATTTCTCTGAATAATCTGTTATTTGGTAATTCTTTTGAATCTGTACTACTCTTATTAGCATTTAAGTCACATGGTATAGCTTTTGGGTTACAATCGTTTATTCAAAATCTGTTTAAAACCTTTTGTAAGTATTTTGTTTGACTCATTTTAATAATAGCATTATTAAATTCAAATTCTATTCCCAAGAAATCAGATAATTGACCAAGTTTTTTTCATTTCAAAATTTTCGGATAGATTACTTTTTATATCTTTCATACTTTCTAAATTTGGATCTGCGATGATTAAATCATCCACCCAAGTCATTATAATTATTTTTGAATCATTATAATTTTTCCTGTACACACAATAATCATTTAATGACTGTTTGAAATTTTGATCTGTTAAAAATTTATGCAATAAATTGTTCCAATTTCTTCCACTTTGTTTCAGTCCATGTAAAGATTTTTTTACATTTACAAACAAGCTTCTCATCATTTTTATTTATCAGTACAAAACCTTTTGGCTGTTCAGTATATACTTCGCAGTCAATATTAGCATCAACGTATGGTATGGTGTTTTAAAGTCCATCTGATGTACAATTAAATCATTTTGTACTGTTATTTGCAACAACATTCTGATAGATGTGATCTTAGCTGTAGGAGAAACTGTTTTTTTTATAATCTATATTTTGTATCTGGGGAAATCCGTTAGCTACATATCTAGCTTTAAATTGTTCGCCATTGTTCGGTCCTAACTTCACTGCATAGACCCATCTGTTGTGTTGTCGCCGGTCGAGGATGGCTTGGATTAAAAACAAACAGAGACGGAGAGTAAATGAACACGAACTTTATTTACATAGGACACCATTACAAGTGGGGACAGTCTAAGGGCAGATAATTACCGGAAGTTCAAAAGGTAAGCAGACGAGCGATGACATACTGATACAACACCATCTGTCTCCAATAATTTTCTTGTCTTTAGGAACAGTTCGTAAGTATTGTTTTCCTTCAGAGTATTTATTTCCTCATTCATGGCTCTTTGCTCATTTAAATTTTTCGGTAGATGCCACTTCTTCTTAATAAGTTTCATGAATGTCTTTTATTCTATAACAATAGTCGATAAAACAATTTGCTATGTCCGAATTGTCAGAATCTAACACGTAATCATTTAGATATTTAGATTTATTGATTTTTCGTTGAGAACATCTTTTCTCAGTTTCATTTTCATCTGCATTTGGTGTTTCATATTTTTCATCTGTATTTGTTGTTTCTTCTGTATTATATTCTTCTGGTCGAGTTGTTTGTTCTCTGGGATAATCAAAGAAATTATTCTCGTCTTCCTCTGTGTTTGATTGTTGAGATTCATGAAAGAGTACACATCTTATTCTCTTGATCTCTCTTCTATCTGGAAAGTAAATGAGATCAACTGAACTTCCAACACCGTATCCAACGAAAATCTCTTGTTCACTTCTTGGATCTAATTTTGTTTTATTTTGAATGTAATCAAAGCATGTAGTACCAAAAGTATGCATATTACTTATATCAGGTTTTTGGTTTGTGAACATTTCGAAAGAAGTTTTTCCAGTTCTTTTGTTAAAGCATCTATTCTTTATGTAGGCTGATGCTCTAATTGCATAGTTCCATAAATTTTTTTGTAACTTTGCTTGTATTAACAAACATCTCACCATTTCGAAAAGTGATCTCCATGAACTCTCAGCAGTACCGTTTTGATATGGTGATTATGGCGCCGAAAATTCTTGTCTTATTTTATTTTTTGGAAGTAGGTTTTTAAACTGAGAGCAAGTAAATTCCGTTTTGTTATCTGTTCTTAGTCTTTTGACTGATCCGTAGGGTCCTGCTATATCAACCAAAAATCTTTGTGTGGCATTTGCTGCTTGCGATTTATTTTTAAGAAAATAAATATTAATAAGTCCTGAGTAATCATTTACAAATGTTATTACATATTTCGATTCGTTTATCGCAGTTGGTTCAATTGGACTTTCTAAATCACAATGGATTAAATCAAGTCTTTTGTTTGCCTTTTTGTCTGTTTTTCTATTTTTATATTGACACATTTTTCCTTTTGTACATACATCACAATCAAATTTATTTTTATATTATCATATTTTTTTCCTTTTGTACATACATCACAATCAAATTTATTTTTATATTGACACATTTTTTTCCTTTTGTACATACATCACAATCAAATTTATTTTTATATTGACACATTTTTCCTTTTGCACATACATCACAATCAAATTTATTTTTATATTGACACATTTTTCCTTTTGCGCATACATCACAATCAAATTTATTTTTATATTGACACATTTTTTTCCTTTTGTACATACATCACAATCAAATTTATTTTTATATTGACACATTTTTTTCCTTTTGTACATACATCACAATCAAATTTATTTTTATATTGACACATTTTTCCTTTTGCGCATACATCACAATGAAATTTATTTTTATATTGACACATTTTTTTCCTTTTGTACATACATCACAATCAAATTTATTTTTATATTGACACATTTTTCCTTTTGCACATACATCACAATCAAATTTATTTTTATATTGACACATTTTTTTCCTTTTGTACATACATCACAATCAAATTTATTTTTATATTGACACATTTTTTTCCTTTTGTACATACATCACAATCAAATTTATTTTTATATTGACACATTTTTTTCCTTTTGTACATACATCACAATCAAATTTATTTTTATATTGACACATTTTTTTCCTTTTGTACATACATCACAATCAAATTTATTTTTATATTGACACATTTTTTTCCTTTTGTACATACATCACAATCAAATTTATTTTTATATTGACACATTTTTTTCCTCTTGCGCATACATCACAATCAAATTTATTTTTATATTGACACATTTTTCCTTTTGCACATACATCACAATCAAATTTATTTTTATATTGACACATTTTTCCTTTTGCGCATACATCACAATCAAATTTATTTTTATATTGACACATTTTTCCTTTTGCACATACATCACAATCAAATTTATTTTATATTGACACATTTTTCCTTTTGCGCATACATCACAATCAAATTTATTTTTATATTGACACATTTTTCCTTTTGTACATACATCACAATCAAATTTAGTTTTATATTATCAAATTTTTCCTTTTGTACATACATCACAATTAAATTTATTTTTATTACTTATTTTCATGCTTTTAACAGCTTGTTCCAAATTCAAAATGTCTTCTTTATTGCAGTGTCCTAAAATATCATGGCGTCCCTTCAGTGAATGCGTTTGTTCAGTTTTGATACCGTTGAGAAAATAGTTTCCCTCACTTATTAATGTTACACGTGCTTCCATCCGGGATCTTCAATTTGACGCGATTCTTTGAAAAATAGATCGAAGCGTCATCTTCTGTTGCTGATTGTAGCGAGTAAATATTTTGTCTGTAAGATGGAACAGATAATGCATTTCGTAAAATTACTTTACGCTTGTTATTATTGTCGTCGATGAGGTAAATTTAAGCGTCACCTTGAGCGTGGACTATGCCAGTACTACGGCTTCCATCAGCTAATTTAATATTATGCTTTGATTTATCAACATTTTAATTTGTTCAAATAAATTTAGATTAATCCTTAATTATCTTAATTATTTAATAGTCTACAAGCGAATCAAACATGTTCATTTTTATAAACGTTTTCAGTCGTACTTACTGCAAATGAAAATGAGTTGGTCTCACTTGTGTCTTTCAACATTTAGCTGAGTTATTATTTTTTTTGCAACAATCCTTTGCGGTGAGATCCAGTTTTGCAATTTTCAGACCATCATCTTTTAAATATAGACGTGTGTTTATTTCTGTAGCCAAGATTCAAAATTTGAAAAAAAAAAAAAAGTTTTGAAATTTTGAATGTTGGCTTTTCCACTGCAAACTTATCCATCTATGTAATTCCTCTGATGATAAGATTTTAATCTTTGAAAAACCTTGGCTTAAGGAAAGAAAAATAAACATGTTTTTACCGAATACACCTTACATTGAACAATCGAAGTTGAAATAGATTTGTCATTCCTACATCTAATGGTCTTGTTGTCAATTGCAATTTTTCTCATAGATTTGGTTGGATCCTTTAGGATTTTGTATTTGTGAACTTTAATAAAATCTTTGGTGCGTTCTTTGTTGGTTCCTCAAGTTCCAGACTTCTTTGTAATAGTTTTGATCAGAGTTTTTCTCTTTTTTACATTATAAACAGTCTTTACTGACTCCAACTATTCTCAAAATCTTCTTTGGTGTGACAAGTGCATTCAGCAAATCGTACACTCTTTAACGTTTTGCTTTCCTGATTACTCATATGAGAAAAAGTTTCTGAAAAGGCAAGGATAATAGCGTTAGGTATGATTATGGCATTAATATATACAAGATTTCAAAACAATTGACTAAGTGCCTGCTGAGAAAAAAACAACTTAAACTTCATTGTAGATTTTGCTTCCCCTACCCTATATATATATTCCCGAAACAGTTTTTCATGGTAAACAACTGATGATCCCTTAAAATAGTGTTAGAAATAAACTAATATAATAACTGTAAAAAATCAATTGACTTACATGAGTGATTTTCCACTGGAAGACTTGGGACTATAAGTTTAAAAAATTTTTTTTTTTAATATAGTTTTAATGGTTGAGAAACTTCCGAGACTATATATATATATATATATATATATATATATATATATATATATATATATATATATATATATATACGCTGATTTTTTACAAAAATAAAATAGCGTAACATTAGAGGCGATGAAAAGTCGAACACAAAATGTGGCAGATCATTCTGGTCTAGGGGTAAAGCGCTAGACTACGAATATTTACATCGAGGGTTCGATTCCTCATGCTGATGACAGCTCATGGAAAGTAAGAGTATGCGTTTAAAAAGGTTATCAAAGTTTTACACGCATATTCTTACTTTCCATTACTTTATATTGTTTCTTAAATTTTTAAAATTTTGAATTTTGGCTATTCCACTGCTAACTTATCAATCTATGTAATTCCTCTGATGATAAGATTTTAATCTTTGAAAAGCCTTGGCTTAAGGAAAGAAAAATGAACATGTTTTTATCGCGTACACCTTGCATTGAACAATCGAAGATGAAATAGATTTTTCATCCGTACATCTTTATCTCTCTTCCTTCATTTATCTTTATAATTGCTCTATCTCGTATATTGAGCTTAAACCTTTTCACTATAGGTTCAATTCTCTAAAAGTATACTTTTAGTTTCATATTTTATTTATTTTATTGTATTTTTTTATATATATATATATATATATATATATATATATATAAATTAGAGAAGTAGAGAGGGGTTGGAAAAGAATAGATCGATTCTGACCGTACTTCTTTTTTTCTGCACACGTGCTATAACTTCGTCACGTGACCCCTTTACTTTAAATGCGTTATTTTGGCTTATGTTTGCATCCTGCTTAAAGGCCAATCTCGAATTGTTTAGCTTTTCGTTTGCACCTGCGCCAGACTGGCAAAAGACCGTCATCTCTGAGCGCTCTCCTTGGTGCTAGTAGTAAAAAATAAATAAAAGAAACGTACGATTTCTGGAAAGTAATCATCACAAGGAAGTGGTTACCGGAAGAAAACAAAACCGCAGGAAAATAAAACCGGAAGTGAAATATGGGTGCCTATTTTCGTTGGCGTTTTTATGTTAACAGAAAAGTGGGAGATGGGCAGTTGTTAACGAAGATCGGAAGGCGTGTAGCGGGGTTTCAACGTGAAATAGGTGGAACGATACATGTTTATATTTATACTTTCCTACCTTGATATACACTAGTAAAATGTAATGGAAAAAGACGCCCTCACCTTCGAAGTTAACGAGAAAGGATCGCCTGTGCCACACGTACCAGTCTCGAATGGTGAAAGGTGTAATGTACTATAGTTTAAAATATCAAAACGTGAGATGCAGTGAAGATGATTCGAACTGTCGACTTCCGGGTTACAAATGAGTCGTCATTTCAAGCTCCGTAAAATAAGGTGGATGATTCGCCTGTTCGTCAGTCGGAACTCAAAACGTCTCTAGTGTCCACGTCATTTTTTGTTGAGGGAGGTATTAGCGATAATAGGTGTTTGTTCGAGGCGGTGTTGCTTGTAGACGTGCAGCTTTTGGGACTTTAGAATTATAATAAAAATCGGAATACGAACAGTTCAAACTTTTACACTACATTAAATAATGAGTTGAAAAGAAATAATTGTTTCCTAAATTTAATAGAATGCAACAAACTTCGCATAATTGTACACGGTCCAACTTCGTTGCCGTCCACAAATAACAATGATACGTCATTTCCGGTTTAAGTTCGGCCATTTAAAAACCAAGGTATAAGAATTTGTCTTTTACAAATTTGTTTCGTTTAATAATTAAAAAAAAGAAGCTTTTAACTAATATGTTCATAACATTTTTATTTTATTTCTTATACCCCTTTTGTTTCTTGTTGAATTATTTGTTTACGTCAAAATCTGTAGTAGAAAAATGCAAAGTCAAAAGCAATGACAAAATTTATCCATACAAAATATATTAACTTTATTCTTGTCTTGTTAAAACAACAAATAGTAAAGAATAACGAAGAAAAGAATTAAGAAATATTAAAGGGGTCTAGACGAAGAAAGTGTTAATTTTGTCCGTATGTGTGTGGATTTGTGTGTGAGTGAGTTTGTAAAACTGTGACAAGCTGTTACTATATTTAGAAGTCAATGACTGATTTGTATTGTTTTGCTGGGTTTCTTCCTGCATTCTTTGTCCCTTCTGATACTTTTTGTTTCTTCTAACATTCTTTGTTTCTTCTGATACTCTCTGGTTTGTCTAACCTTCTCTGTTCCTTCTTAGACTCTTTGTTGTTTTTGCAAGCATTCTTTGTTTCTACTCATACTCGTTGTATCTTCTAGCATTCTTGTTTCTTCTTATACTCTTTGTTTTTTTTCCAACATTCTCTGTTCTTTCTTTGTTTTTTCTTCAGATACTCTAATAAAATACTACAAACTTCACATAACTTTACATTGCCCAAACTCGTTGCGGTCCACAAAAAAAAAATAATAATACGTCATTTCCGGTTTGAGTTTGGCCATTTTAAAACCAAGTTTTACGAATTTGTCTTTTACGAATTTCTTTCGTTCAATATTACAAAAAAAGGGTTGGGGTTGTTTTTTTCGAATATGTTGAGTCTGTAGAAATAAGACATTTAGTCATAAAGTAAATTAATTGACAAAGTCCCATTCTAATATTTTATATTAACTTTATTATTCATCTTTGTTCAACACGTAAATGACAGGTGTTAGTAATGAAGAGATTTAATGTTTATGTGTCTTCACAGAGGAAGTTGATATTGAATGAATATTTATTTCATAATAAAAATCGTAAAAATACGTCACAAGTTGATATTGAATGTCCTTGAGTCAAGACAATAAACTGTTAAAAAAAAAAAAAATTTACTCCTTCGCTAGGAGTTAGGCACAAGGCCAGTTTTATCTTACTCCCACAAGTAAGATGTGACCCAAGATCGGGTCGAGAAAGTGGGGTTTGAAAAGCCAGCGCTCGAGAGGTGAGCACTCTGGCCATTTAAAAATTGCCTGGGCAGCCCCGTCGGCATTCCCCGGTAGGGGCGCCTCAGACAGTAAGCAATAAACTTACTCCTCCCCAAAGGGGGGAGGCAAAGCCTGGGAGGGTGGACCTCCTAGAACTGCACAGGACAGGCGTGCAGTATCCATCGGAACAGATACTACACTTTGATCTCAGCCAAAAGGCCGAGTCACTACGCTTGGACGAGAAAAATGTTATTATAAGCCTATGAGTCTGGACGAGGAAAATGATATTAAGAGTCCATTAGAGAATAATGTTATAACCGTACAAATGCAAGTAGTATTGAGTTAGTTCATGAGACTGGTAGAGGCCATATTATTATTAGGACGTAGGAAGTTTGTGAGACTGGAAGAGTTCATATTATTATAAGGACTTAGGAAGTTTGTGAGACTGGAAGAGTTCGTTTAACAATTATTTTTTAAGTAAGTCCAAGTGGCGAGGCGAAGTGTCGCCATCTTTGTAAATTGAATCTACGTGCCTATGCCGATAGCCAAAAGCTAAAGGCACGTTTCGTTTGCGCGCCAATAAGGAGTTTGGTAGTTGTTCTGAGTGACGTGGGTAGCAGGGCAGCTGAACTCATCTGTCGCTAACTGATTGAAAAGCGCAGATGCACTTCCTTAAATAACATTCTGAAACAAGTTGCCGATCCCAGGAGAGATTGTTTCTGATTGGTTACATCCCGATATAGGGACCAATCAAAAGTAAGTATTTGTTCCATTTAGTACGCAGTATTTCAGTAAAGCAAATATTTTAAACATCGTTAAAGTGCGGTTTTTGTTGTAGTAATAAATAGTACTGCTACAAGTCACAGAAAAGCTATTTATTTTTTTTATTTATCCTTTGTTTCTTTTAACATTCTTTGTTTTCTCTTGAATGTGGTCATTTTTCAAACGCGCTTTGTTACTTCTAGCATTTTTAATTATAAGATTTTTTTTATTAAATCAAACATTTTTGTGTCTTATATCATTATTTTATACTTCTAGCATTTTTAAATATAAGATTGTTTTCATTAAATCAAACATTTTTGTGTCTTATATCATTATTTCCTACTTCTAGCATTTTTAATTATAAGATGTTTTTCATTAAATCAAACATTTTTGTGTCTTATATCATTATTTCCTACTTCTAGCATTTTTAATTATAAGATTTTTTCATCAAATCAAACATTTTTGTGTCTTATATCATTATTTCCTACTTCTAGCATTTTTAATTATAAGATTTTTTCATCAAATCAAACATTTTTGTGTCTTATATCATTATTTCCTACTTCTAGCATTTTTAATTATAAGATTGTTTTCATTAAATCAAACATTTTTGTGTCTTATATCATTATTTCCTACTTCTAGCATTTTTAATTATAAGATGTTTTTCATTAAATAAAACATTTTTGTGTCTTATATCATTATTTCCTACTTCTAGCATTTTTAATTATAAGATTTTTTCATCAAATCAAACATTTTTGTGTCTTATATCATTATTTCCTACTTCTAGCATTTTTAATTATAAGATTTTTTCATCAAATCAAACATTTTTGTGTCTTATATCATTATTTCCTACTTCTAGCATTTTTAATTATAAGATTTTTTCATCAAATCAAACATTTTTGTGTCTTATATCATTATTTTATACTTCTAGCATTTTTAATTATAAGATTTTTTTCATTAAATAAAACATTTTTGTGTCTTATATCATTATTTCCTACTTCTAGCATTTTTAATTATAAGATTTTTTTCATTAAATAAAACATTTTTGTGTCTTATATCATTATTTCCTACTTCTAGCATTTTTAATTATAAGCTTTTTTTTATTAAATCAAACATTTTTGTGTCTTATATCATTATTTCCTACTTCTAGTATTTTTAATTATAAGATTTTTTTAATTAAATCAAACATTTTTGTGTCTTATATCATTATTTCCTACTTGTAACATTTTTAATTATAAGATGTTTTTCATTAAATCAAACATTCTTGTATCTTATATCATTATTTCCTACTTCTAGCATTTTTAATTATAAGATTTTTTCATCAAATCAAACATTTTTGTGTCTTATATCATTATTTCCTACTTCTAACATTTTTAATTATAAGATTTTTTTCATTAAATCAAACATTTTTGTGTCTTATATCATTATTTTTTACTTCTAGCATTTTTAATTATAAGATTTTTTTCATTAAATCAAACATTTTTGTGTCTTATATTATTATTTCCTACTTCTAGCATTTTTAATTATAAGATTTTTTTCATTAAATCAAACATTTTTGTGTCTTATATTATTATTTCCTACTTCTAGCATTTTTAATTATAAGATTTTTTCATCAAATCAAACATTTTTGTGTCTTATATCATTATTTCCTACTTCTAGCATTTTTAATTATAAGATTTTTTTCATTAAATCAAACATTTTTGTGTCTTATATCATTATTTCCTACTTCTAGCATTTTTAATTATAAGATGTTTTTCATTAAATCAAACATTTTTGTGTCTTATATCATTATTTCCTACTTCTAGCATTTTTAATTATAAGATTTTTTCATCAAATCAAACATTTTTGTGTCTTATATCATTATTTCCTACTTCTAGCATTTTTAATTATAAGATTTTTTTCATTAAATAAAACATTTTTGTGTCTTATATCATTATTTCCTACTTCTAGCATTTTTAATTATAAGATTTTTTCATCAAATCAAACATTTTTGTGTCTTATATCATTATTTCCTACTTGTAACATTTTTAAATATAAGATGTTTTTCATTAAATCAAACATTTTTGTGTCTTATATCATTATTTCCTACTTCTAGCATTTTTAATTATAAGATTTTTTCATCAAATCAAACATTTTTGTGTCTTATATCATTATTTCCTACTTCTAGCATTTTTAATTATAAGATTTTTTCATCAAATCAAACATTTTTGTGTCTTATATCATTATTTCCTACTTCTAGCATTTTTAAATATAAGATTTTTTTCATTAAATAAAACATTTTTGTGTCTTATATCATTATTTCCTACTTCTAGCATTTTTAATTATAAGATTTTTTCATCAAATCAAACATTTTTGTGTCTTATATCATTATTTCCTACTTCTAGCATTTTTAATTATAAGATGTTTTTCATTAAATAAAACATTTTTGTGTCTTATATCATTATTTCCTACTTCTAGCATTTTTAATTATAAGATTTTTTCATCAAATCAAACATTTTTGTGTCTTATATCATTATTTCCTACTTCTAGCATTTTTAATTATAAGATTTTTTTCATTAAATAAAACATTTTTGTGTCTTATATCATTATTTCCTACTTCTAGCATTTTTAATTATAAGATTTTTTCATCAAATCAAACATTTTTGTGTCTTATATCATTATTTCCTACTTCTAGCATTTTTAATTATAAGATTTTTTTCATTAAATAAAACATTTTTGTGTCTTATATCATTATTTCCTACTTCTAGCATTTTTAATTATAAGATGTTTTTCATTAAATAAAGCATTTTTGTGTCTTATATCATTATTTCCTACTTCTAGCATTTTTAATTATAAGATTTTTTCATCAAATCAAACATTTTTGTGTCTTATATCATTATTTCCTACTTCTAGCATTTTTAATTATAAGATTTTTTTCATTAAATAAAACATTTTTGTGTCTTATATCATTATTTCCTACTTCTAGCATTTTTAATTATAAGATTTTTT
The DNA here is from genome assembly GCA_963556195.1 of Sepiola atlantica. Lineage (NCBI taxonomy): Eukaryota > Metazoa > Mollusca > Cephalopoda > Sepiida > Sepiolidae > Sepiola > Sepiola atlantica. Next base: position 14,903,419 of record OY744529.1, on the reverse strand, counting down.
CATCAAATCAAACATTTTTGTGTCTTATATCATTATTTCCTACTTCTAGCATTTTTAATTATAAGATTTTTTTCATTAAATCAAACATTTTTGTGTCTTATATCATTATTTCCTACTTCTAGCATTTTTAATTATAAGATGTTTTTCATTAAATAAAACATTTTTGTGTCTTATATCATTATTTCCTACTTCTAGCATTTTTAATTATAAGATTTTTTCATCAAATCAAACATTTTTGTGTCTTATATCATTATTTCCTACTTCTAGCATTTTTAATTATAAGATGTTTTTCATTAAATAAAACATTTTTGTGTCTTATATCATTATTTCCTACTTCTAGCATTTTTAATTATAAGATTTTTTCATCAAATCAAACATTTTTGTGTCTTATATCATTATTTCCTACTTCTAGCATTTTTAATTATAAGATTTTTTTCATTAAATAAAACATTTTTGTGTCTTATATCATTATTTCCTACTTCTAGCATTTTTAATTATAAGATTTTTTCATCAAATCAAACATTTTTGTGTCTTATATCATTATTTCCTACTTCTAGCATTTTTAATTATAAGATTTTTTTCATTAAATCAAACATTTTTGTGTCTTATATCATTATTTCCTACTTCTAGCATTTTTAATTATAAGATGTTTTTCATTAAATAAAACATTTTTGTGTCTTATATCATTATTTCCTACTTCTAGCATTTTTAATTATAAGATTTTTTCATCAAATCAAACATTTTTGTGTCTTATATCATTATTTCCTACTTCTAGCATTTTTAATTATAAGATTTTTTTCATTAAATAAAACATTTTTGTGTCTTATATCATTATTTCCTACTTGTAACATTTTTAATTATAAGATGTTTTTCATTAAATCAAACATTTTTGTGTCTTATATCATTATTTCCTACTTCTAGCATTTTTAATTATAAGATTTTTTCATCAAATCAAACATTTTTGTGTCTTATATCATTATTTCCTACTTCTAGCATTTTTAATTATAAGATTTTTTCATCAAATCAAACATTTTTGTGTCTTATATCATTATTTCCTACTTCTAGCATTTTTAAATATAAGATTTTTTTCATTAAATAAAACATTTTTGTGTCTTATATCATTATTTCCTACTTCTAGCATTTTTAATTATAAGATTTTTTTCATTAAATAAAACATTTTTGTGTCTTATATCATTATTTCCTACTTCTAGCATTTTTAATTATAAGATTTTTTCATCAAATCAAACATTTTTGTGTCTTATATCATTATTTCCTACTTGTAACATTTTTAATTATAAGATGTTTTTCATTAAATCAAACATTTTTGTGTCTTATATCATTATTTCCTACTTCTAGCATTTTTAATTATAAGATTTTTTCATCAAATCAAACATTTTTGTGTCTTATATCATTATTTCCTACTTCTAGCATTTTTAATTATAAGATTTTTTCATCAAATCAAACATTTTTGTGTCTTATATCATTATTTCCTACTTCTAGCATTTTTAATTATAAGATTTTTTTCATTAAATAAAACATTTTTGTGTCTTATATCATTATTTCCTACTTCTAGCATTTTTAATTATAAGATTTTTTCATCAAATCAAACATTTTTGTGTCTTATACTATTATTTCCTACTTCTAGCATTTTTAATTATAAGATTTTTTTATTAAATCAAACATTTTTGTGTCTTATATCATTATTTCCTACTTCTAGCATTTTTAATTGTAAGATTTTTTTAATTAAATCAAACATTTTTGTGTCTTATATTATTATTTCCTACTTGTAACATTTTTAATTATAAGATGTTTTTCATTAAATCAAACATTTTTGTGTCTTATATCATTATTTCCTACTTCTAGCATTTTTAATTATAAGATTTTTTCATCAAATCAAACATTTTTGTGTCTTATATCATTATTTCCTACTTCTAGCATTTTTAATTATAAGATTTTTTCATCAAATCAAACATTTTTGTGTCTTATATCATTATTTCCTACTTCTAGCATTTTTAATTATAAGCTTTTTTTTATTAAATCAAACATTTTTGTGTCTTATATCATTATTTCCTACTTCTAGTATTTTTAATTATAAGATTTTTTCATCAAATCAAACATTTTTGTGTCTTATATCATTATTTCCTACTTCTAGTATTCTTTGTCTTTTTCTGGAATTCTTAAAAAATTCTTTATTTGTTTTAGCATCCTTTGCTTTTACTAGTGTTAGATAATGGCCCTGTGGATGGACGTATCTGTGAAAGATAAGGTTTGACTTGCGCGAATTAACGCGGGGCAGTCGAGTGCAGAACAGGGCTTGTTCTCACAGTCGAAGCTGGCAGACGTGACAAGGTTACCATGTGATGAGACCTCAGTTCAGAGAGGTCAGTCTGCAGCTGCGAGGGGCTCTGTGATTTCGCGGGCCTTGCGTGGGAAACAAAGGGGTCTGTGACGTGACTCGTTCTCGTGAGAAGCGAATTTGATTCGTTCTGTTTTCAGAGGGCGAACTGATAAGACGTGCGATTCACAATGTAAAGATACGGAATATTTCCCTAAAGGGAAGACAAGCGCGAGAATCCTTCCTCCCCCTCTCTCTAGGGATAGTTAAGAAACTTGAATAACTAACTACGATAACGTGGGATTTGCTGTCTCTAGTCTCTCTCGACGTGATTAATTTACCCCCAGATAAAATAACAACGCTTGAATAAATGAATGAAAGTTAAAAGCAGAGTTTGTCTTCGAAGATTTCGACATGGCTTTTATTGCAGACAAGAACGACAGCAGAGAAGAAAGAGTTCACCCACAGACGATGAGTATACGAAACGCGTACTGCCGTGGTCCAGGCAGGAGTAGTAGGCAACGATTACGACTTTACGTATTATAAACTTTATTACAAACTGGTAATACAACACTAGTATTCTTTTAATTCTTATTCTTCTAGAATTCTGTGTTTTTTTAAAATTATTATTCTTTGTTTAATCTAACATAGTTTACAACTTTTCAAATTCTGAATTTATTCGAGAATCATTTATTTTTTTCTAGCTTTCTTTCTTGCTTCTTGCAGCTTTTGTTTCATTAAACATCCTTTTTCTATATTTTCTTTCTGGTCGCATTCTTTGTGTATTCTAGTATTCTTTCTTGTATCAGCATCTTTTGTTTCTACTAATATTTTTTTTGTTTTGTTAAAGAAATCTTTTATTCTAAACATGTTTGTTTCTTTTAACGTTCTTTGTGTTCTTTTAGCTAGACATGGTATCGTCTATCATTCTTATTTTATCTATATTTTTCCTTATTTCTATTAGTTTCCTCTAACCTTTGCTTATTCCAGCATTGTTTTCCTTCTAGCATACTTTGTTTTTTTCTACAATGTGATGCTTCTTGTAATATTCATTGTTTCTTCTAGAATTATGTGTTTCTTATATCAACGTTGTTTTATCATAGACTCCTTTTATCTCTAGTAACTATCTTTGTTTTTTTACAACCAAAATGTATTGCATTCAAAATGTGTTGTATCATTCTTTATTTATTCTAGCATTCTCTGTTGCATCACGCAGGTACTATTTTTCTATCATTCTTATTTAATTCTAGCATCCGTCGTTTCTTCTAGCATTGTTTATTTCTTCTAACATTTTATGCCTTTTCCTGCATCTAGACACATTTGTTTCTTCTATCAGTCAGAATGTAACAGAACATTGCAGAATAAATTATCTCTTTCCTATAAAAATTCTTTGTTTCTTCTGATATCGTTTGTTTTTTGTAGCGTTATTCTTCGTGCAAAGTTATCTTTCTAGAATCGTTTGTTTATTCTAGAATCTTCTTTTTCTTCTAGAATCGTTTGTTTCTTCTGGAATCTTTGTTTCTTCTAGAATATTTTGTTTCTTCTGGAATCTTTGTACATTCTAGAATATTTTGTTTCTTCTGGAATATTTTTTCTTCTAGAATATTTTCCTTATTCTAGAATCGTTTGTTTCTTCTAGAATCGTTTGTTTATTCTAAAATCGTTTGTTTATTCTAGAATCGTTTGTTTTTTCTAGAATCGTTTGTTACTTTTAGAATATTTTGTTTCTTCTAGAATAGTTTGTTTCTTCTAGAATCGTTTGTTTCTCCTAGAATCTTTTGTTTCTTCTAGAATCTTTTGTTTCTTCTAAAGTCGTTTGTTTCTTCTAGAATCGTTTGTTTATCTCTGGAATCGTTTGTTTCTTCTAGAATCGTTTGTTACTTTTAGAATATTTTGTTTCTTCTAGAATAGTTTGTTTCTTCTAGAATATTTTGTTTCTTCTAGAATCTTTTGTTTCTTCTAGAATCTTTTGTTTCTTCTAAAGTTGTTTGTTTCTTCTAGAATCTTTTGTTTATTCTAAAATCGTTTGTTTCTTCGAGAATCGTTTGTTTATTTCTAGAATCGTTTGTTTCTTCTAGAATCTTTTGTTTCTTCTAGAATCTTTTGTTTCTTCTAGAATCGTTTGTTTCTTCTAGAATCTTTTGTTTCTTCTAGAATCTTTTGTTTCTTCTAAAGTCGTTTGTTTCTTCTAGAATCGTTTGTTTATTCTAGAATCGTTTGTTTTTTCTAGAATCGTTTGTTACTTTTAGAATATTTTGTTTCTTCTAGAATAGTTTGTTTCTTCTAGAATCTTTTGTTTCTTCTAGAATCTTTTGTTTCTTCTAAAGTCGTTTGTTTCTTCTAGAATCGTTTGTTTATTTCTAGAATCGTTTGTTTCTTCTAGAATCGTTTGTTACTTTTAGAATATTTTGTTTCTTCTAGAATAGTTTGTTTCTTCTAGAATCTTTTGTTTCTTCTAGAATCTTTTGTTTCTTCTAGAATCTTTTGTTTCTTCTAAAGTTGTTTGTTACTTCTAGAATCTTTTGTTTATTCTAAAATCGTTTGTTTCTTCGAGAATCGTTTGTTTATTTCTAGAATCGTTTGTTTATTCTAGAATCTTTTGTTTCTTCTAGAATCTTTTGTTTCTTCTAGAATCTTTTGTTTCTTCTAGAATCGTTTGTTTCTTCTAGAATCTTTTGTTTCTTCTAGAATCTTTTGTTTCTTCTAAAGTCGTTTGTTTCTTCTAGAATCGTTTGTTTATTCTAGAATCGTTTGTTTTTTCTAGAATCGTTTGTTACTTTTAGAATATTTTGTTTCTTCTAGAATAGTTTGTTTCTTCTAGAATCTTTTGTTTCTTCTAGAATCTTTTGTTTCTTCTAAAGTTGTTTGTTTCTTCTAGAATCGTTTGTTTATTTCTAGAATCGTTTGTTTCTTCTAGAATCGTTTGTTACTTTTAGAATATTTTGTTTCTTCTAGAATAGTTTGTTTCTTCTAGAATCTTTTGTTTCTTCTAGAATCTTTTGTTTCTTCTAGAATCTTTTGTTTCTTCTAAAGTTGTTTGTTACTTCTAGAATCTTTTGTTTATTCTAAAATCGTTTGTTTCTTCGAGAATCGTTTGTTTATTTCTAGAATCGTTTGTTTATTCTAGAATCTTTTGTTTCTTCTAGAATCTTTTGTTTCTTCTAGAATCTTTTGTTTCTTCTAGAATCGTTTGTTTCTTCTAGAATCTTTTTTTTATTCTAGAATCGTTTGTTTCTCCTAGAATCTTTTGTTTCTTCTAGAATCTTTAGTTTCTTCTAGAATCTTTAGTTTCTTCTAGAATCTGGTTTTTCTTCTAGAATCGTCTATTTCTTCTAGAATCGTTTGTTTATTCTAGAATCGTTTGTTTCTTTTTGAATCGTTTGTTTTTTCTAGAATCGTTTGTTTATTCTAGAATCTACTGTTTCTTCTAGAATATTTTGTTTCTCCTAGAATTTTTTTGGTTTCTTCTAGAATCTTTAGTTTCTTCTAGAATCTGGTTTTTCTTCTAGAATCGTCTGTTTCTTCTAGAATAGTTGGTTTTTTCTTGAATCATTTTTTTCTTCTAGAATCGTTTGTTTCTTCTAGAATCTTTTGTTTCTTCTAAAGTCGTTTGTTTCTTCTAGAATCGTTTGTTTATCTCTAGAATCGTTTGTTTCTTCTAGAATCGTTTGTTACTTTTAGAATATTTTGTTTCTTCTAGAATAGTTTGTTTCTTCTAGAATATTTTGTTTCTTCTAGAATCTTTTGTTTCTTCTAGAATCTTTTGTTTCTTCTAAAGTTGTTTGTTTCTTCTAGAATCTTTTGTTTATTCTAAAATCGTTTGTTTCTTCGAGAATCGTTTGTTTATTTCTAGAATCGTTTGTTTCTTCTAGAATCTTTTGTTTCTTCTAGAATCTTTTGTTTCTTCTAGAATCGTTTGTTTCTTCTAGAATCTTTTGTTTCTTCTAGAATCTTTTGTTTCTTCTAAAGTCGTTTGTTTCTTCTAGAATCGTTTGTTTATTCTAGAATCGTTTGTTTTTTCTAGAATCGTTTGTTACTTTTAGAATATTTTGTTTCTTCTAGAATAGTTTGTTTCTTCTAGAATCTTTTGTTTCTTCTAGAATCTTTTGTTTCTTCTAAAGTCGTTTGTTTCTTCTAGAATCGTTTGTTTATTTCTAGAATCGTTTGTTTCTTCTAGAATCGTTTGTTACTTTTAGAATATTTTGTTTCTTCTAGAATAGTTTGTTTCTTCTAGAATCTTTTGTTTCTTCTAGAATCTTTTGTTTCTTCTAGAATCTTTTGTTTCTTCTAAAGTTGTTTGTTACTTCTAGAATCTTTTGTTTATTCTAAAATCGTTTGTTTCTTCGAGAATCGTTTGTTTATTTCTAGAATCGTTTGTTTATTCTAGAATCTTTTGTTTCTTCTAGAATCTTTTGTTTCTTCTAGAATCTTTTGTTTCTTCTAGAATCGTTTGTTTCTTCTAGAATCTTTTTTTTTTATTCTAGAATCGTTAATTTCTCCTAGAATCTTTTGTTTCTTCTAGAATCTTTAGTTTCTTCTAGAATCTTTTGTATCTTCTAGAATCTTTAGTTTCTTCTAGAATCTGGTTTTTCTTCTAGAATCGTCTATTTCTTCTAGAATCGTTTGTTTATTCTAGAATCGTTTGTTTCTTTTTGAATCGTTTGTTTTTTCTAGAATCGTTTGTTTATTCTAGAATCTACTGTTTCTTATAGAATATTTTGTTTCTTCTAGAATTTTTTTGGTTTCTTCTAGAATCTTTAGTTTCTTCTAGAATCTGGTTTTTCTTCTAGAATCGTCTGTTTCTTCTAGAATAGTTGGTTTTTTCTTGAATCATTTTTTTCTTCTAGAATCGTTTGTTTATTCTAGAATCGTTTGTTACTTCTAGAATCGTTTGTTTATTCTAGAATCGTGTTTTTCTTCTTGAATCGTTTGTTTCCTTTAGTATTCTTTGTTTCTTGCAGAGCTCACTGCTGTAGCAAATATTCTTCGTGTTTTGCAGCTTTCATTCTGGCTTTTAGCGGATTTCTTTCTTCTAGCTTTGTTTGTTTATTTTAAGATATTTTTCGAATTCTTTTTTCATTCGCGAATCTTTTGTCTCTCCCCGCATTCTTTGTTCCTGCTAGCACTTGTTTCTTTGTATATGTGGCGATGACATAAACCCATGTTTAGGGTGTAATTAACCAAAATGGTAGCGGTATTCGCAATGTATATTTTCGTATATCGATTAAATTTTAGAGAATAAACAAAGAATAGTTAAGAGTAGGTTTTTCTGTTGATGGAAACAATTTGCACGCCAATGGAACTTTGTTCCGCAGTATACTTTTCTCAGTTGACACCGTATCCAATGCAACAACGTGTTTGCAACCAGATCTTTATCACGTAGTAATCTTTTTTCGACAACGCCATTTTCAATACTGATCTCAGGAAAAATGTGCTCGCCACTGGAACTTCATTATGTGGTATACTTTTCTCCAACAAAGCCGTTTTCAATACTTCTCTCTATCGCTCATTGATTGTAACCCTTTAAATGCTAGAACGCATACTCATAACTTCTATTAGGCTTGTCTTTAGTGAAGTACGCCAGTTATACGTGGTCGATACGCATAAATACTCTCGTTCCGGCGTGCGCTTGTTCTCTCTCACATCCAGGTTTTGCACACCAGACAGAGGCAGGCTCTTTTAGTCAAGATTATTTCCACAACTGTATCCACGTTCTGGCTCATGACGTCCGCAACAAAATTAAATGTCGCTTACATTAGTGCTTGTTTCGCCTTAACCTTTCAATTAATTTAACAGCATATCAAGTTATGCTCGTGCCTGAAAATGCAGGTACGTAAGCTATTGTTCTCATGACGTTATTAAGTTAGTAGTTAACCTTTACTAGAAATCGAATTATTTTAATTCATAAATACGTTTTAATTCATAATACGTTTTATATTGTTGAAAAGTTACGGAGATTTTATATTCTTACTTTTACGTTTTTAGCGACCACGTGTTCGGGTATATTTTTTCCCACACATGTGGTCGCCATTTTGTGTGTTGTGTTACTGTGGATGATACACGTGTGTGTCGAAAAAAAGAAAGAAAAGGATAACAGCGGAGAAACGGTGTGATTTACATGTACGTACATTTATTCAGAGATAAACGGTTAGTTGGAGACACACGTAAAAAGGGTTACAGAAACATGTAACGTGATCCAGAATATAATGCGCGAAAGAAAGAACAAAAAACATAAATGCTAAAGAAGGAATAGATCATTTTCCAAATTATAATTAGAAAGGGGCACATGTTGCTGAGGTCGGAGAGAGAGGACTATGCGTGAGCAATGGAAGTAAATGCTACTTACTTTTTCTTTGTGTGTTTCTGAGAGTCTCTGCGACTGCTATCACACACACACCGCTTGACGAACACAGTATCAGCGTTTGTAAAGATCGTGCAATGATGGGCAACCAGTCGGACCATGTTTGATGACTTTGAACGACGAACCAGAAATAGGATAAGATATCAGTCTAAATCGCACACGTGGATGCAACGAGATTTCAGACTCTCGTGTAGAGGAGTGCCTTCCAAACGTTGGTCAGTATAAATCCAAGGGAGATAACTCAGATAATTCTTCCCCAACAATATAAAAATTTACACATCATTGACTACATTTATATTGTGAAATTATGTATTTTTTTAAAATTTATTAATGTACTTATATGTTTATACTTATGGTATAAACGATCTTATTCTTAAAACTATATCTTATGCGTATGTTTATATTTAATGAGTATTGATTTACTCCTCTGCAGGAGTTAGGCACAAGGCCAGTTGTTATCTTACTCCCACAAGTAAGATGTGACCCAAGGTCGGGTCGGGAAAGTGGGGTTTAAAAATTGCCTGGGCAGCCCCGTCGGCATTCCCCGGTAGGGGCGCCTCAGACAGTAAGCAATAAACTTACTCCTCCTCAAAGAGGGGAGGCGAAGCCTGGGAGGGTGGACCTCCTAGAACTGCACAGGACAGACCCATAGACCGGCGTAAATCAAGCCCCGAAGGCCAAGACAATACCAGTCTATGGGGTGCAGTATCCATCGGAACAGATACTACACTTTGATCTTAGCCAAAAGGCCAAGTACTTTTTGTTTCTTAAGTAAGAAATATTTATTTTTACGTTAAGCTTATTTTTGGGTCGCTTCTATTTCGAGAGACAATGGACACCCCCTGAAACGTGTAGATACGAGAGAAGTACCAGTCTATGTCGGGTTTCTCAACTTTTTCTTGAATTTCATATTAGAACTTAAGAACTTCTATTAAATAATTTTCTTCCATTTTTCATTTAAAAATAATCAAGTTTTTCATGATGATCGATGTCGGTTAGGAAATAACTGGAACGTTATACCACCATCCCCCTAAAGCAATTGGCTAGTGTGAGATTCAAACCCACGATGGCATAAACTATTGGAAATGAAGGCGATCGCTTGATCCAGAAGACCACCGATCAAACGAAAATATTTTGTCTTTTTAACTTACTTAAACGTGTTCGGCGTAGGGATTTTTTCACCTCTCTGCAGAGATCTAAAATAGTTCGATTGTCTAAAATACATAAAGAAAAACAAATAAACATAAATGGGAAATAAAAAAAATTCTTATTAAAATAAAAAATATATTAGTGAGCATTTACCGAATATTTTTGGGACGGTGTCTAAGTGATTAACGACGCGGACTGACAATCTGGGTGTGCCAAGTTCACGTGGTCCCTCCTGTAAGTACCCGATGTTTTTCTAGAAAGATTTCGAACTAGAAATATTGGGAAACTAATGTCAACAATAGAATAATTTTAATCAACAGAATATTTTTTGTATCCACGTTTAATAAAAATAGAAAGATAAATGTTTTCTATTCAAATGCGTACGAGGATTTGACATGAAACGTAGTTGTTCGGTCAGCTAAGAGTGAGCGCAAAAAATGTCGGAACATTTGTTTTTAAGTTTATTTTTAGGTACTTTTTTTTTTGAATAATGGGTTTTTGAAAAGGTTCAATAAATTCTAACATCGATATGGACATTGAATCGATCTGATGTTAGTTTGGCTCTTACATCAACCGTCTAACTGTGATGCCGATGCAGACACACACTTATACAAACAACTTTTTGTTTTATATATAGATTACACATGGGTCGGCATCGAAATTAACCTAGCAATCATTTACTTCTTTGTTAGTTTAATCATTTGTATCTTAACTATTTTCACATCATACCTTCTCATACGCGTGAGCGTGTTGCATAAACCCACGTGGAGTGACGTCAGCTCTGTTAACTGCAATCAAAAGTCACCTGACATGTTTCTTACATTAAGGATCATTCAATAATTTCAACACGATCTTAAAAGATGAATGATTTATTCGGCCATTGTTCTTTCGTTGGTTGTATGATCGACGAGGCGGGAAAGAGAGAGAGAGAGAGAAAGAGAGAGAGAGAGAGAGAGAGAGAGAGAGAAAGAGAGAGAGAGAGAGAGAAGAAGAAGAAGAAGAAGAACTTTGAAGCCCACTGCTTAATTATATTCTAATTAAATCAGCAGCATAATTCGTACGTCTTGTCTCAACCGAGGCTACCACAAAGTTTGCTAAATATTTAACGTTGTGTTAGACTATTCTCAGTTCGGCCGCTTCCTCTAAAATGCCGAGATTTGCGCTTGCTACTGTCTTTATCGTATGTCTGACATCAGATCCGACTAAATATAATTGACTTCCTTTCTCACGAATTCTAGATCATTTCAGGCAAAGTCAAACGTTCGAACGCTTCGCGACCCTTTATCTGAAATGTTTCTTTTTTTCTCAACATAACGCCAGATGCCTCTAAAAAATAATATATTTTATCAAATATATATACTAGCAAATGTTGCCACCAATATTTAATATTTATTCTGAACCATGGATTACACAATCCCTAACTGCATTTCCCATGACTCAGTGTTGCTTAATTCCAGTGGCATAGAGTAATCCAATATGATTGTGGAAATGCTGGGATAAGCGGAGTGAATCGATAATGGTATTTTGGAAATTTATTTCTTCTATTCTCCTAGGCGTGATTGTTTAGTTTAGAGAAACGGTTTAATACTAATAATTCATTGCGATTCTTCGGAAGGATGTAATACCCTAAGGTGTATCTGCAGGAGGCATGGACTAGAATCTACCAGTGCATGTGGACATTGCCAAGACAGAAATTGTGACAATATGAAAAATGATCCAGTGGAAGATTATGATGAGGAGTGAAACGTTTTGAAAAAGAACTATGACGTAAGTGAATCAGGATGGATGCAACATGGGTAATGGGGGTAGGGGTACCCCTTGATATTGTATAAGGGTGTATTTGCATCACTGGTAACCCTTTCATGTGAAAGATTGACCTTGAAAACTTGGGTAAAAATCCAAGATGTATTGATTTAACATGAAAACTGACACAGTGCTTCACATGTAAATGGAAAATCACTTGTAAACCCCAAAAGTCATATTCGAAATTTGACACTTTCTCATACTCCGATCTTGTCCAACTTTTAGTATGTTGTAGACTAAACCCATCCTAGCACAAAACCACCAAAAAGCATTTCCATTTTTGGGGGGTCAATCAGTATATTGACCTGTCTATATCTTTTCAAAGGATATAAGAGAAACTGACTTTACAGTGAACCTATAAAGACCTGGGGCGTCATTCAGTGTTATGTTCTGGGATCTTCTGCACTAAATGTAAAACTATCGTTGCGTAATAACCCGAGTTCGAATCCGCTGGTACCACAAGGATCGCATGAGTTCCGACCAGTTGCTCTGTTAATTGCTCTGCGCCCACGTTGTGTCTAAAGAACCGCAAAACTTTGCTATTGACGTCGCTGGTTAGAACTTTGGATCAGCATTTCTGCTTTGCTTTTATCAGAGAAAGTGTTGTTTCAGTCCAGAGACAGTACCCTCAATCGTGCTGTGTCTGGCAGGGGGTGAGTTCTGCGATCTTACAAAAAACGGCCGAGGAAAGAATATTAGGCGATATTTCATGAGCCAATCCCAAACCTCTATAAATCAATTATTTAATAATTAATTTAACTTAATCAATTAAAATTGCGACAGACAGTCCCCGGTTCTACTACATTAGAACCACTTCCACTTTCAATACATACGCCTGCTTGGCAATGGTTGTTTATACCACCTGGTATTCTGAAATAGTCCCCCATCTAAGTACTGACCAGATTCAACATTGCTGAACTGCCATGATCTAAGGAGAATCAGTGTTACAACATGATATAGATATAAGCTTCATTGAAGATCACAAAATATAGGTTGACACACCAAAGATTGGTTAATAAAATTCACAATCGTTTCTGAAATTCAATCATATTTAGTACAAATAAACTTCACTCTATACCTGACTTGGCCATCAAGTTTCAGTCATGAATATCCAACAGTTATCGCCGTTCGATGATAAACACACCTGATACAACGTGTAAAATTGTCAATAAGTCTTACACACTCCTCTCTTGGCACTATCATGAGTTTGGCTGTGATAGCTCTCTTCAGTTCAGGAATGGTCTGGGGAATTTCCTGATAGGCATTATTTTTGCGATAACAACACAGACAAAAGTCTGCGGAGTTAAGGTCTGGTGAGTGTGGACCATATTCAGGATAACACCTCATACTGATGAGACGATCACCAAAGTGCCTTCCATATCACTGAGCTGTGATAAAATAAAGACTGTTGGAGATTCATGATTGAAACTTGGTGGTCAAGTCAGACATAGACTGAAGTTTATTTGTGCCAAATATGGTTTGATAGCAGAAAGTATTGTGGATTTTATTTAAGAGTCCATGGGTGGCATTTTAGGGGTGGGTCACCATGTGTATGACATCATTTCTAACGCCACGGGTAGATTAGTCAGTCATAATACATAAAACGATACAAAAATATTGATATGGTCGTCAAACACCTAGTATTTTTGTTCTAGTCCATGTTTGTTTTTTGTTTTGTTTTACGACAAAGGGTTGATGTGTCGTAAAGCAAAACAAAAACATGAGCTAGAACAAAGATACCATATCACTGTTTTTTGTATCATTATACTGAAGTCGGTCGCTCCTTTAAACCTCTGCGTTCCGCCCAGATCATTAATCATTCGGTTATGTTATTCTGATTCCTTTCTAAGCTCCGCCCACACGATTAATCACTCGTTTACGCGACTCTGTTTCCCTTCTAAGCCACGCCCACGTCTGTCGGACGCTGATTGTCCGCGAGCCGGCTAATAAATGGCGCCGTTTTGGCAATTAATTTTATTTCTCATCTATTTCCCGTGACAAAGCGTTATTGCCGCAGCCATCTTGATATTATCATTTACGAATAAATTTACAAAAAAATATACTACTCACGAATGATATTTTTCGTGTAACTTATTTTTGGAATTTTGCTGCTTACAAAGTTCGTAAACGTGTAGCATACGTGCGTTATATTAAGTGTTGCGCCTCCTATTTGGGGTGTCGCCAGATGTCGTGTCTCGTGTCATAGTAGTTAGAAATGGTGCGACATCAATAACTATCAAAGATGGACGCCTTTTTAATATTATTGCATCGTAACAGCAATCATTCTAACCGGCCGGAAGTTGCTTCATAACCTCTGAAACATTTTGCCATTTCATTTTCTCTTACGAAAACCAAAGATAGAGTAAGATACATGTTTGCGGAGTTCATATTCCGTCAAAGACGTCTTTAAAAGGGGAAAGAGGTCGGACGTTTAAATACTGCAATGCAATCAAAACATACGGTTAAGGTGAAAACTATGTGAACCTTGCTTTTACACAGCTACATTTAGAGTTACGCCTTATTTGAAGGTCTAACATTTTAGAGTTACGCCTCATTTGAAGGTCTAAAATTTTAGAGTTACGCCTCATTTGAAGGTCTAACATTTTCAAATTCTTTAAGAACCCTTCAAAATTTATTCAATTTTATGTAATGTAACTGTAAGAAACTGAACAAATCTTTTGTGACACAATAAGATGCTAACGACAGTCTAAAATTGGGGAGGAACTAACGTGCACACAACACCGGAAAGAACACTAACAAAACTATGAAAACGATCTCCAAACTGCACGAATCTCTCTCTCGTCTGTTCGTGTCCACGTCGACTTTTTTGCGTGTCTTATTGTGGTAGTATCTCGTCTTTTAAAACGAGTCGGTTTTCACGCATGCAAATTGCGAACACTTACAAACTCCACAACTCTGAGCATACGCCTTTCTCCTCTTGCAAATGACCGCTCGACAGGCAAGACATCGTATCGGTTTCCACACATGCACATTGCTAACACATACAAAATTCCACAACTCTGAGCATGCGCCTTTCTCCTCTTGCAAATGACCGCTCGACAGGCAAGACATCATATCGGTTTCCACACATGCAAATTGCGAACACTTACAAACTCCACAACTCTGAGCATACGCCTTTCTCCTCTTGCAAATGACCGCTCGACAGGCAAGACATCATATCGGTTTCCACACATGCAATTTGCTAACACATACAAAACTCCACAACTCTGAGCATGCGCCTTTCCTCTCTTGAAAATGGCCACTCGACAGGCTAGACATTATGTGCGCTTCGAATTCGGTAATTGTTCATCTCTATCGTCACAGTACCTAATATAAAATCAGAGGTAAGGACATTTTAAGTGTGGTGTGTACAAAGACCTCCTTAAAGATAAATATACCGCCATAAAAACAATCTACACAGGTTGTCGAAAATATTCTTATCTGAATGATGTTTTATGTTATGCTTGGAAATAGTGTGAAACCAATAACTATGAAAAATGGACGCTCTTTGGATATTATTAGGTCATCTCATGAGTTATGTGCGGATTATTAATTGTTATATTACTTCCCATCGAAGGGGGTAGGTCTAAATGTCTCACAAGTCACAACCAAATAAAATACATGGGTTGCTTTCACTGCAATCACAAATCATAACAGCGCAATTAAATCATACCCCGACCTTCCATCCCATGACCAGAGCACCTAGAATTAATTTTTCACAATAGCACGAAGAGACGAATAAATCACCAGATTTGAAGAAAGGACCCTTTATTGAGCTGTTGGCGTTGCTTTCTCTTCTGTCAGTGGCAGATGGGGAGGGGATTGTCCATTTTGTTTATCGTCGATCCTAAGTCATCTTCTACTTGCACGGCTCGCTTCGAGTGTTGCATAGCCCCCCGCTTTGGTTGCGGCAGTACTCGTTTTGTATACTTGTCCCGGAACGGGCCGTGGCAGTTCTCATTTTATCAGTCGTCATTTTGAACACCATAAATCATATAGTTTGCATACCTTTACATTTCTCCCTCACCGCGTAGAGGGTGCGTGTTGTCCAGTGGTTGTCTTCTTTCTTCTCTTCTGTACTGCCGTGAACATCGCCGCTACAACAAAAACTTGGCTTGGAGATATCCGCTAACGTCGAGAGAGAGAGAGAGAGAGAGAGAGAGAGAGAGAGAGAGAGAGAGAGAGAGAGAGAGAGTAAATTACTGCTTTCGTAATTACTTATCAATTAAGTCTTAACCATTCGTGGAGGGGGAAAGAGATCTTTCGCCTGTATTTTCTTAGGGAAATATTTCCCTTAACTATGTTGCAGACTACATGGTAAAAATCATGTCTGATAGGTTCGCTTCCAAAACCCAGACTGCTAAAACTCGCTTCTCACGAAGAACGAGTGACGTCACGGATCCCTCTGTTTCCCACGCAAAAGCCCGTGACGTCACAGAGCCTTTATCGCAGGTGCGCATTGACCCTTGATCTGAGGTCTCGTCACGCGGTGACCCTGTCACGTCCGTGAGCTCTGACTGTGAGAACAGGCCCTATTCTGCACTCGACTGCACGGGTCTACCCGCACTAATTCGCGCAAGTCAAACCAACGATTTCAAACAGATACGTTCATTCCCATAGGGGCATTATCCAACACGAGACTTCCAACCGATTCACTACTTCTCTTATTCCTCATCTCTTTGAGCCATGTGACATCACGTCCGCTACTGGCTACAAGGTTAAGATGAAATTTGAGTACATACTCGCTGACCCTATGATACCGATATCCTGTGTATATGTTAACGCCACCCTGGGAACCCAAATCATCAGACATATACCCACAACGTAACCACTTGTGTAATAATCAGTTCTAAATAATAGTCTTCTGGAGCTTGAAGGGTCAGCTCCCAGTATGGGCAATGCTAAGAATACAATTACGAATTACTTAAAACTTTTAGTCGGCTATGGCTGACGGAACGAGGGCAAGCTACCCCGGTGATAAAATAAAAGGTTTCCTTAAAAATTCCGTACAAAGTCCCGACATAAAGATTCCAGAGTTCGACATGACAATTTTAAAGAAGGTCGGATGTTACATCGGCCGAAACGTTGTGAGAATAACATTGAAGATGAGGACAGTAGTCCGAATAATCTGAATAATACAAGGGATTATAAGTAAGACAGAAAGTCTATTTAATTTGGGTTGATTACAGATTCTACGAAGTAGTACGTAACATCTACATTAATAAGCGAGTTTAATTTTGTGTTGTCGCCTCATAAGTAACTTATTGTAAGAAATTAAATAATTTAAAAAGAAATAGGATAGAGTTTGTTTAAGTTTTGATAAATAAGTAAAAGTGTGTGTTGGTTAACTATATTTTCTGTTAATAGTTTATTCTGCAAATGGAGTATGTATTGTTATTTGCAATTGTAAGAATTGAAAATAGGGATATGTTTTTGTAGCAGTTATTTCTTAATATTAATGCACTTTACTAAATAGTAAAGTGCATTAATATTAAGAAATAACTGCTTCATGCGGTTATTAATAGCGATTTCACCAGACACAGAATGATAC
>OY744529.1:14848720-14881220 GCA_963556195.1 Sepiola atlantica | reverse complement strand
TTCGTTATGCTAGTGCGAATCTCAATCATCAGCATCGCCAACAGCTACAAGAAAACAACAAATCATCAGCAGTAACAGCTTGGATAAGACTGCTAAGTTCATATAACTTTTCATTCTGGTGCGTACAGCACTTATCAAAATAATAATAATATCGTATCAGGTGCTATGAAACCAGTGGGGTCCAAGAGGGATAACTCTTGGCCCAAAAGAAGTGGAACTCTCGAGGATGAAGTTACAAAAGTAATCTATGTAGTGACACGTAATATGGATTCTGTTCTACAAGATCAACAGCTCATATGATTTCGCATGAATCTATTGATGGAGGGGGGGGGCTACAATTTCTAGGGCAATAGCTCTTGACATACCAACGACCTTTCATAGGGTATGGTACAAAGGTGTGGTTTACAAACTTTCTAGTTATAGAATATCTTGCAATGTCTTTGCAATCATCAAATTCTTTCTCCCTGATAGGTCTATAAATGTAGTTGTTGATGAACAGAAGTTTGAATCACATAGTATAAATGCTGGCGTGCCTGAGTATTTTGTTCTGGGCCCAACCCTTTTCCTCATCTTCATCAATGATTTTCCAAACCACGTTCTGAGATCACTTATTGCAGACGACAAAATTGTCTATGGCAGCACTTCAAAGAGCACTGGTAGTTAAAATCTTGCTGATTCTCTCTCTTCTGACCTGGATCATGTGGTGCAATGGGAAAAAGTGGCTTGTTACTTTTAACACATCAAAAACCAAGCTTCTCTCCTTTCACCACCAACGCTCGGATCTCTGTTTTGCCTCGAAATGAATGGGTCTCTCAGGGATGAAGCACCTTGCTTTATAAGCTCCTATAACTGACTTTCAATCCACATCTTAAATGGAAAACTTACATCCAAACTGTTGCTAAGGTTGCTGGAAAATTGGTTGGATCATTCTACTGCTCATTCCACTGACTCCTAATGTAATCGTCTACCTATAATAAGGGTCAGATATAGGTGCTTATCCAGATGAGCTACTATATAAAATGTTGGTGTTAAATAGAAAATAGCACAACAACTTTATGATGTACTTACCTCTAAGGGTAAAAAAATACAATACACCAAAATTCACAGAAATTCATCCAGTATTTTTGTTTAAAAGAAAATCAATTTTTATTGGTAAACGGCTTCTTGATGCCAGTTTTTTTTAGATAACATAGAAGTATGAAGGTCAAGGGAGATAATTCAAACTTTTAAGAGATAAGGGAGATTATTAATAAAATCTTATATATTTTTACTTCTATGTTGGCTAAAAAATGTATATACATTACCTGTGAAGGAGTCATTACCCCATACTGTTTCACTCTATACTACACTAGCCCCCATATACTATTTAATACTAAGTACATTGTATATTAGTTTTTAAAAGCATAGTTTTGGCTTCAGACAGACAGATACATAATCTCCATTACTAATATATATATATATATATATATATATATATATATATATATATATATATATATATATATATAAATGGGTGTGAAAATTTTACTATTTGAACAGTGTCCAGAAATACTGTTAAGTTAAGCTCTTAAGGTTGTCGAGAAGATTTGTTAACTTGGTGATAGCATTGGAGCACAGAGTGGAGCTGGTGCTATTGTGATTGCAAGAATTAGGAGTGGATGGAGTAAGTTCAGGGAATTTCTGCCATTATTAACCAGCAGAGCGTTACCGCTGTCAACTAAGGGAAGAGTCTATAAGGCATGTGTATTCAGTGTGATGATGTATGGAAGTGAAACCTGACCAGTGAGGGTTGAGGACATGCATTGCATGGAGAGAAATGACATGATAATAATATGAATGGTGTATAATATGAGTCTTAAAGACAGGCTTAGTTCTGATGACCTCAGAGGAAGATTGAATCTGGACAGTATAGGGAGATGTGTGCAGAACAGGAGGCCGATAGTATGGCCACATTGAAATGATGATTAATTTCATCCGTTTGCATATGAATGAATAAAAATAAATTGTAATAAAAACCTTAAAAGTGGCCCTATTTATTTGCCTCCCCACGGGGGCAGAAATTAAGCACAAGTCGCGTTTTTATATGGGTAAAATCCAGCTACCCTCGTCGGCGTATTTTGCTGTACCATGTTGTTCAACCCAATCTCGTGCGATATTTATACTTCGGGGTCACCATTTGTAATGATAGGGATGGTTTGTCCCTTCCTTACTTTTATCACACGAAATGAATCGAACAAACAACGGAGTAACAGGTTACAAAATAAAGGATTTATTTTGTCAGAGGATACCTATACCGTTTGGCATAGGTAGAAGTAGATGTAGAAGGTGTCCGGGTAGGAAGAGGAAAAATGTAAAGGTTCTCTTCAAGTGAAGAATAGTAGTTGTCTTTGAGTTAGTCAACGGTAGCGGGAGAACAAAGGCTTTTCCGGGTTCCTCTGGTGGTGCTCTCAGCGATGCGTCCCAGCTATGCCGAGGGGTTTTCTCTGCGAGGCTGTGAATGAAAAAAAGAGGGCGAATTTCCGTTTTGCACCGGCTTTATAGTTCGAAGGGCAGATAACTCTGGTGTCGCTTTACAACGCCACCTGTCGGTGAATAAGCGACACCTAATGGCCAGCCGGTGCAGTTATGGATGAAAGGAGGAGGTAACTGCTACAAAGGGGCACTCCGGATTGTGACAAAAATTAAAATTTCCTCCGTCTAGAAGGATTTTTCATTCACTGACCGAGGACAGAAAAGATAAAGTGTAGAACAGATACTACACTTTGCTCCTAGCCAAAAGGCCAAGCTTAAGTGTTCCTATTTATTACCTCCCCGCGAGGGCAGAATTAGACACAAGGTCGATTTTTAATGTGGAGAAAATCCCACTTCCGAAAAACGGGAACTGTGGATTTGAATATAGATAAATAAAATCTCCGTCTAGAAAGATTTCTCAATTCACTTACTGAGGACAGAAAAGATGAAGCGTAGTGTCAGAACGGATACTACACTTTGTTCCAAGCCAAATGGCTAAACGTAAGTTTCACTTAACATTGCTGCTTTAACCATTAGAAAACCAGTTCCTTTTGGACAAAGGGGAGTAACTCTTCAAGACAAAACTGTCATTTTTTCACCGTCATCTGAAATTTCTTTTTCTTTTAATCTTTCCTTTTTTTTTATCCCTTCCCCCTACCCTCTCCCCTTTTCTTTTTTGCTACCACTACCACAAAACAGCCTAATTTATTGCGATTTGACTAAATAGAGATATTATTCGTAATTTAATTTCTAAATATTCCTAGTCGAAAAAAGTAAATCTCTGTATCCATTTTTTTGTTTGAAGGAGTTACTTCCCTTATTCTACAAGATCTGTTATTTTAATCATGTAACAATGTTAAGGGACTTCCTCGTTTTTGTTTTTAACAGTAATTTATTTGTATTCATTCATTTTGTTTTTATATGCAAATGGTCGCAGTTTATGTTTTCAGATTTATTTATTTCAATGTATTCACCTGTTTATTTTATTTCCTCCGATCAACTGTCATTTGTTCTTCTTTTTTGTTTCTTTGATTTTATGTTTAATAAAACGGCTTTACTGGCTACCATTTAAAAATAAAATTATTTCTCTCTCTCTCTTACACACACACACACACACACACACACACACACACACAAACATGTATTTTTATTCAAGGGACACTATACATTATTTTGATCTGCCATCAGTACATTCGGTCTCACGCAAGCACTGGAGAGTTGAGTTTCCAGCGTTTCGTGAAACCGAAGGTATCGATGGGTGATCAAAATAATGTATAGTGTCCATTGAATAAAAATATATATGCTCTTCCACAAGTAATTGAGAACTCTTGTCATTTTTTCTTATAACACAGAATTACACTATGCCCTTCTTGGGGTTAGCTAAATAACCCGCCGCTTCATTTATTGTAGAATAATTGAAAGCGAGAAGTGAAATGAGAAATTATATCAAATGAAGGACATATAAAATACACGTGTGAATTGATCAAAATATTTCTGGAACTAATAATACAAAACATTATTGCCGCGAAAAACACGCTGGGCGTAAATGGCTCCTCAGCAGTCAATAACAACTCTAAAAACACACACATACATATTAACGTGCGCACATTGTCAATATGTCAACACTCCATCTCAAGTTGTAGTTTACTGTCATATCATTTTCAAATTTGGTCAAAGTGTAAATGACTCTTTTTGATCCCTTCCTTTTTTTTCTTCTTTTTCAACCTCTTATAATACAAAATTTCTTAAAATTAATTTTTTTACTGGTTTTGTGAACATGTCTGCAATATTGTCATTTGAGGGTATATAATATAGACATACATTATTATTTTAAATTTGAGACCTTATATAATATTTTACATCAATATGCTTAGATCTTTGATGATGAATAGGATTGATTATCTGCATGTATATTTATTTAAATTTCAATATCATTCGTATCTTGATACAATCGCTTTAGACAATTTGCTTCCTTCATTATATTACACATAGCTATATATTCAGCTTCACATGTCCACAAAGCGACAGTCGTCTGCTTTCTAGATTTTCATGATATCAATGGATAATCATTATTTAATTGGTAGCAATATCAAGAAATACTTCTACTATCTTCTGAATTTGTCCAATGAGAATCGCAAAAAAACAATTAAATTCAAATTATTTTCAGATTTCTTAAAGGTTAGACCATAATTAAGAGTTGTTTTAATATACTTCAAAACAAATCTACTTAGATTCAAATGTGCATTTGTGGGTTTTGACAAATACTGAGGCAACATGGTAACTACATAACATAAATCAGGTCTCGTGCAAGTCATTGCGTAAATTAAACTGTCAATTATTTCTCTGAATAATCTGTTATTTGGTAATTCTTTTGAATCTGTACTACTCTTATTAGCATTTAAGTCACATGGTATAGCTTTTGGGTTACAATCGTTTATTCAAAATCTGTTTAAAACCTTTTGTAAGTATTTTGTTTGACTCATTTTAATAATAGCATTATTAAATTCAAATTCTATTCCCAAGAAATCAGATAATTGACCAAGATTTTTCATTTTAAAATTTTCGGATAGATTACTTTTTATATCTTTCATACTTTCTAAATTTTGATCTGCGATGATTAAATCATCTACCCAAGTCATTATAATTATTTTTGAATCATTATAATTTTTCCTGTACACACAATAATCATTTAATGACTGTTTGAAATTTTGGTCTGTTAAAAATTTATGCAATAAATTGTTCCAATTTCTTCCACTTTGTTTCAGTCTATATAAAGATTTTTTTACATTTACAAACAAGCTTCTCATCATTTTTATTTGTCAGTACAAAACCTTTTGGCTGTTCAGTATATACTTCGCAGTCAATATTAGCATTAAGGTATGGTGTTTTAAAGTCCATCTGATGTACAATTAAATCATTTTGTACTGCTATTTGCAACAACATTCTGATAGATATGATCTTAGCTGTAAGAGAAACTGTTTTTTATAATCTATATTTTGTATCTGGGGAAATCCGTTAGCTACATATCTAGCTTTAAATTGTTCGCCATTGTTCGGTCCTAACTTCACTGCATAGACCCATCTGTTGTGTTGTCGCCGGTCGAGGATGGTTTGGATTAAAAACAAACAGATACAGAGAGTAAATGAACACAAATTTTATTTACATAGGACGCCATTACAAGTGGGGACAGTCTAAGGGCAGATAATTACCGGAAGTTCAAAAGGTAAGCAGACGAGCGATGACATACTGATACAACACCATCTGTCTCCAATAATTTTCTTATCTTTAGGAACAGGGGTAAGTTCGTAAGTATTGTTTTCCTTCAGAGTATTTATTTCCTCATTCATGGCTCTTTCCCATTTACATTTTTCGGTAGATGCCACTTCTTCTTAATAAGTTTCATGAATGTCTTTTATTCTATAACAATAGTCGATAAAACAATTTTCTATGTCCGAATTGTCAGGATCTAACACGTAATCATTTAGGTTTATTGATTTTTCGTTGAGAACATCTTTTCTCAGTTTCATTTTCATCTGTATTTGATGTTTCATATTTTTCATCTGTATTTGATGTTTCATATTTTTCATCTGTATTTGATGCTTCATATTTTTCATCTGTATTTGATGTTTCATATTTTTCATCTGCATTTGATGTTTCATATTTTTCATCTGGTTTTGTTGTTTCTTCTGCTCGAGTTGTTTGTTCTCTGGGATAATCAAAGGAATTATTCTCGTCTTCCTCTGTGTTTGATTGTTGAGATTCATGAAAGAGTACACATCTTATTCTCTTGATCTCTCTTCTATCTGGAAAGTAAACGAGATCGACTGAACTTCCAACATCGTATCCAACGAAAATTCCTTGTTCACTTCTTGGATCTAATTTTGTTTTATTTTGAATGTAAGCAAAGCATGTAGTGCCAAAAGTATGCATATTACTTATATCAGGTTTTTGGTTTGTGAACATTTCAAAAGAAGTTTTTCCAGTTCTTTTGTTAAAGCATCTATTCCTTATGTAGGCTGATGCTCTAATTGCATAGTTCCATAAATTTTTTTGTAACTTTGCTTGTATTAACAAACATCTCGTCGTTTCAAAAAGTGATCTCCATGAACTCTCAGCAGTACCATTTTGATATGGTGATTATGGCGTCGAAAATTCTTGTCTCATTTTATTTTTTGTACGTAGGTTTTTAAACTTAGAGCAAGTAAATTCCATTCTGTTATCTGTTCTTAGTCTTTTGACTGATCCGTAGGGTCCTGCTATATCAGCCAAAAATCTTCGTGTGGCATTTGCTGCTTGCGATTTATTTTAAGAAAATAAATGTTAATAAGTCCTGAGTAATCATCAACAAATGTTATTACATATTTCAATTCGTTTATCGAAGTTGGTTCAATTTGACCTTCTAAATCACACTGGATTAAATCAAGTCTTTTGTTTGCCTTTTTGTCTGTTTTTCTATTTTTCTATTGGCAAATTTTTCCTTTTGCACATACATCACAATTAAATTTATTTTTATTACTTATTTTCATGCATTTAACAGCTTGTTCCCAATTCAAAATGTCTTCTTCATTACAGTGTCCTAAAATATCATGCCATCCCTTCAGTGAATGCGTTTGTTCAGTTTTGATACAGTTAAGAAAATAGTTTCCCCCACTTATTAATGTTACACGTGCTTCCATCCGGGGTCTTCAATTTGGCGCGATTCTTTGAAAAATAGATCGAAGCGTCATCTTCTGTTACTGATTGTACCGAGTAAATATTTTGTCTGTAAGATGGAACAGATAATGCATTTCGTAAAATTACTTGACGCTTGTTATTATTGTCGTCGATGAGGTAAATTTAAGCGTCACCTTGAGCGTGGACTATGCCAGTACTACGGCTTCCATCAGCTAATTTAATATTATGCTTTGATTTATCAAAATTTTCATTTGTTCAAATAAATTTAGATTAATCCTTAATTATCTTAATTATTTAATAGTCTACAAGCGAATCAAATGTGTTCATTTTTATAAACGTTTTCAGTCGTACTTACTGCAAATGAAAATGAGTTGGTCTCACTTGTGCCTTTCAACATTTAGCTGAGTAATTTTTTTTGCAATAATCCTTTGCGGTGAGATCCAGTTTTGCAATTTTCAGACCATCATCTTATAAATATAGACGTGTGTTTATTTCTGTAGCCAAGATTCAAAATTTGAAAAAAAAAAAGTTTTGAAATTTTGAATTTTGGCTTTTCCACTGCAAACTTATCCATCTATGTAATTCCTCTGATGATAAAATTTTAATCTTTGAAAAGCCTTGGCTTAAGGAAAGAAAAATAAACATGTTTTTACCGAATACACCTTACATTGAACAATCGAAGTTGACATAGATTTGTCATTCCTACATCTAATGGTCTTGTTGTTAATTGCAATTTTTCTCATAGATTTGGTTGGATCCTTTAGGATTTTGTATTTGTGAACGTTAATAAAATCTTTGGTGCGTTCTTTGTTGGTTCCTCAAGTTCCAGACTTCCTTGTAATAGTTTTGATCAGAGTTTTTCTCTTTTTTACATTATAAACAGTCTTTACTGACTCTCCAACTATTCGCAAAATCTTCTTTGGTGTGACAAGTGCATTCAGCAAATCGTACACTCTTTAACGTTTGCTTTCCTGATTACTCATTAGCCTTTTGGCTAAGATCAAAGTGTAGTATCTGTTTTGATGGATACTGCACCCCATAGACTGGTATTGTCTTGGCCTTCGGGGCTTGATTTATGCCGGTCTATGGGTCTGTCCTGTGCAGTTCTAGGAGGTCCACCCTCCCAGGCTTCGCCTCCCCTCTTTGGGGAGGAGTAAGTTTATTGCTTACTGCCTGAGGCGCCCCTACCGGGGAATGCCGACGGGGCTGCCCAGGCAATTTTTAAACCCCACTTTCCCGACCCGACCTTGGGTCACATCTTACTTTTGGGAGTAAGATAAAAACTGGCCTTGTGCCTAACTCCTGGAGAGGAGTAAATCAATACTCATATGAGAAAAAGTTTCTGAAAAGGTAAGGATAATAGTGTTCTGTATGATCATGGCATTAATATATACAAGGTTTCAAAACAATTGACTAAGTGCCTGCTGAGAAAAAAACAACTTAAACTTCATTGTAGATTTTGCTTCCCCTACCCTATATATATATATATATATATATATATATATATATATATATATATATATATATATATATATATATGGTAAACAACTGATGATCCCTTAAAATAGTGTTAGAAACAAACTAATATAATAACTGTAAAAAATAAATTGACTTACATGAGTGATTTTCCACTGGAAGACTTGGGACTATAAGTTTTTTAAATTTATTTTTTTTTAAATTTATTTATTTATTTATTTTTTTAAATATAGTTTTAATGGTTGAGAAACTTCCGAGACTATATATATATATATATATATATATATATATATATATATATATATATATATATATAATGACCATTTAAATTCCAATGACCAAAATTCATACTTTACTCATATTATTTATTTTTTTACAATATATATATATATATATATATATATATATATATATATATATATATATATATATATATATATATATATATATATACGCTGTTTTTTTACAAAAAAAAATAGCGTAACATTAGAGGCGATGAAAAGTCGAACACAAAATGTGGCAGGTCATTCTGGTCTAAGGGGTAAAGCGCTAGACTACGAATATTTACATCGAGGGTTCGATCCCTCATGCTGATGACAGCTCATGGAAAGTAAGAGTATGCGTTTAAAAAGGTTATCAAATTTTTACACGCATATTCTTACTTTCCATTACTTTATATTGTTTCTTAAATTTTTAAAATTTTGAATTTTGGCTATTCCACTGCTAACTTATCACTCTATGTAATTCCTCTGATGATAATATTTTAATCTTTGAAAAGCCTGGCTTAAGGAAAAAAATGAACACGTTTTTATCGCGTACACCTTGCATTGAACAATCGTATATTGAGCTTAAACCATTTCACTATAGGTTCAATTCTCTAAAAGTATACCTTTAGTTTCATATTGTATCTATTTTATTGTATTTATATATATATATATATATATATATATATATATATATATATATATATATATATATATATATATATATATTAGAGAAGTAGAGAGGGGTTGGAAAAGAATAGATCGATTCTGACCTTACTCCTTTTTTCTGCACATGTGCTATAACTTTGTCACGTGACCCCTTTACTTTAAATGCGTTATTTTGGCTTATGTTTGCATCCTGTTTAAAGGCCAATCTCGAATTGTTTAGCTTTTCGTTTGCACCTGCGCCAGACTGGCAAAAGACCGTCATCTCTGAGCGTTCTCCTTGGTGCTAGTAATAAAAAAAAAATAAAAGAAACGTTCGATTGCTGGAAAGTAATCATCACAAGGAAGTGGTTACCGGAAGAAAACAAAACCGCAGGAAAATAAAACCGGAAGTGAAATATGGGTGCCTATTTTCGCTGGCGTTTTTATGCTAACAGAAAAGTGGGAGATGGGCAGTTGTTAACGAAGATCGGAAGGCGTGTAGAGGGGTTTCAACGTGAAATAGGTGGAACGATACATGTTTATATTTATACTTTCCTACTTTGATATACACTAGTAACATGTAATGGAAAAAGACGTCCTCACTTCCGAAGTAAACGAGAAAGAATCGCCTGTGCCACACGTACCAGTCTCGAATGGTAAAAGGTGTAATGGAGGTGACAGTGGTCAAGTGGATAACGACACGGATTGAAGACCTGGGTGTTCCAAGTTCGAATCCAGTCGGTTCCACATAACCACTTTCACTTAAGGATGTTGGCAACCTTCTCGTGGTCCTTTCCGTAAGTACCCGATGTCTTTCCAGAAAAAATTCTAACTAGAAAAACATCGGGGAAACTAATGCCAACACCAGAATCATCCGATTCACACGAAAGAAGAAGAAAGGTGTAATGTACTATAGTTTAAAATATCAAAACGTGAGATGCAGTGAAGATGATTCGAACTGTCGACTTCCGGGTTACAAATAAGTCGTCATTTCAAGCTCCGTATAATAAGGTGGATGATTCGCCTGTTCGTCAGTCGGAACTCAAAACGTCTCTAGTGTCCACGTCATTTTTTGTTGGGGGAAGTATTAGCGATAATAGGTGTTTGTTCGAGGCGGTGTTGCTTGTAGACGTGCAGCTTTTGGGACTTTAGAATTATAATAAAAATCGGAATACGAACAGTTCAAACTTTTACACTACATTAAATAATGAGTTGAAAAGAAATAATTGTTTCCTAAATTTAATAGAATGCAACAAACTTCGTTGCCGTCCACAAATAACAATGATACGTCATTTCCGGTTTAAGTTCGGCCATTCAAAAACCAAGGTATAAGACTTTGTCTTTTACAAATTTGCGGTCCACAAATAAAAATAATACGTCATTTCCGGTTTGAGTTTGGCCATTTTAAAACCAAGTTTTACGAATTTGTCTTTTACGAATTTCTTTCGTTCAATATTACAAAAAAAGCGTTGGTGTTGTTTTTTCGAATATGTTGAGTCTGTAGAAATAATACATTTAGTCATAAAGTAAATTAATTGACAAAGTCCCATTCTAACATTTTATATTAACTTTATTGTTAATCTTTGTTCAACAAGTAAATGACAGGTGTTAGTAATTAAGAGATTAAATGTTTATGTGTCTTCAAAGAGGAAGTTGATATTGAATGAATATTTATTTCATAATAAAAATCGCAAAAATGCGTCACAAGTTTATATTGAATGTCTTTGAGCCAAGACAATAAAATGTTATATTGAGTCACTACGTCTTGACGAGAAAAATGTTATTATAAGCCCATGAGTCTTGACGAGGAAAATGATATTAAGAGTCCATTAGAGAATAATGTTATAACCGTGCAAGTAGTATTGAGTTAGTTCATGAGACTGGTAGACGCCATATTATTATTAGGACGTAGGAAGTTTGTGAGACTGGAAGAGTTCATATTATTATTAGGACTTAGGAAGTTTGTGAGACTGGAAGAGTTCGTTTAACAATTATTTTTTAAGTAAGTCCACGTGGCGAGGCGAAGTGTCGCCATCTTTGTAAATTGAATCTACGTGCCTATGCCGATAGCCAGAAACTAAAGGCACGTTTCGTTTGCGCGCCAATAAGGAGTTTGGTAGTTTTTCTGAGTGACGTGGGTAGCAGGGCAGCTGAACTCGTTTGTCGCTAACTGATTGAAAAGCGCAGATGCACTTCCTTAAATAACATTCTGAAACAAGTTGCCGACCTCAGGAGAGATTGTTTCTGATTGGTTACATCCCGATATAGGGACCAATCACAATTAAGTATTTGCTCCATTTAGTACGCAGCATTTCAGTCAAGCAAATATTTTAAACATCGTTAAGGTGCAGTTTTTGTTGTAGTAATAAATAGTACTGCTACAAGTCACAGAAAAGCTATTTATTTTTTTATATATCCTTTGTTTTCTCTTGAATGCGGTCATTTTTCAAGCGCGCTTTGTTACTTCTAGCATTTTTAATTATAAGATTTTTTTTATTAAATCAAACATTTTTTGTGTCTTATATCATTATTTCATACTTCTAGCATTTTTAATTGTAAGATTTTTTTTATTAAATCAAACATTTTTGTGTCTTATATCATTATTTCCTACTTCTAGCATTTTTAATTGTAAGATTTTTTTTATTAAATCAAACATTTTTCTGTCTGATATCATTATTTCCTACTTCTAGCATTTTTAATTATAAGATTTTTTTATTAAATCAAACATTTTTGTGTCTTATATCATTATTTCCTACTTCTAGCATTTTTAATTATAAGATTTTTTTATTAAATCAAACATTTTTGTGTCTTATATCATTATTTCCTACTTCTAGACTTTTTTAATTATAAGATTTTTTTTATTAAATCAAACATTTTTGTGTCTTATATCATTATTTCCTACTTCTAGCATTTTTAATTATAAGATGTTTTTTTTATTAAATCAAACATTTTTGTGTCTTATATCATTATTTTCTTACTTCTAGCAATCTTGTTTTTTTATCTGGAGTTCTTAAAAAATTCTTTATTTGTTTTAGCATCCTTTGCTTTTACTAGTGTTAGATAATGGCCCTGTGGATGGACGTATCTGTGAGAGATAAGGTTTGACTTGCGCGAATTAACGCGGGACAGTCGAGTGCAGAACAGGGCTTGTTCTCACAGTCGGAGCTGGCAGACGTGACAAGGTTACCATGTGATTAGACCTCAGTTCAGAGAGGTCAGTCTACAGCTGCGAGGGGCTCTGATATTTCGCGGGCCTTGCGTGGGAAACAAAGAGGTCTGTGACGTGACTCGTTCTCGTGAGAAGCGAATTTGATTCAGTCTGTTTTCAGAAGGCGAACTGATAAGACGTGCGATTCACAATGTAAAGACAAGCATGAGAATCCTTCCTCCCCCTCTCTCTAGGGATAGTTAAGAAACTTTAATAACTAACTACGATAACGTGGGATTTGCTCTCTCTAGTCTCTCTCGACGTGATTAATTTACCCCCAGATAAAATAACAACGCTTGAATAAATTAATGAAAGTTAAAAGCAGAGTTTCTCTTCGAAGATTACGACATGGCTTTTATTGCAGACAAGAACGACAGCAGAGAAGAAAGAGTTCACCCACAGACGACGAGTATACGAAACGCGTACTGCCGCGGTCCAGGTAGGAGTAGTAAGCAACGATTACGACTTTACGTATTATAAACATTATTACAAACTGGTAATACAACACTAGTATTCTTTTTATTCTTATTCTTCTAGAATTCTGTGGGTTTTTTAATTTTTTTATTATTCTTTGTTTAATCTAACATAGTTTACAACTTTTTAAATTCTGAATTTATTCGAGAATCATTTATTTTTTTCTAGCTTTCTTTCTTGCTTCTTGCAGCTTTTGTTTCATTTAACATCCTTTTTCTATATTTTCTTTCTGGTCGCATTCTTTGTGTATTCTAGTATTCTTTCTTGTATCAGCATCTTTTGTTTCTACTAATATTTTTTTGGTTTTGTTAAAGAAATCTTTTATTCTAAAAATGTTTGTTTCTTTTAACGTTGTTTGTTTTCTTTTAGCTAGACATGGTATCTTCTAACATTCTTATTTTATCTATATTTTTCCTTATTTCTATTTGTTTCCTCTAACTTTTGCTTATTCCAGCATTGTTTTCCTTCTAGCATACTTTGTTTTTTTCTACAATGTGATGCTTCTTGTAATATTCATTGTTTCTTCTAGAATTATGTGTTTCTTATATCAACGTTGTTTTATCATAGACTCCTTTTATCTCTAGTAACTATCTTTGTTTTTTACAACCAAAATGTATTGCATTCAAAATGTGTTGTATCATTCTTTATTTATTCTAGCATTCTCTGTTGCATCTCGCAGGTGCTATTTTTCTATCATTCTTATTTAATTCTAGCATCCGTCGTTTCTTCTAGCATTGTTTATTTCTTCTAACATTTTATGCCTTTTCCTGCATCTAGACACATTTGTTTCTTCTACCAGTCAGAATGTAACAGACCATTGCAGAATAAATTATCTCTTTCCTATAAAATTCTGTGTTTCTTCTGATATCGTTTGCTTTTTGTAGCGTTATTTTTCGTGCAAAGTTTATTCTAGAATCGTTTGTTTATTCTAGAATCTCTTGTTTCTTCTAGAATAGTTTGTTTATTCTAGAATCTTTTGTTTATTCTAGAATCTTTTGTTTATTCTAGAATCGTTTATTTATTCTAGAATCTTCTGTTTCTTCTAGAATATTTTGTTTCTTCTAGAATCTTTTGTTTATTCTAGAATCTTTTGTTTCTTCAAGAATCTTTTGTTTATTCTAGAATATTTTGTTTCTTCTCGAATATTTTGTTTCTTCTAGAATCGTTTGTTTCTTCTGGAATCTTTGTTTCTTCTAGAATATTTTGTTTCTTCTGGAATATTTTTTCTTCTAGAATATTTTGTTTATTCTAAGATCTTTTGTTTCTCCTAGAATATGTTGTTTCTTCTAGAATCTTTTGTTTCTTCTAGAATCGTTTGTTTTTTCTAGAATCGTTTGTTACTTTTAGAATATTTTTTCTTCTAGAATAGTTTGTTTCTTCTAGAATCTTTTGTTTATTCTAGAATCGTTTGTTTCTTCTAGAATCTTTTGTTTCTTCTAGAATCGTTTGTTTTTCTAGAATCGTTTGTTTCTTCTAGAATATTTTGTTTCTTCTAGAATCTTTTGTTTCTCCTAGAATCTTCTGTTTCTTTTAGAATCTTTTGTTTCTTCTAAAATCGTTTGTTTCTTCTAGAATCTTTTGTTTATTCTAGAATCGTTTGTTTCTTCTAGAATCTTTTGTTTATTCTAGAATCTTTTGTTTCTTCAAGAATCTTTTGTTTATTCTAGAATATTTTGTTTCTTCTTGAATATTTTGTTTCTTCTAGAATCGTTTGTTTCTTCTGGAATCTTTGTTTCTTCTAGAATCGTTTGTTTATTCGAGAATCCTTTGTTTATTCTAGAATCGTTTGTTTCTTCTAGAATCGTTTGTTTCTTCTGGAATCTTTTGTTTCTCCTAGAATCTTCTGTTCCTTTTATAATCTTTTGTTTTGTCTAAAATCGTTTGTTTCTTCTAGAATCGTTTTTTTATTCTAAAATCGTTTGTTTCTTCTAGAATATTTTGTTTATTCTAAAATCGTTTGTTTATTCTAGAATCGTTTGTTTCTTCTGGAATCTTTTGTTTCTTCTAGAATATTTTGTTACTTCTAGAATCGTTTGTTTATTCTAGAATCGTTTGTTTATTCTAGAATTTTTTGTTTCCTCTAGAATCGTTTGTTTATTCTAGAATCGTTTGTTTTTCTAGAATCGTTTGTTTATTCTAGAATCTTTTGTTTCTTCTAGAATCTTCTGTTTATTCTAGAATCGTTTGTTTTTCTAGAATCGTTTGTTTCTCCTAGAATCTTTTGTTTCTTCTAGAATATTTTGTTACTTCTAGAATCGTTTGTTGCTTCTGGAATCTTTGTTTCTTCTATAATCTTTTGTTTCTTCTAGAATATTTTGTTACTTCTAGAATCGTTTGTTGCTTCTGGAATCTTTGTTTCTTCTAGAATCTTTTGTTTCTTCTAGAATATTTTGTTACTTCTAGAATCGTTTGTTTCTTCTTGAATCTTTTGTTTTCTTTAGTATTCTTTGTTTCTTGCAGAGCTCACTGCTGTAGCAAATATTCTTCGTGTTTTGCAGCTTTCATTCTGGCTTCTATCAGATTTCTTTCTTCTAGTTTTGTTTGTTTATTTTAGGATATTTTTCGAATTCTTTGTTCATTCGCGAATCATTTGTCTCTCCCCGCATTCTTTGTTTTTGCTAGCACTTGTTTCTTTATATATGTGGCGATGACATAAACGCATGTTTAGGGTGTAATTGACCAAAATGGTAGCGGTATTCGCAATGTATATTTTCATATATCGATTAAATTTTAGAGAATAAACAAAGAATAGTTAAGAGTAGGTTTTTCTGTTGATGGAAACAATTTGCACGCCAATGGAACTTTGTTACGCAGGATACTTTTCTCAGTTGACACCGTATCCAATGACACAACGTGTTTGCAACCAGATCTTTATCACGTAGTAATCTTTTTTCGACAACGCCATTTTCAATACTGATCTCAGAAAAAATGTGCTTGCCACTGGAACTTTATTATATGGTATACTTTTCTCAAGTGACACCGTATCCAATGCAACAACGTGTTTGCAACCAGATCTTTATCACGTAGTAATCTTTTTTCGACAACGCCATTTTCAATACTGATCTCAGAAAAAATGTGCTCACCACTGGAACTTCATTATGTGGTATACTTTTCTCAGGTGACACCGTATCCAATGCAACAACGTGTTTGCAACCAAATCTTTATCACGTAGTAATCTTTTTTCGACAACGCCATTTTCAATACTGATCTCAGAAAAAATGTGCTCGCCACTGGAACTTCATTATGTGATATACTTTTCTCAGGTGACACCGTATCCAATGCAACAACGTGTTTGCAACCAGATCTTTATCACGTAGTAATCGCTTTTCGACAACGCCATTTTCAATACTGATCTCAGAAAAAATGTGCTCGCCACTGGAACTTCATTATGTGGTATACTTTTCTCAGTTGACACCGTATCCAATGCAACAACGTATTTGTAACCAGATCTTTATCACGTAGTAATCTTTTTTCGACAACGCCATTTTCAATACTGATCTAAAAAAAAATGTGCTCGCCACTGGAACTTCATTATGTGGTATACTTTTCTCAGGTGACATCGTATCCAATGCAACAACGTGTTTGCAACCAGATCTTTATCACGTAGTAATCTTTTTTCGACAACGCCATTTTCAATACTGATCTCAGAAAAAATGTGCTCGCCACTGGAACTTCATTATGTGGTATACTTTTCTCAGGTGACACCGTATCCAATGCAACAACGTGTTTGCAACCAAATCTTTATCACGTAGTAATCTTTTTTCGACAACGCCATTTTCAATACTGATCTCAGAAAAAATGTGCTCGCCACTGGAACTTCATTATGTGGTATACTTTTCTCAGGTGACACCGTATCCAATGCAACAACGTGTTTGCAACCAGATCTTTATCAAGTAGTAATCTTTTTTCGACAACGCCATTTTCAATACTGATCTCAGAAAAAATGTGCTCGCCAATGGAACTTCATTATGTGGTATACTTTTCTCAGGTGACACCGTATCCAATGCAACAACGTGTTTGCAACCAGATCTTTATCACGTAGTAATCTTTTTTCGAAAACGCCATTTCAATACTGATCTCAGAAAAAATGTGCTTGCCACTGGAACTTGATTATGTGGTATACTTTTCTCAGGTGACACCGTATCCAATGCAACAACGTACTTTCAACCAGATCTTTATCACGTAGTAATCTTTTTTCGACAACGCCATTTTCAATACTGATCTCCGAAAAAATCTGCTCGCCACTGGAACTTCATTATGTGATATACTTTTCTCAGGTGACACCGTATCCAATGCAACAACGTGTTTGCAACCAGATCTTTATCACGTAGTAATCGCTTTTCGACAACGCCATTTTCAATACTGATCTCAGAAAAAATGTGCTCGCCACTGGAACTTCATTATGTGGTATACTTTTCTCAGGTGACACCGTATCCAATGCAACAACGTGTTTGCAACCAAATCTTTATCACGTAGTAATCTTTTTTCGACAACGCCATTTTCAATACTGATCTCAGAAAAAATGTGCTCGCCAATGGAACTTCATTATGTGGTATACTTTTCTCAGGTGACACCGTATCCAATGCAACAACGTGTTTGCAACCAGATCTTTATCACGTAGTAATCGCTTTTCGACAACGCCATTTTCAATACTGATCTCAGAAAAAATGTGCTCGCCAATGGAACTTCATTATGTGGTATACTTTTCTCAGGTGACACCGTATCCAATGCAACAACGTGTTTGCAACCAGATCTTTATCACGTAGTAATCGCTTTTCGACAACGCCATTTTCAATACTGATCTCAGAAAAAATGTGCTCGCCAATGGAACTTCATTATGTGGTATACTTTTCTCAGGTGACACCGTATCCAATGCAACAACGTGTTTGCAACCAGATCTTTATCAAGTAGTAATCTTTTTTCGACAACGCCATTTTCAATACTGATCTCAGAAAAAATGTGCTCGCCAATGGAACTTCATTATGTGGTATACTTTTCTCAGGTGACACCGTATCCAATGCAACAACGTGTTTGCAACCAGATCTTTATCAAGTAGTAATCTTTTTTCGACAACGCCATTTTCAATACTGATCTCAGAAAAAATGTGCTCGCCAATGGAACTTCATTATGTGGTATACTTTTCTCAGGTGACACCGTATCCAATGCAACAACGTGTTTGCAACCAGATCTTTATCACGTAGTAATCTTTTTTCGACAACGCCATTTTCAATACTGATCTCAGAAAAAATGTGCTCGCCACTGGAACTTCATTATGTGGTATACTTTTCTCAGGTGACACCGTATCCAATGCAACAACGTGTTTGCAACCAAATCTTTATCACGTAGTAATCTTTTTTCGATAACGCCATTTTCAATACTGATCTCAGAAAAAATGTGCTCGCCAATGGAACTTCATTATGTGGTATACTTTTCTCAGGTGACACCGTATCCAATGCAACAACGTGTTTGCAACCAGATCTTTATCAAGTAGTAATCTTTTTTCGACAACGCCATTTTCAATACTGATCTCAGAAAAAATGTGCTCGCCAATGGAACTTCATTATGTGGTATACTTTTCTCAGGTGACACCGTATCCAATGCAACAACGTGTTTGCAACCAGATCTTTATCACGTAGTAATCTTTTTTCGAAAACGCCATTTCAATACTGATCTCAGAAAAAATGTGCTTGCCACTGGAACTTCATTATGTGGTATACTTTTCTCAGGTGACACCGTATCCAATGCAACAACGTACTTTCAACCAGACCTTTATCACGTAGTAATCTTTTTTCGACAACGCCATTTTCAATACTGATCTCAGAAAAAATGTGCTCGCCACTGGAACTTCATTATGTGATATACTTTTCTCAGGTGACACCGTATCCAATGCAACAACGTGTTTGCAACCAGATCTTTATCACGTAGTAATCGCTTTTCGACAACGCCATTTTCAATACTGATCTCAGAAAAAATGTGCTCGCCACTGGAACTTCATTATGTGGTATACTTTTCTCAGGTGACACCGTATCCAATGCAACAACGTGTTTGCAACCAAATCTTTATCACGTAGTAATCTTTTTTCGACAACGCCATTTTCAATACTGATCTCAGAAAAAATGTGCTCGCCACTGGAACTTCATTATGTGGTATACTTTTCTCAGGTGACACCGTATCCAATGCAACAACGTGTTTGTTTCTTCTGGAATCTTTGTTTCTTCTAGAATCGTTTGTTTATTCTAGAATCGTTTGTTTATTCTAGAATCGTTTGTTTCTTCTAGAATCGTTTGTTTCTTCTGGAATCTTTTGTTTCTCCTAGAATCTTCTGTTTCTTTTATAATCTTTTGTTTTGTCTAAAATCGTTTGTTTCTTCTAGAATCGTTTTTTTATTCTAAAATCGTTTGTTTCTTCTAGAATATTTTGTTTATTCTAAAATCGTTTGTTTATTCTAGAATCGTTTGTTTCTTCTGGAATCTTTTGTTTCTTCTAGAATATTTTGTTACTTCTAGAATCGTTTGTTTATTCTAGAATCGTTTGTTTATTCTAGAATTTTTTGTTTCTTCTAGAATCGTTTGTTTATTCTAGAATCGTTTGTTTTTCTAGAATCGTTTGTTTATTCTAGAATCTTTTGTTTCTTCTAGAATCTTCTGTTTATTCTAGAATCGTTTGTTTTTCTAGAATCGTTTGTTTATTCTAGAATCTTTTGTTTCTTCTAGAATATTTTGTTACTTCTAGAATCGTTTGTTGCTTCTGGAATCTTTGTTTCTTCTAGAATCTTTTGTTTCTTCTAGAATATTTTGTTACTTCTAGAATCGTTTGTTGCTTCTGGAATCTTTGTTTCTTCTAGAATCTTTTGTTTCTTCTAGAATATTTTGTTACTTCTAGAATCGTTTGTTTCTTCTTGAATCTTTTGTTTTCTTTAGTATTCTTTGTTTCTTGCAGAGCTCACTGCTGTAGCAAATATTCTTCGTGTTTTGCAGCTTTCATTCTGGCTTCTATCAGATTTCTTTCTTCTAGTTTTGTTTGTTTATTTTAGGATATTTTTCGAATTCTTTGTTCATTCGCGAATCATTTGTCTCTCCCCGCATTCTTTGTTTTTGCTAGCACTTGTTTCTTTATATATGTGGCGATGACATAAACGCATGTTTAGGGTGTAATTGACCAAAATGGTAGCGGTATTCGCAATGTATATTTTCATATATCGATTAAATTTTAGAGAATAAACAAAGAATAGTTAAGAGTAGGTTTTTCTGTTGATGGAAACAATTTGCACGCCAATGGAACTTTGTTACGCAGGATACTTTTCTCAGTTGACACCGTATCCAATGACACAACGTGTTTGCAACCAGATCTTTATCACGTAGTAATCTTTTTTCGACAACGCCATTTTCAATACTGATCTCAGAAAAAATGTGCTTGCCACTGGAACTTTATTATGTGGTATACTTTTCTCAAGTGACACCGTATCCAATGCAACATCGTGTTTGCAACCAGATCTTTATCACGTAGTAATCTTTTTTCGACAACGCCATTTTCAATACTGATCTCAGAAAAAATGTGCTCACCACTGGAACTTCATTATGTGGTATACTTTTCTCAGGTGACACCGTATCCAATGCAACAACGTGTTTGCAACCAAATCTTTATCACGTAGTAATCTTTTTTCGACAACGCCATTTTCAATACTGATCTCAGAAAAAATGTGCTCGCCACTGGAACTTCATTATGTGATATACTTTTCTCAGGTGACACCGTATCCAATGCAACAACGTGTTTGCAACCAGATCTTTATCACGTAGTAATCGCTTTTCGACAACGCCATTTTCAATACTGATCTCAGAAAAAATGTGCTCGCCACTGGAACTTCATTATGTGGTATACTTTTCTCAGTTGACACCGTATCCAATGCAACAACGTGTTTGTAACCAGATCTTTATCACGTAGTAATCTTTTTTCGACAACGCCATTTTCAATACTGATCTTAAAAAAAATGTGCTCGCCACTGGAACTTCATTATGTGGTATACTTTTCTCAGGTGACATCGTATCCAATGCAACAACGTGTTTGCAACCAGATCTTTATCACGTAGTAATCTTTTTTCGACAACGCCATTTTCAATACTGATCTCAGAAAAAATGTGCTCGCCACTGGAACTTCATTATGTGGTATACTTTTCTCAGGTGACACCGTATCCAATGCAACAACGTGTTTGCAACCAAATCTTTATCACGTAGTAATCTTTTTTCGACAACGCCATTTTCAATACTGATCTCAGAAAAAATGTGCTCGCCAATGGAACTTCATTATGTGGTATACTTTTCTCAGGTGACACCGTATCCAATGCAACAACGTGTTTGCAACCAGATCTTTATCAAGTAGTAATCTTTTTTCGACAACGCCATTTTCAATACTGATCTCAGAAAAAATGTGCTCGCCAATGGAACTTCATTATGTGGTATACTTTTCTCAGGTGACACCGTATCCAATGCAACAACGTGTTTGCAACCAGATCTTTATCACGTAGTAATCTTTTTTCGAAAACGCCATTTCAATACTGATCTCAGAAAAAATGTGCTTGCCACTGGAACTTGATTATGTGGTATACTTTTCTCAGGTGACACCGTATCCAATGCAACAACGTACTTTCAACCAGATCTTTATCACTTAGTAATCTTTTTTCGACAACGCCATTTTCAATACTGATCTCCGAAAAAATCTGCTCGCCACTGGAACTTCATTATGTGATATACTTTTCTCAGGTGACACCGTATCCAATGCAACAACGTGTTTGCAACCAGATCTTTATCACGTAGTAATCGCTTTTCGACACCGCCATTTTCAATACTGATCTCAGAAAAAATGTGCTCGCCACTGGAACTTCATTATGTGGTATACTTTTCTCAGGTGACACCGTATCCAATGCAACAACGTGTTTGCAACCAAATCTTTATCACGTAGTAATCTTTTTTCGACAACGCCATTTTCAATACTGATCTCAGAAAAAATGTGCTCGCCAATGGAACTTCATTATGTGGTATACTTTTCTCAGGTGACACCGTATCCAATGCAACAACGTGTTTGCAACCAGATCTTTATCAAGTAGTAATCTTTTTTCGACAACGCCATTTTCAATACTGATCTCAGAAAAAATGTGCTCGCCAATGGAACTTCATTATGTGGTATACTTTTCTCAGGTGACACCGTATCCAATGCAACAACGTGTTTGCAACCAGATCTTTATCACGTAGTAATCGCTTTTCGACAACGCCATTTTCAATACTGATCTCAGAAAAAATGTGCTCGCCACTGGAACTTCATTATGTGGTATACTTTTCTCAGTTGACACCGTATCCAATGAAACTACGTGTTTGTAACCAGATCTTTATCACGTAGTAATCTTTTTTCGACAACGCCATTTTCAATACTGATCTAAAAAAAAATGTGCTCGCCACTGGAACTTCATTATGTGGTATACTTTTCTCAGGTGACACCGTATCCAATGCAACAACGTGTTTGCAACCAGATCTTTATCACGTAGTAATCTTTTTTCGACAACGCCATTTTCAATACTGATCTCAGAAAAAATGTGCTCGCCACTGGAACTTCATTATGTGGTATACTTTTCTCAGGTGACACCGTATCCAATGCAACAACGTGTTTGCAACCAAATCTTTATCACGTAGTAATCTTTTTTCGATAACGCCATTTTCAATACTGATCTCAGAAAAAATGTGCTCGCCAATGGAACTTCATTATGTGGTATACTTTTCTCACGTGACACCGTATCCAATGCAACAACGTGTTTGCAACCAGATCTTTATCAAGTAGTAATCTTTTTTCGACAACGCCATTTTCAATACTGATCTCAGAAAAAATGTGCTCGCCAATGGAACTTCATTATGTGGTATACTTTTCTCAGGTGACACCGTATCCAATGCAACAACGTGTTTGCAACCAGATCTTTATCACGTAGTAATCTTTTTTCGAAAACGCCATTTCAATACTGATCTCAGAAAAAATGTGCTTGCCACTGGAACTTCATTATGTGGTATACTTTTCTCAGGTGACACCGTATCCAATGCAACAACGTACTTTCAACCAGATCTTTATCACGTAGTAATCTTTTTTCGACAACGCCATTTTCAATACTGATCTCAGAAAAAATGTGCTCGCCACTGGAACTTCATTATGTGATATACTTTTCTCAGGTGACACCGTATCCAATGCAACAACGTGTTTGCAACCAGATCTTTATCACGTAGTAATCGCTTTTCGACAACGCCATTTTCAATACTGATCTCAGAAAAAATGTGCTCGCCACTGGAACTTCATTATGTGGTATACTTTTCTCAGGTGACACCGTATCCAATGCAACAACGTGTTTGCAACCAAATCTTTATCACGTAGTAATCTTTTTTCGACAACGCCATTTTCAATACTGATCTCAGAAAAAATGTGCTCGCCAATGGAACTTCATTATGTGGTATACTTTTCTCAGGTGACACCGTATCCAATGCAACAACGTGTTTGCAACCAGATCTTTATCACGTAGTAATCTTTTTTCGACAACGCCATTTCAATACTGATCTCAGAAAAAATGTGCTCGCCAAAAGAACTTCATTATGTGGTATACTTTTCTCAGGTGACACCGTATCCAATGCAACAACGTGTTTGCAACCAGATCTTTATCAAGTAGTAATCTTTTTTCGACAACGCCATTTTCAATACTGATCTCAGAAAAAATGTGCTCGCCAATGGAACTTCATTATGTGGTATACTTTTCTCAGGTGACACCGTATCCAATGCAACAACGTGTTTGCAACCAGATCTTTATCACGTAGTAATCTTTTTTCGACAACGCCATTACAATACTGATCTCAGAAAAAATGTGCTTGCCACTGGAACTTCATTATGTGGTATACTTTTCTCAGGTGACACCGTATCCAATGCAACAACGTGTTTGCAACCAGATCTTTATCACGTAGTAATCTTTTTTCGACAACGCCATTTCAATACTGATCTCAGAAAAAATGTGCTCGCCACTGGAACTTCATTATGTGGTATACTTTTCTCAGGTGACACCGTATCCAATGCAACAACGTGTTTGCAACCAGATCTTTATCACGTAGTAATCTTTTTTCGACAACGCCATTTCAATACTGATCTAAAAAAAAATGTGCTCGCCACTGGAACTTCATTATGTGGTATACTTTTCTCAGGTGACACCGTATCCAATGCAACAACGTGTTTGCAACCAGATCTTTATCACGTAGTAATCTTTTTTCGACAACGCCATTTCAATACTGATCTCAGAAAAAATGTGCTCGCCACTGGAACTTCATTATGTGGTATACTTTTCTCAGGTGACACCGTATCCAATGCAACAACGTGTTTGCAACCAGATCTTTATCACGTAGTAATCTTTTTTCGACAACGCCATTTCAATACTGATCTCAGAAAAAATGTGCTCGCCACTGGAACTTCATTATGTGATATACTTTTCTCAGGTGACACCGTATCCAATGCAACAACGTGTTTGCAACCAGATCTTTATCACGTAGTAATCGCTTTTCGACAACGCCATTTTCAATACTGATCTCAGAAAAAATGTGCTCGCCACTGGAACTTCATTATGTGGTATACTTTTCTCAGTTGACACCGTATCCAATGCAACAACGTGTTTGTAACCAGATCTTTATCACGTAGTAATCTTTTTTCGACAACGCCATTTTCAATACTGATCTAAAAAAAAATGTGCTCGCCACTGGAACTTCATTATGTGGTATACTTTGCTCAGGTGACACCGTATCCAATGCAACAACGTGTTTGCAACCAGAT
Organism: Sepiola atlantica; assembly: GCA_963556195.1. Lineage (NCBI taxonomy): Eukaryota > Metazoa > Mollusca > Cephalopoda > Sepiida > Sepiolidae > Sepiola > Sepiola atlantica. The sequence continues at coordinate 14,856,131 of OY744529.1, read as the reverse complement.
CTTTATCACGTAGTAATCTTTTTTCGACAACGCCATTTCAATACTGATCTCAGAAAAAATGTGCTCGCCACTGGAACTTCATTATGTGATATACTTTTCTCAGGTGACACCGTATCCAATGCAACAACGTGTTTGCAACCAGATCTTTATCACGTAGTAATCGCTTTTCGACAACGCCATTTTCAATACTGATCTCAGAAAAAATGTGCTCGCCACTGGAACTTCATTATGTGGTATACTTTTCTCAGTTGACACCGTATCCAATGCAACAACGTGTTTGTAACCAGATCTTTATCACGTAGTAATCTTTTTTCGACAACGCCATTTTCAATACTGATCTCAGAAAAAATGTGCTCGCAAATGGAACTTCATTATGTGGTATACTTTTCTCAGGTGACACCGTATCCAATGCAACAACGTGTTTGCAACCAGATCTTTATCACGTAGTAATCTTTTTTCGACAACGCCATTTCAATACTGATCTCAGAAAAAATGTGCTTGCCACTGGAACTTCATTATGTGGTATACTTTTCTCAGGTGACACCGTATCCAATGTAACAACGTACTTTCAACCAGATCTTTATCACGTAGTAATCTTTTTTCGACAACGCCATTTTCAATACGGATCTCAGAAAAAATGTGCTCGCCACTGGAACTTCATTATGTGATATACTTTTCTCAGGTGACACCGTATCCAATGCAACAACGTGTTTGCAACCAGATCTTTATCACGTAGTAATCGCTTTTCGACAACGCCATTTTCAATACTGATCTCCGAAAAAATCTGCTCGCCACTGGAATTCATTATGTGGTATACTTTTCTCAGTTGACACCGTATCCAATGCAACAACGTGTTTGTAACCAGATCTTTATCACGTAGTAATCTTTTTTCGACAACGCCATTTTCAATACTGATCTAAAAAAAAATGTGCTCGCCACTGGAACTTCATTATGTGGTATACTTTTCTCAGGTGACACCGTATCCAATGCAACAACGTGTTTGCAACCAGATCTTTATCACGTAGTAATCTTTTTTCGACAACGCCATTTTCAATACTGATCTCAGAAAAAATGTGCTCGCCACTGGAACTTCATTATGTGGTATACTTTTCTCAGGTGACACCGTATCCAATGCAACAACGTGTTTGCAACCAGATCTTTATCACGTAGTAATCTTTTTTCGACAACGCCATTTCAATACTGATCTCAGAAAAAATGTGCTCGCCAATAGAACTTCATTATGTGGTATACTTTTCTCAGGTGACACCGTATCCAATGCAACAACGTGTTTGCAACCAGATCTTTATCACGTAGTAATCTTTTTTCGACAACGCCATTTCAATACTGATCTCAGAAAAAATGTGCTTGCCACTGGAACTTCATTATGTGGTATACTTTTCTCAGGTGACACCGTATCCAATGCAACAACGTGTTTGCAACCAGATCTTTATCACGTAGTAATCTTTTTTCGACAACGCCATTTCAATACTGATCTCAGAAAAAATGTGCTCGCCACTGGAACTTCATTATGTGGTATACTTTTCTCAGGTGACACCGTATCCAATGCAACAACGTGTTTGCAACCAGATCTTTATAACGTAGTAATCTTTTTTCGACAACGCCATTTCAATACTGATCTAAAAAAAAATGTGCTCGCCACTGGAACTTCATTATGTGGTATACTTTTCTCAGGTGACACCGTATCCAATGCAACAACGTGTTTGCAACCAGATCTTTATCACGTAGTAATCTTTTTTCGACAACGCCATTTCAATACTGATCTCAGAAAAAATGTGCTCGCCACTGGAACTTCATTATGTGGTATACTTTTCTCAGGTGACACCGTATCCAATGCAACAACGTGTTTGCAACCAGATCTTTATCACGTAGTAATCTTTTTTCGACAACGCCATTTCAATACTGATCTCAGAAAAAATGTGCTCGCCACTGGAACTTCATTATGTGATATACTTTTCTCAGGTGACACCGTATCCAATGCAACAACGTGTTTGCAACCAGATCTTTATCACGTAGTAATCGCTTTTCGACAACGCCATTTTCAATACTGATCTCAGAAAAAATGTGCTCGCCACTGGAACTTCATTATGTGGTATACTTTTCTCAGTTGACACCGTATCCAATGCAACAACGTGTTTGTAACCAGATCTTTATCACGTAGTAATCTTTTTTCGACAACGCCATTTTCAATACTGATCTAAAAAAAAATGTGCTCGCCACTGGAACTTCATTATGTGGTATACTTTTCTCAGGTGACACCGTATCCAATGCAACAACGTGTTTGCAACCAGATCTTTATCACGTAGTAATCTTTTTTCGACAACGCCATTTCAATACTGATCTCAGAAAAAATGTGCTCGCCACTGGAACTTCATTATGTGATATACTTTTCTCAGGTGACACCGTATCCAATGCAACAACGTGTTTGCAACCAGATCTTTATCACGTAGTAATCGCTTTTCGACAACGCCATTTTCAATACTGATCTCAGAAAAAATGTGCTCGCCACTGGAACTTCATTATGTGGTATACTTTTCTCAGTTGACACCATATCCAATGCAACAACGTGTTTGTAACCAGATCTTTATCACGTAGTAATCTTTTTTCGACAACGCCATTTTCAATACTGATCTAAAAAAAAATGTGCTCGCCACTGGAACTTCATTATGTGGTATACTTTTCTCAGGTGACACCGTATCCAATGCAACAACGTGTTTGCAACCAGATCTTTATCACGTAGTAATTTTTTTTCGACAACGCCATTTTCAATACTGATCTCAGAAAAAATGTGCTCGCCACTGGAACTTAATTATGTGGTATACTTTTCTCAGGTGACACCGTATCCAATGCAACAACGTGTTTGCAACCAAATCTTTATCACGTAGTAATCTTTTTTCGACAACGCCATTTTCAATACTGATCTCAGAAAAAATGTGCTCGCCAATGGAACTTCATTATGTGGTATACTTTTCTCAGGTGACACCGTATCCAATGCAACAACGTGTTTGCAACCAGATCTTTATCAAGTAGTAATCTTTTTTCGACAACGCCATTTTCAATACTGATCTCAGAAAAAATGTGCTCGCCAATGGAACTTCATTATGTGGTATACTTTTCTCAGGTGACACCGTATCCAATGCAACAACGTGTTTGCAACCAGATCTTTATCACGTAGTAATCTTTTTTCGACAACGCCATTTCAATACTGATCTCAGAAAAAATGTGCTTGCCACTGGAACTTCATTATGTGGTATACTTTTCTCAGGTGACACCGTATCCAATGTAACAACGTACTTTCAACCAGATCTTTATCACGTAGTAATCTTTTTTCGACAACGCCATTTTCAATACGGATCTCAGAAAAAATGTGCTCGCCACTGGAACTTCATTATGTGATATACTTTTCTCAGGTGACACCGTATCCAATGCAACAACGTGTTTGCAACCAGATCTTTATCACGTAGTAATCGCTTTTCGACAACGCCATTTTCAATACTGATCTCCGAAAAAATCTGCTCGCCACTGGAACTTCATTATGTGGTATACTTTTCTCAGTTGACACCGTATCCAATGCAACAACGTGTTTGTAACCAGATCTTTATCACGTAGTAATCTTTTTTCGACAACGCCATTTTCAATACTGATCTAAAAAAAAATGTGCTCGCCACTGGAACTTCATTATGTGGTATACTTTTCTCAGGTGACACCGTATCCAATGCAACAACGTGTTTGCAACCAGATCTTTATCACGTAGTAATCTTTTTTCGACAACGCCATTTTCAATACTGATCTCAGAAAAAATGTGCTCGCCACTGGAACTTCATTATGTGGTATACTTTTCTCAGGTGACACCGTATCCAATGCAACAACGTGTTTGCAACCAGATCTTTATCACGTAGTAATCTTTTTTCGACAACGCCATTTCAATACTGATCTCAGAAAAAATGTGCTCGCCAAAAGAACTTCATTATGTGGTATACTTTTCTCAGGTGACACCGTATCCAATGCAACAACGTGTTTGCAACCAGATCTTTATCAAGTAGTAATCTTTTTTCGACAACGCCATTTTCAATACTGATCTCAGAAAAAATGTGCTCGCCAATGGAACTTCATTATGTGGTATACTTTTCTCAGGTGACACCGTATCCAATGCAACAACGTGTTTGCAACCAGATCTTTATCACGTAGTAATCTTTTTTCGACAACGCCATTACAATACTGATCTCAGAAAAAATGTGCTTGCCACTGGAACTTCATTATGTGGTATACTTTTCTCAGGTGACACCGTATCCAATGCAACAACGTGTTTGCAACCAGATCTTTATCACGTAGTAATCTTTTTTCGACAACGCCATTTCAATACTGATCTCAGAAAAAATGTGCTCGCCACTGGAACTTCATTATGTGGTATACTTTTCTCAGGTGACACCGTATCCAATGCAACAACGTGTTTGCAACCAGATCTTTATCACGTAGTAATCTTTTTTCGACAACGCCATTTCAATACTGATCTAAAAAAAAATGTGCTCGCCACTGGAACTTCATTATGTGGTATACTTTTCTCAGGTGACACCGTATCCAATGCAACAACGTGTTTGCAACCAGATCTTTATCACGTAGTAATCTTTTTTCGACAACGCCATTTCAATACTGATCTCAGAAAAAATGTGCTCGCCACTGGAACTTCATTATGTGGTATACTTTTCTCAGGTGACACCGTATCCAATGCAACAACGTGTTTGCAACCAGATCTTTATCACGTAGTAATCTTTTTTCGACAACGCCATTTCAATACTGATCTCAGAAAAAATGTGCTCGCCACTGGAACTTCATTATGTGATATACTTTTCTCAGGTGACACCGTATCCAATGCAACAACGTGTTTGCAACCAGATCTTTATCACGTAGTAATCGCTTTTCGACAACGCCATTTTCAATACTGATCTCAGAAAAAATGTGCTCGCCACTGGAACTTCATTATGTGGTATACTTTTCTCAGTTGACACCGTATCCAATGCAACAACGTGTTTGTAACCAGATCTTTATCACGTAGTAATCTTTTTTCGACAACGCCATTTTCAATACTGATCTAAAAAAAAATGTGCTCGCCACTGGAACTTCATTATGTGGTATACTTTTCTCAGGTGACACCGTATCCAATGCAACAACGTGTTTGCAACCAGATCTTTATCACGTAGTAATCGCTTTTCGACAACGGTATTTTCAATACTGATCTCCGAAAAAATCTGCTCGCCACTGGAACTTCATTATGTGGTATACTTTTCTCAGTTGACACCGTATCCAATGCAACAACGTGTTTGTAACCAGATCTTTATCACGTAGTAATCTTTTTTCGACAACGCCATTTTCAATACTGATCTAAAAAAAAATGTGCTCGCCACTGGAACTTCATTATGTGGTATACTTTTCTCAGGTGACACCGTATCCAATGCAACAACGTGTTTGCAACCAGATCTTTATCACGTAGTAATCTTTTTTCGACAACGCCATTTTCAATACTGATCTCAGAAAAAATGTGCTCGCCACTGGAACTTCATTATGTGGTATACTTTTCTCAGGTGACACCGTATCCAATGCAACAACGTGTTTGCAACCAGATCTTTATCACGTAGTAATCTTTTTTCGACAACGCCATTTCAATACTGATCTCAGAAAAAATGTGCTCGCCAATGGAACTTCATTATGTGGTATACTTTTCTCAGGTGACACCGTATCCAATGCAACAACGTGTTTGCAACCAGATCTTTATCACGTAGTAATCTTTTTTCGACAACGCCATTTCAATACTGATCTCAGAAAAAATGTGCTCGCCACTGGAACTTCATTATGTGGTATACTTTTCTCAGGTGACACCGTATCCAATGCAACAACGTGTTTGCAACCAGATCTTTATCACGTAGTAATCTTTTTTCGACAACGCCATTTCAATACTGATCTAAAAAAAAATGTGCTCGCCACTGGAACTTCATTATGTGGTATACTTTTCTCAGGTGACACCGTATCCAATGCAACAACGTGTTTGCAACCAGATCTTTATCACGTAGTAATCTTTTTTCGACAACGCCATTTCAATACTGATCTCAGAAAAAATGTGCTCGCCACTGGAACTTCATTATGTGGTATACTTTTCTCAGGTGACACCGTATCCAATGCAACAACGTGTTTGCAACCAGATCTTTATCACGTAGTAATCTTTTTTCGACAACGCCATTTCAATACTGATCTCAGAAAAAATGTGCTCGCCACTGGAACTTCATTATGTGGTATACTTTTCTCAGGTGACACCGTATCCAATGCCACAACGTGTTTGCAACCAGATCTTTATCACGTAGTAATCTTTTTTCGACAACGCCATTTCAATACTGATCTCAGAAAAAATGTGCTCGCCACTGGAACTTCATTATGTGGTATACTTTTTTCAGGTGACACCGTATCCAATGCAACAACGTGTTTGCAACCAGATCTTTATCACGTAGTAATCTTTTTTCGACAACGCCATTTTCAATACTGATCTCAGGAAAAATGTGCTCGCCACTGGAACTTCATTATGTGGTATACTTTTCTCCAACAAAGCCGTTTTCAATACTTCTCTTTATCGCTCATTGATTGTAACCCTTTAAATGCTAGAACGCATTTTCATAACTTCTATTAGGCTTGTCTTTAGTGAAGCACGCCAGTTATACGTGGTTGATACGCATAAATACTCTCGTTCCGGCGTGCGCTTGTTCTCTCTCACATCCAGGTTTTGCACACCAGACAGAGGCAGGCTCTTTTAGTCAAGATTATTTCCACAACTGTATCCAGGTTCTGGCTCATGACGTCTGCAACAAAATTAAATGTCGCTTACATTAGTGCTTGTTTCGCCTTAACCTTTCAATTAATTTAACAGCATATCAAGCTATGCTCGTGCCTGAAAATGCATGTACGTAAGCTATTGTTCTTTGCTAGAAATCGAATTATTTTAATTCATAAATACGTTTTAATTCATAATACGTTTTATATTGTTGAAAAGTTACGGAGATTTTATATTCTTACTTTTACGTTTTTAGCGACCACGTGTTCGGGTATATTTTTTCCCACACATGTGGTCGCCATTTTGTGTGTTGTGTTACCGTGGACGATACACGTGTGTGTCGAAAAAAAGAAAGAAAGGGATAAACAGCGGAGAAACGGTTGGATTTTAATATACGTACATTTATTCAGAGATAAACGGTTAGTTGGAGACACACGTAAAAAAGAGGTTACAGAAACATGTAACGTGATCCAGAATATAATGCCCGAAAGAAAGAACAAAAAACATAAATGCTAAAGAAGGAATAGATCATTTTCCAAATTATAATTAGAAAGGGGCACATGTTGCCGAGGTTGGAGA
>OY744529.1:14841220-14843720 GCA_963556195.1 Sepiola atlantica | reverse complement strand
GTTCGTAAACGTGTAGCATATGTGCGTTATATTAAGTGTTGCGCCTCCTATTTGGGGTGTCGCCAGATGTTGTGTCTCGTATCATAGTAGTTAGAAATGGTGCGACATCAATAACTATCAAAGATGGACGCCTTTTTAATATTATTGCATCGTAACAGCAATCATTCGAACCGGCCGGAAGTTGCTTCATAACCTCTGAAACATTTCATAGACGTCTTTAAAAGGTGAAAGAGGTCGGACGTTTAAATACTGCAATGCAATCAAAACATACGGTTAAGGTGAAAACTATGTGAACCTTGCTTTTACACAGCTACATTTAGAGTTACGCCTCATTTGAAGGTCTAAAATGTTCAAATTCTTTAAGAACCCTTCAAAATTTATTCAATTTTATGTAATGTAACTGTAAGAAACTGAACAAATCTTTTGTGACACAATAAGATGTTAACGACGGTCTAAAATTGGGGAGGAACTAACGTGCACACAACACCGGAAAGAACACTAACAAAACTATGAAAACGATCTCCAAACTGCACGAATCTCTTTCTCGTCTGTTCGTGTCCACGTCGACTTTTTTGCGTGTCTTATTGTGGTAGTATCTCGTCTTTTAAAACGAGTCGGTTTTCACGCATGCAAATTGCGAACACTTACAAACTCCACAACTCTGAGCATACGCCTTTCTCCTCTTGCAAATGATCGCTCGACAGGCAAGACATCATATCGGTTTCCACACATGCACATTGCTAACACATACAAAATTCCACCACTCTGAGCATGCGCCTTTCCTCTTTTGAAAATGGCCACTCGACAGGCTAGACATTATGTGCGCTTCGAATTCGGTAATTGTTCATCTCTATCGTCACAGTACCTAATCATCTGATGTGCATTGAGCAATGTATGCTTGTGTATCAGGTCTTTTTCAACTTAACAAAAGCCAGTCGGTTAAATAACATTTTGAGGATGTTAAAAAGATGGGGGAGGGCATTGAATAAAGTTTTACAATCTATGTCCAATTTAATGAACCTATGCTCTTCGGTATGATACCTACGCAACTTTATTCTGGATAATATTTTGAAAAGTTGGGGTGTTCGCCTAAATTCGTAAGTATGATCAAGCTGTTGTCCAAAGATATGAAGACCCATATATCATTCTGTGTCTGGTGAAATCGCTATTAATAACCGCATGAAGAAGTTATTTCTTAATATTAATGCACTTTACTAAATAACTTACACTAAAATAAACAGCTACAAAAACACATCCCTATTTTCAATTCTTACAATTGCAAATTACAATACATACTCCATTTGCAGAATAAACTATTAACAGAAAATATAGTTAACCAACACACACCGAAAACTGCTCTCTGGTGCTAGGATAGCTACAGGACAAATGTCCACCATTAATCTAGAATACAAGAGTCTTGCGATCACCTTGCTAATAGCCTCCGATAAGGTGATAGTACAATAGTTACAACATATCAATGTATCCCCATTTTCCTTGTTTGGGATGACAGGATACAATCGATACAATGTTGTGTAATCGGAATCGCATTCAAACTATTGACGATGGAGGTTGATATTGCTTCTATTACATTCTTGATTTCGACCTTCAACATTTCGACCGGGAAACCGCATTGACCAGATGTTTTTTACCAGAGTAAATTTGATTAATTGGTACTCCTACCTCGCCAGGAGAAGATAATCGATCCATTTGGTGCACTCTGTCACACACACACACACACACACACACACACAACCCCCCCCACACACACATATATATATATATATATATATATATATATATATATATATATATATATATATATAAACATTGAATCAATTAAAACATTACAATTGTTCCAAGAATTACAACATCAAGTCCAGTATGGCGTACGATCGTTTCCAAAACAGTTTGGAAATACTTTATTTTATTTTATAAATTAATAAAGCTAATCCAAAACGTCTCTTCATCAGCGCCTTTAGCAACACGTCTTACAGAAAGTCAGAGAAAAAATAAAAAAAACTTGTTGTAGAGAAACATCCACTGAGAGAAAGAATCACCGGTTGATATGTTAGTAGCATAGGGAGGGAAATAACACAATGGTACGTATAAACCAATCCACCGGTACATATAAAAGAAATAACGCAATATTTTCCATAGATTTACCCTTTCAAATTATACAATAAATTAATTAAAGTTACAAATTCTTTTGTCAGAGGGGTAGTGAAAAACAATAGAATAGAAATAAAAATAGAAATAAAATAATAAAAACGAATAAGATAAAAAAATATATTAAAAAAATAAATAGATAAAAAATATAAAAAATAAATAATAATAAAATAATTAAATACAAAATAAAACTAAAAATAAAAATGAAAATAAAAATGAAAAATACAAAATAAAAATAAAGAAATGAAATAATTGAAATAAAAAAATAAAAATTAAAAACAACATAAAAATAAAAATAAAATAAAATTAGAAAATAAAGGTTGAATAGGATGAA
>OY744529.1:14788720-14838720 GCA_963556195.1 Sepiola atlantica | reverse complement strand
TCAGCTCACGTCATTAATAATTTTTTTAAATTCATTATTTTTCAGTTCATTGTCAAGGTGATACGATTTTTCTTTCGTTAACTTTCTTAATCCAGGTTTTCAGCTTTAAATATATTTTTGATTTTCTTCCAATTACTATACAAATCCGACTTTCTGTTCAGTGAGCTTATTTTTCTGAAAAAATCAGCTTACGTCATTAATAAATGAAATCTATGTTTTCATAATTCAATGTTCACTATTATTTTATTATCATAGGCATCCGAATATATTCTTTCGTTAACTTCCATAATCCAGTTTCTTATTTCTCACATCCGTCTTTTTATTCCATTAGCTTAGTTTCTGAAAAAGGAAATTAAGCTTATATCATTAATAAAAAAGAAATCGTCATTGTTCGATCTATTTCGGCGTAATTCCATAAGTATATGTTCATTATCATTTTATTATTAGAGACATTCGATTTTTTTTCCATACATTAACTTTATTAATCCGATCTTTTAAGTTTAAAATCATTTATTCATTTCCTTCAAATTACTTCACGCATCCGACTTCCTGTTTCGATAGCTAAACTTACTAACAAAAATCTGCTTACATAATTAATAAAACAGACTTTCCACCATGGCTCGATCTATTTCGTTGTAATTCATTTCATTATTATAAATAGTGTAGTTTATATATATATATATATATATATATATATATATATATATATATATATATATATATATATATATATATATTACCAACATATGCCGACGTTTCAAGTTTTTGCTATCATCAGTGTAGATGATAATTTCAGATGGTAGCTAGCAAGCGTTCTAAACACACGGCCACGATAAATTACCACGTAAAGGAAAGGAATTAAGTTCTATTTATGCCTAAACAAAGCGCGTCAATGGACTGCCACTCCTTACAGTGTTTAACTACAGGGTGGGCCAAAATAAGGGTCCTATCTTTAAATTTGAATAACTTGAATTTGAATAACTTCCACAAAATAAAAGTTAAACTCACCAAACTTTATGTGTGTGTAGACTGACCCTTCCGAGATTTTTTGAAATAAACAAAACAAATTTTAGCCGAAAAACACTTCTTAAAACTTACAAAAACTAAAGTATTGTTTTTTACACTGTTTTGAGTTTTTTAAGCAAAAATAATGTTTTCTAAATTAGGGTACGTTCCTTAGGGCTAATACGGATCATGCTTGCTTCGGAAGGGGTCCTTTACTTATTCTAAAAAAAAATTTTAAAAAAATTAATAAATAAAAAAGTTATGAATTTTTAAAAATAGGACCCTTATTTTTGCCCACCCTGTACATCCTGAACATCTTCCATTGCGATGGTTGGATTCACTTTTCTTGACAGATATAACGTCCTTTCCTGGTCAAAGTGATTAATATTATGCAGGTGCTTTATTTCATCTACTATACAGCACACCGGAACCACACCTTTCTTCTCTCGTAGCCAAGCCTTCTTCACTATGGTCAGCACGTCTGCCTTATTTTTCTGTGATGGAACCAATGTGACGGTTACTTTCAGTTTGAATTCTCTGATGAAGTCTCCAAGTGCCCCGAATCGACGCTTGATAAGCATCTCAGCTGCTCCTTTTATACTGATCCTTTTATCTCCCGACACTTCTGACTTAATCCGCGATACCACTGTTGCCGAGTCCGTTCTAATGTCCACTGTTTGTAGCCACCATTTGAAAGCTAGGTTGATGCCCTTCATTGTGGCTTCGAGCTCTGCAACATTGATGTGGGTGCTATCATTTTTCTTTCGTAGCCAGGCAGCATCTTCAACAACAGTTACACCTTCTATTTCCAACAATTCCAGGCTGCTAGCATCGCTCCATATCACTCCTTCCGAGCCCCTTTTTACGTGCCCTTCTCCCTTTACAGGGTCCACTTTTTACTTTTGCAATCACTTCCTTTATCATGTGCAACACCTCTGGGTCAATTTCATTATCCCATCGGTCCATACCGGTCTGCCTTTTAATAAAGCTGCATGCAGTCCTCAGTCATCTGACTATGGGATAATGACAAACCAACTTCCAGCACACCGAGAAAAGTTCTCACTTGGTTAGGCCATCCGTGACTTCAGGGATTTCGTCCCCTCTTCCAAACATCAACTTTCCTGCCTTATTCCGCTGTAATTTTAATCCAAGAGCCATTCCATTTTCTAACGACTCCGATGGCTTAACTGTCAGTCCATATGTTTTGACATGGTCTCTCACCTTTTCCGCAGTCACCTCTGTCTCGTCAACCAGTACATCATCGATATAAGAACAGCTGGCTCTTTTCACTGCATCGTCTTTGGACAACACGGTCTTAAGCACTGCCGTCATAATTTTCGGTGCAGAATTCAGTCCAAATTCTAGTCTGGTCAAGCAATAAATCTGACCTTTATATTCGACCAATTGATACCGCCATAGCTTCTTGTCTACATGGATTTGCAGGTAGGCCGATTTTAAGTCCACGATTTTGGTTGCTGGCTCCATCGGCGTCAAGATCCATGCCCACAGCTAGCGAGCTTGCGTCTACCCACACATCCAGCTCCTTTGTGCCTACGCACAACTTTCTTCGGACGGGATCTGATTGCTGTAGCCTGGCAAGTGTATCTGCTATGATATACTCCAGAGGAGCATCGCTAACCTTGTCACCCCAATCCGGTGTGACAGTTGTAGCGCGACGTTTGATAAAGCCTGTTGCCACTCGAAGCCATCCATGCACAGGAAAGTGCCCCACCAGTTTGCCACACATGGAGAAGATACATATTCGTGTCATAGTTATATGAGCATCCACAGTACTGCTTCTTCGACGCCACAGCAGTCGGCCATGCTCTGCCCAAACTTCTAATCCCAGCACTCGTGCACCATTTTTCTGTTTTTCTGGGTCCTTACCAGTGAGTCCGTACAGGTCCGGATGCTGTTTTACGGATTCTGCCGACGCCACGTTCTCATCAATATACGCCGACGTTGCTCTCTTATCAATTTCTCATCATGGGCTAACACAGCCTCGAGCAGAGCCCACATTACAAGAAGCTCCACATTTAAGCCAAACCCTAACCTGGTTAGACAATATCTTTGTCTTTTAAATATCATGACCAGAGGGATCTCTCAACATGGATCTTTAGGTATGCCTTCCTGAGGTCCAGAATGGATAAATCCGTTCCTTGCTGTCTTCATTTTCGTATTTTATCTGCGCAGACATCTGCATCGCCAGTGAATGCATCAACGTATGGGATTAATTCACATCACAGGACGCACCTTTTTTTAATTGGATTGCAGTACAGTCATTCGTGATATTAAACCCTTTATTGGGTCAAACTATCCCTGATTATATGGCAACAACCAACCGCTGTTTATCCAGGTCTGCAACTCGCGTTCATAATCCTCCCTTAATTCATTAGGCATTAGATATTCAGAAATCCGAGTTTCCAGTTTCTCTGGTGTACGACCCGCTGACCATTTCTATGCTGCAACCGACACTCCTTGCAACAAAATCAGCTTCGTTAATACGAAGCGCTGCACAGATGGGTTATGCCGCCCAAACTCCACACTTCTAGACTGTGTGGTGCGAACGCCACTAAGTGCCTTAATGGCGTCGATGTCAAGTAACATATCGAAATCAAGAGGGTTCCCTTGCATAATCATCACGTTGATTGTGGCAACGTTACCAGTCTCTGTATGAATCCTAATAGTGCCATTTCCGCAGCAGGCTTGCGTAGTGCCGGTCAATGTAGTTACTACCATCTTCTGCTTTGACCAGGACCGACATAGCTTTGTGCTCAAGATAGAACGTGATCACCCAGTGTCAATGGGAACCCAGCATGGCACATCATCAACATAGATGGTAATAACAGGTAGCGTAACGCCGAGTTCACATTCTGACTGCTGAATAGACTGGCCTTCATGTCTCATCCCCAACTTTGTTTCCCAGATAATCTCTCACCAGATGACCATTCTTGTTGCACCGACAACATCGTTGACGGGTTGTCTGCATCCTTTGCATACAGTCTCTCACGAAATGATCAGGACTGTTGTATTTGTAACATGTATAATCAGATCGCTCCATGCCCACAGGTGGTTGAGTGATTCGGGCAGGCTGTGTCGCAGCCACGACCGGTTACCCCACTTCAGCATTGTCTTTCATCAATGCTCGAACTTGAGCCAACAACTTTTCTAAAGTCATATCTCTGGTTAGACCTCTTCAAAATCGACCTTTTTCTTCAAACATATGGAAACTGCTATTATTCCCATTCTCCAAGGTCTAAATAAGCTAAATATACCAGTTATTGTGATCTTGGACCTTGGCTATGTCTGCCTCAAGAGCCATGTAATTTTATTGTTGACGTTTTTCAAAAACGCTGCAAAATATGGGATATTACGTATACGTACATAGATAATAAACAATAACAAATATTTATATATATATATATATATATATATATATATATATATATATATATATATATATATATATAATTGGGGATTTTGTTAAACTGTCCAAGGTTGAGAACTATGAGAAGAGAAGGAAATTGGAATTAAGCACTTATGGCGAGGATGGGCAAGATACAATACTGGCTAATTGGATTGGCACTCTGGCGGTCAACAAGAGAGAGGACATCAGATGATTAAGAGTACTTGATTTCGATTCTGTTTTGGCTAAAAGGAAATAAAAGAAAAATCTCTAAATTTGTATTTCGCTTGACCGGAGAATTGAACCCAGATAATTAAGGGCACGTGATTTGGGTTCTGTTTTGACGAAAAAGTAACAAAAAAGGAAAATCTCTAAAAATTAAATTTGCTTGACTGAAATCCGAGTGGAAAAGATACTGAGATCACGCCAGCATTAAAAGCTCGAACCCGCTAATTGATTGAAAATTGTGAGACAACTTAAGATTTTTTTTTAAACAAAGCTGATTTGTATTAGTTCGTCGTTAGTTGACAAAATGCTATTTGAATTTTTAGTGCCCGGAAAATTAGGCACCTGAAAATTAGGCATCGGAAAATTCGGCATCGGAAAATTCGACAACAAAACTTAGGCAATTTTGGCAAGGTAAAAAAAATTAGGTCACTATAGAATAAATATCGATTAAAAATAGATTTTAGGACTGTTGTTGATATACATAACATCAAACATATCAACCCCAAAACATACTTTTTGTTGAATCCATACAGTCCATCCAGGTCATACAAATTGAGAAGCATAATCAGGAAAGACATTACTCCAAGTTATAAACAGCAGTCCATATACGTGAAATTGAAGGGGCCGGCAAAGTTATCCAGTCGCGAAATGTGTCAATATTCAATGTTAATGATAAATAAATCAAATAATACAGAAAGTCCAATCAAAGTTCCAAAATCCCGACATGTGCAACCCAAGTCAAATCAAAGTTCGTTGTTTAATTAGAAAACCCGTTAAATCCGAATTGAGCAAAACAAGACCTTGAATTCTAATAAAATTTGATTGACACCTTATTTTATTACTTCATTTTATATTATAATATATATATATATATATATATATATATATATATATATATATATATATATATATATATATATATATATATATATATATATATATATGGTAAGACGCTGGACTATAGACATCAATATCGAAGGTTCGATCCTTGTCTAAGGTAGCCATGCTGATGATGGCTGTGAGCCAGAAACACGTGTCCATGGATTACTTTTATGTATGTATAAAATTAATTAAAATATATATATTAACGAAAAATACGTCCTATAAAGTTAAGGGCGACTAATATAGCAATTTCTTGCATCTTAATCACTCAGGGAGTGAAACAATCGAAATAGTAGTAGTAAGCAAAAACAACGAACGCTGCAATCACCAATAAAAACAATTACATAAAAATACATTAAATATTTAGGTGATAAAAATCGTACATATTTCTCGGCATGGCGTCGTAATACAATGGTAAGCAAGACGCTGGACTATAGATATCAATATCGAAGGTTCGACCTTTGTCTAAGTTAGCCATGCTGATGACTGCTGTGAGCCAGAAACACGTGTCCATGGATTATATATATATATATATATATATATATTTAGATTTTTCACTTAGAAGATATTTTATTCAGTGAAGACCGGGATTAGGCCAATAAAAATAAGCTCGATGATACACGATTACAGGGTACAGAGCATTTATATGTGTTTTTTTTTAAGTTCATCAAAAAACCTCTTAAAAAGTGGGGCTAATTCCTTGTTGGTTTGCATAGTAGCAACTATAATGCAAAATTCTTATGAGTCACTTTTTTAAGAGTTTTTTTCTCTTTTCCTTTTTTCTTCTGTTTTCTTCTTAAATGACCCCAATTAGGGCAACACCACATTGGGTATTGTCAGTTGTTGAAATTCTTATTCCAAGTACATAATTCCACTGATGATTTGCCAAGCAAGGACCTGCTTGAGTAGAGAAACACGTGTAGGGAAAACACTCTTTAATTCTGATAAATCTGATGAATAAATGAATAAACTTTGAAAGGAATAAGTCTTTTGTGGTGATGAATGATTTCGTGAACGAAATATTTTGGTAAACTTAAAAAACACCCCCACACACACATATATATATATATATATATATATATATATATATATGTATATATATATATATATATATATATATATATATATATATATATATATATATATATATATATATATATATATATACTAAATCATTATGGTTTTATGGAGTTTGTCTGTTCGTACGCAAATATAAATATCTGATTGTTTGATAAATGAATAGGCAGAGTACACATTACTAAGGAAGTAGTTTTTACGATTCCAATTCTTGAGTTCGAATTTTATGTAAGTCTAAAGGATTTTTAAACTGGATACGTGTCTTATAAATTTAAATAAATTAACATCAAATACTTACCTAAAAACATTATATCAATATGTTTCAAAACAAAAAGTGACCTTGTTTTTTGATAATCCGCAAAAATGTAGACATAAAGTGTATTCGGAATTAGATCGAAGCGAATTCATTTTTGCTTAAAACATAATTTGTAATGATTTTTCCAATAAAACAATACATAAATGCATTCATCGTAATTACTTACTGTCTTATATACTGAGAAGCGCATTTCTTACTGTCTTATATACTGAGAAGCGCATTTCTTACTGTCTTATATACTGAGAAGCGCATTTCTTACTGTCTTATATACTGAGAAGCGCATTTCTTACTGTCTTATATACTGAGAAGCGCATTACTTACTGTCTTATATACTGAGAAGCGCATTACTTACTGTCTTATATACTGAGAAGCGCATTTCTTACTGTCTTATATACTGAGAAGCGCATTACTTACTGTCTTATATACTGAGAAGCGCATTTCTTACTGTCTTATATACTGAGAAGCGCATTTCTTACTGTCTTATATACTGAGAAGCGCATTTCTTACTGTCTTATATACTGAGAAGCGAATTACTTACTGTCTTATATACTGAGAAGCGCATTTCTTACTGTCTTATATACTGAGAAGCGAATTACTTACTGTCTTATATACTGAGAAGCGCATTTCTTACTGTCTTATATACTGAGAAGCGCATTACTTACTGTCTTATATACTGAGAAGCGCATTTCACAAATTACCTCCTTTTGCAGTAAGATTAGGATTTGTACGGACATTTCTGAGCGATTTATTACAGAATCTGACAAACCATTAAGGTGTCTAATTAGATAACAGATAAAGTTTTGTGATATATGTCTACTTTATCTAAATGAATAAATGTGAATGCTTTTCCATTTATCCTAACTTTATTAACATCCAAAGAGCGTATAAGTATTTACTTTTCTGATACAACAGAACACTTTGAAATACCGTATATATAGTAATCTGAAAACACCCACAAACAGCTATAGATATTCTTAATTTTCACACTTATTTTATAAACAGTGTCTAATAAATTAATATTCTGTAATATACATTTGTAATTTGTATTATCACTTACAGGGTGTATCCATTGTCTCTCGAGACTGAACGGAGGCCATGAGTGTTGACATTATCAGGATTAAATTCAAAATCGATAGCGAAGTATTTCCTATTCGAATGGTGATGTTTTTTTTTCTTGAGAAGGTGGCAAAAGCACAAGACGTCATCACGACTTGTTGGCAATCATTTCTCTCTTCGTTATCGATCGGCTGATCCTATTGATCACAAACTGTTTTTATTTAAATAACACAACAAAATGTTTATTTTAAACATTCAACTCCCGGGTTTCATAACTCACAACCTGTCAACCCAATCTCACCTGAATTCTAAAAGTGACCGAAAATTACATTCCAAGCTTAACATATATTTATCGGGTCCCATGTTTGTAACAAAAACTACCCCTTCACCATTGCCATGGCTAACTACTACTACTACTACTACTACTACTACTACTACTACTACTACTACTACTACTACTACTACTACTACTACTCATCATCATCATCATCATCATCATAATAAATGGTAATAATAATAATAATAATAATAATAATAATAAATGGTAATAATAATAATAATAATAATAATAATAATAATAATAATAATAATAATAATAATAATAATAATAATAATAATAATAATAGCAATAGCTGCGAAGCTCAAAAATATCATGTGTTATTCAAATCCTAACGACGACGCCATGGAAAGACCCATTGACCACCCAGAAAGATGGACGACAAAGCGGAAATACTTGTATGGCAAAGCAAAAAGAAGTTTGTTTTTTTAAAAAAAATTTTAAAAAGTAATTTAGTTTATTTCCTGGCTTACTTTTCTCCCCACTGCAAGCCGATGGACCATAAGACGTGCAGCAGATAATTCCAAGAAACAAATCACAGTGGAGATCATTCTACTGTTGAGAAGTGTGGACCAGGTAAAGAATTTGGCTCGATAGCATTTATGGACAGATGACACTACCTCCTGACAGAGGGGTCCCGCCACTTCAGAAAAGCAGTCGAGGAGTGGGGTCCGAAACTGCGAAATTGTTCCTCCTGATGATTGTGTAATGCTGTATTCGGTAGCGGAGCTGCTAAACACAAACAGATCAAGTGTTATTCAAATCGATTAGTAGTAGCATTATTATTACTTTCTCTACTTCACTGTGGGTAATCTCGTTACAATATCACTATAATATTTTGGGTCCTTCATAAACCCTCTGAAGAGAATAGCGTAGATTTGTATTCGATTTGTGATACGAAATGAAGCGACGCCATTTAAAAAAAAATGGATTACTTGTGAGAACGTAGTGTGAAAAAAGACCCTGGAGTTTGTGCACGTATCAATCAAAACAGTAATCCCAAAGGGTTTTTTTACCCCGCCTAATAAACCGGTATCGTCCGGGCCTTTGGGTCTGGATTTACGCCGGTCTATTGGGGGTTGCCGGTCCTGTGCAGTTCTAGGAGGTGCACCCTCCCAGGCTTTGCCTCCCCTCTTTGGGGTGGAGTAAGTTTATTGCTTACTGTCTGAGGCGCCCCTACCAGAGTGCTCAAATTCTCGAGCGCTGGTTTTTTCCCACTTTCCCGACCTTGTGTCACATCTTACCTTGTGGGAGGAAGATAAATAGAAACAATCAATGTTAATCAAAAGCATGCTTTGTTGTTTTTTATGGCATTATAAAGTTGTTATTTACTTCGAGCTTCTCCCAAGCAACTAACCAATTAATTATGATGTTCCCTCTTGTCACCTGGTCAATTTAAGTAAAAAATCAAAGAATTATGACCATATAGATCGCCAACAGGAAGGTAGTAGTGCTTCCAAAAGACAATGCTTGTCCAAGTGTAGCTTTGACCATCTGACCACAGTTAAATGAATTTAGTTAGGCTCTCTTACCCCACCCAGATACTTTTCTGCTGTTTTCGACTAGGATTCGTTTATCTCTCTCCCTGCAAAACTAACTGTAAATTAATTTTAAATGATTTAGATGGAGTTCAAAATCATCGGAATTCTACGGTGATGGCATATTTAAGTTACCTGATTGCTAGGCATAGCGGTGGACATTATATTATAGATTCAAGTCTGTTAAAAGGTATTTTAATTTTCGCCCAGAACCTATATATTTAAAAAGTATATATATATATATATATATATATATATATATATATATATATATATATATATATATATATATATATATATATATATGTATAAAATCTAGGGTTCATATATATATATATATATATATATATATATATATATATATATATATATATATATATATATATATATATCTCGTGTGCATTCACGATCTCATATTTGAAAGTGGAAAACAACAACAACATCCCTTAAGCCCGGTTGCACCAACAGAAGCCGGGAAAATCCAAATCCGATAAGATCAGGATATACAGACACATTGAAAAAGCCAAGTTTTCAATTGGCGAAATATTTGTATCACTATAAACTAAAAAAAAAAATGAAAGTTTATAAAAGGAAAAAAGAAATCGGTTTCGATTTATTTTTCTTTTAAAATTGATATCGCATCTTTAAATGCTTCAAAGGTATTTATTTTACCTTATTCCTTATTAAATTTCAATTAGATGCTTACAAAAAAACTTTTAAAAAATATGAACCCTAAATTTTATATATATATATATATATATATATATATATATATATATATATATATATATATATATATATATATATATATAGGGTGATTCATAAGTCACTTAGCTATCTATTTTTGAAATTCTCAAGTTAAAAAATACGGTAATACAAAACAGAAAGTTTATTCAACAAATTAATTTATGGGAGTTTAAAATTACAGCAAATTTTCAAAATTTCCAGCTTCGTTCTGCATGCATAGCTCCATTCTTTTTTGCAAGGAATTTACGACTCTTTGTAGCATATTTGATTGATTATGAAATAAATATATATAGAAACAAATATATAAACGAACAAATTTAAAATAACAAATAGCAGTAATTAGAGATTAAGATAACAATTATCAAAAGTTCATAGTATGTTTGTGCTTCATATGGTAATCATTTTAAATAGCTAAGTGAAGTGACTTATGAATCACCCTGTATATATATATATATATATATATATATATATATATATATATATATATATGATAATTTTATTTACACAGACATGTACAAAATCTGCGACACTGGCATGTCGATGTTATCGATCAGCAGTTACTATAAACTGAGATCTCATCAGGGAGAGTTAGAATCCGATCTTAACCTCAGATCATATTTGGAGAGAACCTCTCCAAATATGATCTGAGGGATGAGATCTCAGTTTATAGTAACTGCTGATCGATAACATCGACATGCCAGTGTCGCAGAGTTTGTACATGTCTGTGTAAATAAAATTATCATATATAAAGCTCTATTTTGATATTGAACACTTTTTATAATCCCGGTTAAAATTCTCTGGATTACCACCCTGTGGATATTTTTTAACTGGATTATTACCATTATATATATATATATATATATATATATATATATATATATATTCCGAAAAATTCTTATTGATAGCACCACTATATTAGAACATGGAAACAATAAATTAAATAATACTAATAAATGAAATCCTAAAGATAAAAATTAAAAAAATATCCATTAATAAAATTAAATTTCAATACAGTGAAAACATTTTTAAATGCCTCTAACAATAGTACTGCAGGTGGATCTTCACTAGTAAAAGTGATGAGTATAAGTGGATCTGCACAGTTGTTGGTATCCGTTATTTGCAAGCGTGTTTGCAAATTCGAAGAAACGAATGCAAGTGAGTCTGCACTGTTAAAAGTACTGAGTGCAAGTGAATCTGCACAATTGGTGTGCGCTGTTTTCAAGTGTGTCTGCAAATTCGAAAATAAAAACAAGCAAGTGTATCTATACTATTGTTGGTTGCGTTTTTCAAGTTGATAACTCATCCTTTTGAGGGGTTTATCAACGAACGTCCAGTTGTCATGGTCCATGAAGCACTATTGTCGAAGTCAGTGATGCAAGCGGGAATGCACAGTTGTTTTACGACGTTAGTTGCAAGTGAGTCTGCAAATTTAAAGTGATGAGTACAAGTAAGTATACACTATTGTAGCGCATCGTTCAAGTTGATGAGTCTTCTCATTAAGGAATTAATAAACTAACGCTCAGTCGTTGAGTAATATTTTAGCGCGTCTGTGATATTTTTAAACTGGCGAGATGGTTGATAATGATTCCGGGCATCTTTCATAATGGATTAATGTCTGGGAATGGTTTGTTTGTTGCGTCGCTGCTTAGGAGTGTTGATAATGGGTGATGTTAATGTTTGCTGCGAAGGAGTGTTGATAATGGGTGATGTTAATGTTCGCTGCGAATGGGGTGTTGATAATGGGTGATGTTAATGTTCGCTGCGAAGGAGTGTTGATAATGGGTGATGTTAATGTTCGCTGCGAAAGAGTGTTGATAATGGGTGATGTTAATGTTCGCTGCGAAAGAGTGTTGATAATGGGTGATGTTAATGTTCGCTGCAAAGGAGTGTGATAATGGGTGATGTTAATGTTCGCTGCGAAGGAGTGTTGATAATGGGTGATGTTAATGTTCGCTGCGAAGGAGTGTTGATTATGGGTCATGTTAATGTTCGCTGCGAAGGAGTGTTGATAATGGGTGATGTTAATGTTCGCTTCGAAGGAGTGTTGATAATGGGTGATGTTAATGTTCGCTGCGAAGGAGTGTTGATAATGGGTGATGTTAATGTTCGCTGCGAAGGAGTGTTGATAATGGGTGATGTTAATGTTCGCTGCGAAGGAGTGTTGATAATGGGTGATGTTAATGTTCGCTTCGAAGGAGTGTTGATAATGGGTGATGTTAATGTTTGCTGCAAAGGAGTGTGATAATGGGTGATGTTAATGTTCGCTGCGAAGGAGTGTTGATAATGGGTGATGTTAATGTTCGCTTCGAAGGAGTGTTGATAATGGGTGATGTTAATGTTCGCTGCGAAAGAGTGTTGATAATGGGTCATGTTAATGTTCGCTGCGAAGGAGTGTTGATAATGGGTCATGTTAATGTTCGCTGCGAAGGAGTGTTGATAATGGGTGATGTTAATGTTCGCTGCGAAGGAGTGTTGATAATGGGTGATGTTAATGTTCGCTTCGAAGGAGTGTTGATAATGGGTCATGTTAATGTTCGCTGCGAAGGAGTGTTGATAATGGGTGATGTTAATGTTCGCTGCGAAGGAGTGTTGATAATGGGTGCTGTTAATGTTCGCTGCGAAGGAGTGTTGATAATGGGTGATGTTAATGTTCGCTTCGAAGGAGTGTTGATAATGGGTGATGTTAATGTTCGCTTCGAAGGAGTGTTGATAATGGGTGATGTTTATGTTCGCTGCGAAGGAGTGTTGATAATGGGTGATGTTAATGTTCGCTGCTAAGGAGTGTTGATAATGGGTGATGTTAATGTTCGCTGCGAAGGAGTGTTGATAATGGGTCATGTTAATGTTCGCTGCGAAGGAGTGTTGATAATGGGTGATGTTAATGTTCGCTTCGAAGGAGTGTTGATAATGGGTGATGTAAATGTTCGCTGCGAAGGAGTGTTGATAATGGGTGATGTTAATGTTCGCTGCGAAGGAGTGTTGATAATGGGTGATGTTAATGTTCGCTGCGAAGGAGTGTTGATAATGGGTGATGTTAATGTTCGCTGCGAAGGAGTGTTGATAATGGGTGATGTTAATGTTCGCTTCGAAGGAGTGTTGATAATGGGTGATGTTAATGTTCGCTGCGAAGGAGTGTTGATAATGGGTGATGTTAATGTTCGCTGCGAAGGAGTGTTGATAATGGGTGATGTTAATGTTTGCTGCAAAGGAGTGTGATAATGGGTGATGTTAATGTTCGCTGCGAAGGAGTGTTGATAATGGGTGATGTTAATGTTCGCTTCGAAGGAGTGTTGATAATGGGTGATGTTAATGTTCGCTTCGAAGGAGTGTTGATAATGGGTCATGTTAATGTTCGCTGCGAAGGAGTGTTGATAATGGGTGATGTTAATGTTCGCTGCGAAGGAGTGTTGATAATGGGTGATGTTAATGTTCGCTGCGAAGGAGTGTTGATAATGGGTGATGTTAATGTTCGCTGCGAAGGAGTGTAGATAATGGGTCATGTTAATGTTCGCTGCGAAGGAGTGTTGATAATGGGTGATGTTAATGTTCGCTGCGAAGGAGTGTTGATAATGGGTGATGTTAATGTTCGCTTCGAAGGAGTGTTGATAATGGGTCATGTTAATGTTCGCTGCGAAGGAGTGTTGATAATGGGTGATGTTAATGTTCGCTGCGAAGGAGTGTTGATAATGGGTGATGTTAATGTTCGCTGCGAAGGAGTGTTGATAATGGGTGATGTTAATGTTCGCTTCGAAGGAGTGTTGATAATGGGTGATGTTAATGTTCGCTTCGAAGGAGTGTTGATAATGGGTGATGTTTATGTTCGCTGCGAAGGAGTGTTGATAATGGGTGATGTTAATGTTCGCTGCGAAGGAGTGTTGATAATGGGTGATGTTAATGTTCGCTGCAAAGGAGTGTTGATAATGGGTCATGTTAATGTTCGCTGCGAAGGAGTGTTGATAATGGGTGATGTTAATGTTCGCTGCGAAGGAGTGTTGATAATGGGTCATGTTAATGTTCGCTGCGAAGGAGTGTTGATAATGGGTGATGTTAATGTTCGCTGCGAAGGAGTGTTGATAATGGGTGATGTTAATGTTCGCTGCGAAGGAGTGTTGATAATGGGTGATGTTAATGTTCGCTGTGAAGGAGTGTTGATAATGGGTGATGTTAATGTTCGCTGCGAAGGAGTGTTGATAATGGGTGATGTTAATGTTCGCTGCAAAGGAGTGTTGATAATGGGTGATGCTAATGTTCGCTGCGAAGGAGTGTTGATAATGGGTGATGTTAATGTTCGCTGCGAATGAGTGTTGATAATGGGTGATGTTAATGTTCGCTGCGAAGAAGTGTTGATAATGGGTGATATTAATGTTCGCTGCGAAGGAGTGTTGATAATGGGTGATGTTAATGTTCGCTTCGAAGGAGTGTTGATAATGGGTGATGTTAATGTTCGCTGCGAAGGAGTGTTGATAATGGGTGATGTTAATGTTCGCTGCGAAGGAGTGTTGATAATGGGTGATGTTAATGTTCGCTGCGAAAGAGTGTTGATAATGGGTGATGTTAATGTTCGCTGCGAAAGAGTGTTGATAATGGGTGATATTAATGTTCGCTGCGAAAGAGTGTTGATAATGGGTGATGTTAATGTTCGCTGCGAAGGAGTGTTGATAATGGGTGATGTTAATGTTCGCTTCGAAGGAGTGTTGATAATGGGTGATGTTAATGTTCGCTGCGAAGGAGTGTTGATAATGGGTGATGTTAATGTTCGCTGCGAAGGAGTGTTGATAATGGGTGATGTTAATGTTCGCTGCAAAGGAGTGTGATAATGGGTGATGTTAATGTTCGCTGCGAAGGAGTGTTGATAATGGGTGATGTTAATGTTCGCTTCGAAGGAGTGTTGATAATGGGTGATGTTAATGTTCGCTGCAAAGGAGTGTTGATAATAGGTGATGTTAATGTTCGCTGCGAAGGAGTGTTGATAATGGGTGATGTTAATGTTCGCTGCGAAGGAGTGTTGATAATGGGTGATGTTAATGTTCGCTGCGAAGGAGTGTTGATAATGGGTGATGTTAATGTTCGCTGCGAAGGAGTGTTGATAAATGGTGATATTAATGTTCGCTGCGAAGGAGTGTTGATAATGGGTCATGTTAATGTTCGCTGCGAAGGAGTGTTGATAATGGGTGATGTTAATGTTCGCTTCGAAGGAGTGTTGATAATGGGTGATGTTAATGTTCGCTGCGAAGGAGTGTTGATAATGGGTGATGTTAATGTTCGCTGCAAAGGAGTGTTGATAATGGGTGATGTTAATGTTCGCTGCGAAGGAGTGTTGATAATGGGTGATGTTAATGTTCGCTTCGAAGGAGTGTTGATAATGGGTGATGTTAATGTTCGCTGCGAAGGAGTGTTGATAATGGGTGATGTTAATGTTCGCTGCAAAGGAGTGTTGATAATGGGTGATGTTAATGTTCGCTGCGAAGGAGTGTTGATAATGGGTGATGTTAATGTTCGCTGCGAAGGAGTGTTGATAATGGGTGATGTTAATGTTCGCTGCGAAGGAGTGTTGATAATGGGTGATGTTAATGTTCGCTGCGAAGGAGTGTTGATAATGGGTGATGTTAATGTTCGCTTCGAAGGAGTGTTGATAATGGGTGATGTTAATGTTCGCTGCGAAGGAGTGTTGATAATGGGTGATGTTAATGTTCGCTGCGAAGGAGTGTTGATAATGGGTGATGTTAATGTTCGCTGCGAAGGAGTGTTGATAATGGGTGATGTTAATGTTCGCTGCGAAGGAGTGTTGATAATGGGTTATGTTAATGTGGGCTGCGAAGGAGTGTTGATAATGGGTCATGTTAATGTTCGCTGCGAAGGAGTGTTGATAATGGGTGATGTTAATGTTCGCTGCGAAGGAGTGTTGATAATGGGTGATGTTAATGTTCGCTGCGAAGGAGTGTTGATAATGGGTGATGTTAATGTTCGCTTCGAAGGAGTGTTGATAATGGGTGATGTTAATGTTCGCTGCGAAGGAGTGTTGATAATGGGTGATGTTAATGTTCGCTGCGAAGGAGTGTTGATAATGGGTGATGTTAATGTTCGCTGCGAAAGAGTGTTGATAATGGGTGATGTTAATGTTCGCTGCGAAGGAGTGTTGATAATGGGTGATGTTAATGTTCGCTTCGAAGGAGTGTTGATAATGGGTGATGTTAATGTTCGCTGCGAAGGAGTGTTGATAATGGGTGATGTTAATGTTCGCTGCGAAGGAGTGTTGATAATGGGTGATGTTAATGTTCGCTGCAAAGGAGTGTGATAATGGGTGATGTTAATGTTCGCTGCGAAGGAGTGTTGATAATGGGTGATGTTAATGTTCGCTTCGAAGGAGTGTTGATAATGGGTGATGTTAATGTTCGCTGCGAAGGAGTGTTGATAATGGGTGATGTTAATGTTCGCTGCGAAGGAGTGTTGATAATGGGTGATGTTAATGTTC
This sequence comes from Sepiola atlantica, assembly GCA_963556195.1. Lineage (NCBI taxonomy): Eukaryota > Metazoa > Mollusca > Cephalopoda > Sepiida > Sepiolidae > Sepiola > Sepiola atlantica. Next base: position 14,821,656 of record OY744529.1, on the reverse strand, counting down.
GCTGCGAAGGAGTGTTGATAATGGGTGATGTTAATGTTCGCTGCGAAGGAGTGTTGATAATGGGTGATGTTAATGTTCGCTGCGAAGGAGTGTTGATAAATGGTGATGTTAATGTTCGCTGCGAAGGAGTGTTGATAATGGGTGATGTTAATGTTCGCTGCGAAGGAGTGTTGATAATGGGTGATGTTAATGTTCGCTTCGAAGGAGTGTTGATAATGGGTGATGTTAATGTTCGCTGCGAAGGAGTGTTGATAATGGGTGATGTTAATGTTCGCTGCGAAGGAGTGTTGATAATGGGTGATGTTAATGTTCGCTGCGAAGGAGTGTTGATAATGGGTGATGTTAATGTTCGCTTCGAAGGAGTGTTGATAATGGGTGATGTTAATGTTCGCTGCGAAGGAGTGTTGATAATGGGTGATGTTAATGTTCGCTGCAAAGGAGTGTTGATAATGGGTGATGTTAATGTTCGCTGCGAAGGAGTGTTGATAATGGGTGATGTTAATGTTCGCTGCGAAGGAGTGTTGATAATGGGTGATGTTAATGTTCGCTGCGAAGGAGTGTTGATAATGGGTGATGTTAATGTTCGCTGCGAAGGAGTGTTGATAATGGGTGATGTTAATGTTCGCTTCGAAGGAGTGTTGATAATGGGTGATGTTAATGTTCGCTGCGAAGGAGTGTTGATAATGGGTGATGTTAATGTTCGCTGCGAAGGAGTGTTGATAATGGGTGATGTTAATGTTCGCTGCGAAGGAGTGTTGATAATGGGTGATGTTAATGTTCGCTTCGAAGGAGTGTTGATAATGGGTGATGTTAATGTTTGCTGCAAAGGAGTGTGATAATGGGTGATGTTAATGTTCGCTGCGAAGGAGTGTTGATAATGGGTGATGTTAATGTTCGCTTCGAAGGAGTGTTGATAATGGGTGATGTTAATGTTCGCTGCGAAAGAGTGTTGATAATGGGTCATGTTAATGTTCGCTGCGAAGGAGTGTTGATAATGGGTCATGTTAATGTTCGCTGCGAAGGAGTGTTGATAATGGGTGATGTTAATGTTCGCTGCGAAGGAGTGTTGATAATGGGTGATGTTAATGTTCGCTTCGAAGGAGTGTTGATAATGGGTCATGTTAATGTTCGCTGCGAAGGAGTGTTGATAATGGGTGATGTTAATGTTCGCTGCGAAGGAGTGTTGATAATGGGTGCTGTTAATGTTCGCTGCGAAGGAGTGTTGATAATGGGTGATGTTAATGTTCGCTTCGAAGGAGTGTTGATAATGGGTGATGTTAATGTTCGCTTCGAAGGAGTGTTGATAATGGGTGATGTTTATGTTCGCTGCGAAGGAGTGTTGATAATGGGTGATGTTAATGTTCGCTGCTAAGGAGTGTTGATAATGGGTGATGTTAATGTTCGCTGCGAAGGAGTGTTGATAATGGGTCATGTTAATGTTCGCTGCGAAGGAGTGTTGATAATGGGTGATGTTAATGTTCGCTTCGAAGGAGTGTTGATAATGGGTGATGTAAATGTTCGCTGCGAAGGAGTGTTGATAATGGGTGATGTTAATGTTCGCTGCGAAGGAGTGTTGATAATGGGTGATGTTAATGTTCGCTGCGAAGGAGTGTTGATAATGGGTGATGTTAATGTTCGCTGCGAAGGAGTGTTGATAATGGGTGATGTTAATGTACGCTTCGAAGGAGTGTTGATAATGGGTGATGTTAATGTTCGCTGCGAAGGAGTGTTGATAATGGGTGATGTTAATGTTCGCTGCGAAGGAGTGTTGATAATGGGTGATGTTAATGTTTGCTGCAAAGGAGTGTGATAATGGGTGATGTTAATGTTCGCTGCGAAGGAGTGTTGATAATGGGTGATGTTAATGTTCGCTTCGAAGGAGTGTTGATAATGGGTGATGTTAATGTTCGCTTCGAAGGAGTGTTGATAATGGGTCATGTTAATGTTCGCTGCGAAGGAGTGTTGATAATGGGTGATGTTAATGTTCGCTGCGAAGGAGTGTTGATAATGGGTGATGTTAATGTTCGCTGCGAAGGAGTGTTGATAATGGGTGATGTTAATGTTCGCTGCGAAGGAGTGTAGATAATGGGTCATGTTAATGTTCGCTGCGAAGGAGTGTTAATAATGGGTGATGTTAATGTTCGCTGCGAAGGAGTGTTGATAATGGGTGATGTTAATGTTCGCTTCGAAGGAGTGTTGATAATGGGTCATGTTAATGTTCGCTGCGAAGGAGTGTTGATAATGGGTGATGTTAATGTTCGCTGCGAAGGAGTGTTGATAATGGGTGATGTTAATGTTCGCTGCGAAGGAGTGTTGATAATGGGTGATGTTAATGTTCGCTGTGAAGGAGTGTTGATAATGGGTGATGTTAATGTTCGCTGCGAAGGAGTGTTGATAATGGGTGATGTTAATGTTCGCTGCAAAGGAGTGTTGATAATGGGTGATGCTAATGTTCGCTGCGAAGGAGTGTTGATAATGGGTGATGTTAATGTTCGCTGCGAATGAGTGTTGATAATGGGTGATGTTAATGTTCGCTGCGAAGAAGTGTTGATAATGGGTGATATTAATGTTCGCTGCGAAGGAGTGTTGATAATGGGTGATGTTAATGTTCGCTTCGAAGGAGTGTTGATAATGGGTGATGTTAATGTTCGCTGCGAAGGAGTGTTGATAATGGGTGATGTTAATGTTCGCTGCGAAGGAGTGTTGATAATGGGTGATGTTAATGTTCGCTGCGAAAGAGTGTTGATAATGGGTGATGTTAATGTTCGCTGCGAAAGAGTGTTGATAATGGGTGATATTAATGTTCGCTGCGAAAGAGTGTTGATAATGGGTGATGTTAATGTTCGCTGCGAAGGAGTGTTGATAATGGGTGATGTTAATGTTCGCTTCGAAGGAGTGTTGATAATGGGTGATGTTAATGTTCGCTGCGAAGGAGTGTTGATAATGGGTGATGTTAATGTTCGCTGCGAAGGAGTGTTGATAATGGGTGATGTTAATGTTCGCTGCAAAGGAGTGTGATAATGGGTGATGTTAATGTTCGCTGCGAAGGAGTGTTGATAATGGGTGATGTTAATGTTCGCTTCGAAGGAGTGTTGATAATGGGTGATGTTAATGTTCGCTGCAAAGGAGTGTTGATAATAGGTGATGTTAATGTTCGCTGCGAAGGAGTGTTGATAATGGGTGATGTTAATGTTCGCTGCGAAGGAGTGTTGATAATGGGTGATGTTAATGTTCGCTGCGAAGGAGTGTTGATAATGGGTGATGTTAATGTTCGCTGCGAAGGAGTGTTGATAAATGGTGATATTAATGTTCGCTGCGAAGGAGTGTTGATAATGGGTGATGTTAATGTTCGCTGCGAAGGAGTGTTGATAATGGGTGATGTTAATGTTCGCTTCGAAGGAGTGTTGATAATGGGTGATGTTAATGTTCGCTGCGAAGGAGTGTTGATAATGGGTGATGTTAATGTTCGCTGCAAAGGAGTGTTGATAATGGGTGATGTTAATGTTCGCTGCGAAGGAGTGTTGATAATGGGTGATGTTAATGTTCGCTTCGAAGGAGTGTTGATAATGGGTGATGTTAATGTTCGCTGCGAAGGAGTGTTGATAATGGGTGATGTTAATGTTCGCTGCAAAGGAGTGTTGATAATGGGTGATGTTAATGTTCGCTGCGAAGGAGTGTTGATAATGGGTGATGTTAATGTTCGCTGCGAAGGAGTGTTGATAATGGGTGATGTTAATGTTCGCTGCGAAGGAGTGTTGATAATGGGTGATGTTAATGTTCGCTGCGAAGGAGTGTTGATAATGGGTGATGTTAATGTTCGCTTCGAAGGAGTGTTGATAATGGGTGATGTTAATGTTCGCTGCGAAGGAGTGTTGATAATGGGTGATGTTAATGTTCGCTGCGAAGGAGTGTTGATAATGGGTGATGTTAATGTTCGCTGCGAAGGAGTGTTGATAATGGGTGATGTTAATGTTCGCTGCGAAGGAGTGTTGATAATGGGTTATGTTAATTTGGGCTGCGAAGGAGTGTTGATAATGGGTCATGTTAATGTTCGCTGCGAAGGAGTGTTGATAATGGGTGATGTTAATGTTCGCTGCGAAGGAGTGTTGATAATGGGTGATGTTAATGTTCGCTGCGAAGGAGTGTTGATAATGGGTGATGTTAATGTTCGCTTCGAAGGAGTGTTGATAATGGGTGATGTTAATGTTCGCTGCGAAGGAGTGTTGATAATGGGTGATGTTAATGTTCGCTGCGAAGGAGTGTTGATAATGGGTGATGTTAATGTTCGCTGCGAAAGAGTGTTGATAATGGGTGATGTTAATGTTCGCTGCGAAGGAGTGTTGATAATGGGTGATGTTAATGTTCGCTTCGAAGGAGTGTTGATAATGGGTGATGTTAATGTTCGCTGCGAAGGAGTGTTGATAATGGGTGATGTTAATGTTCGCTGCGAAGGAGTGTTGATAATGGGTGATGTTAATGTTCGCTGCAAAGGAGTGTGATAATGGGTGATGTTAATGTTCGCTGCGAAGGAGTGTTGATAATGGGTGATGTGAATGTTCGCTTCGAAGGAGTGTTGATAATGGGTGATGTTAATGTTCGCTGCGAAGGAGTGTTGATAATGGGTGATGTTAATGTTCGCTGCGAAGGAGTGTTGATAATGGGTGATGTTAATGTTCGCTTCGAAGGAGTGTTGATAATGGGTGATGTTAATGTTCGCTGCGAAGGAGTGTTGATAATGGGTGATGTTAATGTTCGCTGCGAAGGAGTGTTGATAATGGGTGATGTTAATGTTCGCTGCGAAGGAGTGTTGATAATGGGTGATGTTAATGTTCGCTGCGAAGGAGTGTTGATAATGGGTGATGTTAATGTTCGCTGCGAAGGAGTGTTGATAATGGGTGATGTTAATGTTCGCTGCAAAGGAGTGTGATAATGGGTGATGTTAATGTTCGCTGCGAAGGAGTGTTGATAATGGGTGATGTGAATGTTCGCTTCGAAGGAGTGTTGATAATGGGTGATGTTAATGTTCGCTGCGAAGGAGTGTTGATAATGGGTGATGTTAATGTTCGCTGCGAAGGAGTGTTGATAATGGGTGATGTTAATGTTCGCTTCGAAGGAGTGTTGATAATGGGTGATGTTAATGTTCGCTGCGAAGGAGTGTTGATAATGGGTGATGTTAATGTTCGCTGCGAAGGAGTGTTGATAATGGGTGATGTTAATGTTCGCTGCGAAGGAGTGTTGATAATGGGTGATGTTAATGTTCGCTTCGAAGGAGTGTTGATAATGGGTGATGTTAATGTTCGCTGCGAAGGAGTGTTGATAATGGGTGATGTTAATGTTCGCTGCAAAGGAGTGTTGATAATGGGTGATGTTAATGTTCGCTGCGAAGGAGTGTTGATAATGGGTGATGTTAATGTTCGCTGCGAAGGAGTGTTGATAATGGGTGATGTTAATGTTCGCTGCGAAGGAGTGTTGATAATGGGTGATGTTAATGTTCGCTGCGAAGGAGTGTTGATAATGGGTGATGTTAATGTTCGCTTCGAAGGAGTGTTGATAATGGGTGATGTTAATGTTCGCTGCGAAGGAGTGTTGATAATGGGTGATGTTAATGTTCGCTGCGAAGGAGTGTTGATAATGGGTGATGTTAATGTTCGCTGCGAAGGAGTGTTGATAATGGGTGATGTTAATGTTCGCTGCGAAGGAGTGTTGATAATGGGTTATGTTAATGTGGGCTGCGAAGGAGTGTTGATAATGGGTCATGTTAATGTTCGCTGCGAAGGAGTGTTGATAATGGGTGATGTTAATGTTCGCTGCGAAGGAGTGTTGATAATGGGTGATGTTAATGTTCGCTGCGAAGGAGTGTTGATAATGGGTGATGTTAATGTTCGCTTCGAAGGAGTGTTGATAATGGGTGATGTTAATGTTCGCTGCGAAGGAGTGTTGATAATGGGTGATGTTAATGTTCGCTGCGAAGGAGTGTTGATAATGGGTGATGTTAATGTTCGCTTCGAAGGAGTGTTGATAATGGGTGATGTTAATGTTCGCTTCGAAGGAGTATTGATAATGGGTGATGTTAATGTCTGCTGCGAAGGAGTGTTGATAATGGGTGATGTTAATGTTCGCTTCGAAGGAGTGTTGATAATGGGTGATGTTAATGTTCGCTGCGAAGGAGTGTGATAATGGGTGCTGTTAATGTTCGCTTCGAAGGAGTGTTGATAATGGGTGATGTTAATGTTCGCTGCGAAAGAGTGTTGATAATGGGTGATGTTAATGTTTGCTGCGAAGGAGTGTTGATAATGGGTGATGTTAATGTTCGCTGCGAAGGAGTGTTGATAGTGGGTGCTGTTAATGTTCGCTGCGAAGGAGTGTTGATAATGGGTGATGTTAATGTTCGCTGCAAAGGAGTGTTGATGATGGGTGATGTTAATGTTCGTTGCGAAGGAGTGTTGATAATGGGTAATGTTAATGTTCGCTGCGAAAGAGTGCTGATAATCGGTGATGTTAATGTTCGCTGCGAAGGAGTGTTGATAATGGGTGATGTTAATGTTCGCTGCGAAAGAGTGTGATAATGGGTGATGTTAATGTTCGCTGCGAAGGAGTGTTGATAATGGGTGATGTTAATGTTCGCTGCGAAGGAGTGTTGATAATGGGTGATGTTAATGTTCGCTGCGAAAGAGTGTGATAATGGGTGATGTTAATGTTCGCTGCTAAGGAGTGTTGATAATGGGTGATGTTAATGTTCGCTGCGAAGGAGTGTGATAATGGGTGATGTTAATGTTCGCTGCGAAGGAGTGTTGATAATGGGTGATGTTAATGTTCGCTGCGAAGAAGTGTTGATAATGGGTGATGTTAATGTTCGCTGCGAAGGAGTGTTGATAATGGGTGATGTTAATGTTCGCTGCGAAGGAGTGTTGATAATGGGTGATGTTAATGTTCGCTGCGAAGGAGTGTGATAATGGGTGATGTTAATGTTCGCTGCGAAAGAGTGTGATAATGGGTGATGTTAATGTTCGCTGCGAAGGAGTGTTGATAATGGGTGATGTTAATGTTCGCTGCGAAGGAGTGTTGATAGTGGGTGCTGTTAATGACTGCTGCGAAGGAGTGTTGATAATGGGTGATGTTAATGTTCGCTGCAAAGGAGTGTTGATGATGGGTGATGTTAATGTTCGTTGCGAAGGAGTGTTGATAATGGGTAATGTTAATGTTCGCTGCGAAAGAGTGCTGATAATCGGTGATGTTAATGTTCGCTGCGAAGGAGTGTTGATAATGGGTGATGTTAATGTTCGCTGCGAAAGAGTGTGATAATGGGTGATGTTAATGTTCGCTGCGAAGGAGTGTTGATAATGGGTGATGTTAATGTTCGCTGCGAAGGAGTGTTGATAATGGGTGATGTTAATGTTCGCTGCGAAAGAGTGTGATAATGGGTGATGTTAATGTTCGCTGCGAAGGAGTGTTGATAATGGGTGATGTTAATGTTCGCTGCGAAGGAGTGTGATAATGGGTGATGTTAATGTTCGCTGCGAAGGAGTGTTGATAATGGGTGATGTTAATGTTCGCTGCGAAGAAGTGTTGATAATGGGTGATGTTAATGTTCGCTGCGAAGGAGTGTTGATAATGGGTGATGTTAATGTTCGCTGCGAAGGAGTGTTGATAATGGGTGATGTTAATGTTCGCTGCAAAGGAGTGTGATAATGGGTGATGTTAATGTTCGCTGCGAAAGAGTGTGATAATGGGTGATGTTAATGTTCGCTGCGAAGGAGTGTTGATAATGGGTGATGTTAATGTTCGCTGCGAAAGAGTGTGATAATGGGTGATGTTAATGTTCGCTGCGAAAGAGTGTTGATAATGGGTGATGTTAATGTTCGCTGCGAAGGAGTGTTGATAATGGGTGATGTTAATGTTCGCTGCGAAGGAGTGTTGATAATGGGTGATGTTAATGTTCGCTGCGAAAGAGTGTGATAATGGGTGATGTTAATGTTCGCTGCAAAGGAGTGTGATAATGGGTGATGTTAATGTTCGCTGCGAAGGAGTGTTGATAATGGGTGATGTTAATGTTCGCTGCGAAGGAGTGTTGATAATGGGTGATGTTAATGTTCGCTGCGAAAGAGTGTGATAATGGGTGATGTTATTGTTCGCTGCGAAGGAGTGTTGATAATGGGTGATGTTAATGTTCGCTGCGAAGGAGTGTTGATAATGGGTGATGTTAATGTTCGCTGCGAAGGAGTGTTGATAATGGGTGATGTTAATGTTCGCTGCGAAGGAGTGTGATAATGGGTGATGTTAATGTTTGCTGCAAAGGAGTGTGATAATGGGTGATGTTAATGTTCGCTGCGAAGGAGTGTTGATAATGGGTGATGTTAATGTTTGCTGCGAAGGAGTGTTGATTATGGGTTATGTTAATGTTCGCTGCGAAGGAGTGTTGATAATGGGTGATGTTAATGTTCGCTGCGAAAGAGTGTGATAATGGGTGATGTTAATGTTCGCTGCGAAGGAGTGTAGATAATGGGTGATGTTAATGTTCGCTGCGAAGGAGTGTTGATAATGGGTGATGTAAATGTTCGCTGCGAAGGAGTGTTGATAATGGGTGATGTTAATGTTCGCTGCGAAGGAGTGTGATAATGGGTGATGTTAATGTTCGCTGCGAAGGAGTGTTGATAATGGGTGATGTTAATGTTCGCTGCGAAGGAGTGTTGATAATGGGTGATGTTAATGTTCGCTGCAAAGGAGTGTGATAATGGGTGATGTTAATGTTCGCTGCGAAGGAGTGTTGATAATGGGTGATGTTAATGTTCGCTGCAAAGGAGTGTTGATAATGGGTGATGTTAATATTCGCTGCGAAAGAGTGTGATAATGGGTGATGTTAATGTTCGCTGCGAAGGAGTGTTGATAATGGGTGATGTTAATGTTCGCTGCGAAGGAGTGTTGATAATGGGTGATGTTAATGTTCGCTGCGAAGGAGTGTTGATAATGGGTGATGTTAATGTTCGCTGCGAAGGAGTGTTGATAATGGGTGATGTTAATGTTCGCTGCGAAGGAGTGTTGATAATGGGTGATGTTAATGTTTGCTGCGAAGGAGTGTTGATAATGGGTGATGTTAATGTTCGCTGCGAAGGAGTGTTGATAATGGGTGATGTTAATGTTTGCTGCGAAGGAGTGTTGATAATGGGTGATGTTAATGTTCGCTGCGAAGGAGTGTTGATTATGGGTGATGTTAATGTTCGCTGCGAAGGAGTGTTGATAATGGGTGATGTTAATGTTCGCTGCGAAGGAGTGTTGATAATGGGTGATGTTAATGTGCGCTGCGAAAGAGTGTTGATAATGGGTGATGTTAATGTTTGCTGCGAAGGAGTGTTGATAATGGGTGATGTTAATGTTCGCTGCGAAGGAGTGTTGATTATGGGTGATGTTAATGTTCGCTGCGAAGGAGTGTTGATAATGGGTGATGTTAATGTTCGCTGCGAAGGAGTGTTGATAATGGGTGATGTTAATGTTCGCTGCGAAGGAGTGTTGATAATGGGTGATGTTAATGTTCGCTGCGAAAGAGTGTGATAATGGGTGATGTTAATGTTCGCTGCGAAAGAGTGTTGATAATGGGTGATGTTAATGTTCGCTGCGAAGGAGTGTTGATAATGGGTGATGTTAATGTTCGCTGCGAAGGAGTGTTGATAATGGGTGATGTTAATGTTCGCTGCGAAAGAGTGTGATAATGGGTGATGTTAATGTTCGCTGCGAAAGAGTGTTGATAATGGGTGATGTTAATGTTCGCTGCGAAGGAGTGTTGATAATGGGTGATGTTAATGTTCGCTGCGAAGGAGTGTTGATAATGGGTGATTTTAATGTTCGCTGCGAAGGAGTGTTGATAATGGGTGATGTTAATGTTCGCTGCGAAAGAGTGTGATAATGGGTGATGTTAATGTTCGCTGCGAAAGAGTGTTGATAATGGGTGATGTTAATGTTCGCTGCGAAGGAGTGTTGATAATGGGTGATGTTAATGTTTGCTGCGAAGGAGTGTTGATAATGGGTGATGTTAATGTTCGCTGCGAAGGAGTGTTGATTATGGGTGATGTTAATGTTCGCTGCGAAGGAGTGTTGATAATGGGTGATGTTAATGTTCGCTGCGAAGGAGTGTTGATAATGGGTGATGTTAATGTTCGCTGCGAAAGAGTGTTGATAATGGGTGATGTTAATGTTTGCTGCGAAGGAGTGTTGATAATGGGTGATGTTAATGTTCGCTGCGAAGGAGTGTTGATTATGGGTGATGTTAATGTTCGCTGCGAAGGAGTGTTGATAATGGGTGATGTTAATGTTCGCTGCGAAGGAGTGTTGATAATGGGTGATGTTAATGTTAGCTGCGAAAGAGTGTGATAATGGGTGATGTTAATGTTCGCTGCGAAAGAGTGTTGATAATGGGTGATGTTAATGTTCGCTGCGAAGGAGTGTTGATAATGGGTGATGTTAATGTTCGCTGCGAAGGAGTGTTGATAATGGGTGATGTTAATGTTCGCTGCGAAAGAGTGTGATAATGGGTGATGTTAATGTTCGCTGCGAAAGAGTGTTGATAATGGGTGATGTTAATGTTCGCTGCGAAGGAGTGTTGATAATGGGTGATGTTAATGTTCGCTGCGAAAGAGTGTGATAATGGGTGATGTTAATGTTCGCTGCGAAAGAGTGTTGATAATGGGTGATGTTAATGTTCGCTGCGAAGGAGTGTTGATTATGGGTCATGTTAATGTTCGCTGCGAAGGAGTGTTGATAATGGGTGATGTTAATGTTCGCTGCGAAGGAGTGTTGATAATGGGTGATGTTAATGTTCACTGCGAAGGAGTGTTGATAATGGGTGATGTTAATGTTCGCTGCGAAGGAGTGTTGATAATGGGTGATGTTTATGTTCGCTGCGAAGGAGTGTTGATCATGGGTGATGTTAATGTTTGCTGCGAAAGAGTGTTGATAATGGGTGATGTTAATGTTCGCTGCGAAGGAGTGTTGATAATGGGTGATGTTAATGTTCGCTGCGAAGGAGTGTTGATAATGGGTGATGTTAATGTTCGCTGCGAAGGAGTGTTGATCATGGGTGATGTTAATGTTCGCTGCGAAAGAGTGTTGATAATGGGTGATGTTAATGTTCGCTGCGAAGGAGTGTTGATAATGGGTGATGTTAATGTTCGCTGCGAAGGAGTGTTGATAATGGGTCATGTTAATGTTCGCTGCGAAGGAGTGTTGATCATGGGTGATGTTAATGTTCGCTGCGAAAGAGTGTTGATAATGGGTGATGTTAATGTTCGCTGCGAAGGAGTGTTGATAATGGGTGATGTTAATGTTCGCTGCGAAGGAGTGTTGATAATGGGTGATGTTAATGTTCGCTGCGAAGGAGTGTTGATAATGGGTGATGTTAATGTTCGCTTAGCCTGACTTTTCAGTAATCAGTATTAAGTCAATTAGTCAGTAATGTTGCTGCTTGTTGTTGTTCAAAACCGTGCTGGGTCAGATCTTAATGTGTTTATTCTGTTGTTGAGTTGTACACAGATGTATCTACTCATTTGTTTCGTCAAATCGCGTCGGGGTCACCAATCTGTAGCAGGAGGAGCACAGATAGATGATGGCCTAATGGTCCGGTGTACAACAACCCACAACTAACAAGAAAAAAAATAGAAAGTGTCGTGTGATGAATGTGATAACAACAAAATGGAAGAAAAAAAAAACTAAAGTGTGAAACAGAATAACAAGGTAGTATTTATTTATTTTTAAAATTTAATAAATACGTACGTCTTTTAGGAAGCAGATCATGATTCAGTGAATTGCCAGAGAAGGATGCGCCGTTATCGTTGAAATGATGATGATGATGATGATGATGATGATGATGTCTGGTAATTCACTGAGAGTTGTTGATTTTCATGTTTCTGCTGTTTCGGTCAGTTGTAGACACTGATGATGTATGTTGTAAGCAGAAGAGTAACTGCTTTCATCCATTTCGTTGTTGTCATTGTGAACGAAGACGGAAGACGATTGGTTGGTTGTCATCGTCGTCGTAGTGAAATTACTGTGAGTCGGCTGGTAAAGTTTCCGGTTGCAAGGGTTGTTGGCGGAGACGACACCTCGCCAGGCGATAGGGTGGGGCAAGGCTCCGGGTGATTATTTATCTCCTCCCCCACCACAGGAAGATGTGACACGCGGTCGGAAAGTGGGATTGGGTGGACCAGCACACTAGAGGTAGTGCACTTTGGCACCGCAAAAAAAAAAAAAAATGCCTAGGTAGCCCTGTCGGCATTCCTAGGTCGGGACTACTCAGTCAGTTATCACTAAACTAACTTCTCCCAAAGAGGGAGGCAATGCCTGAGAGGGTGGAGCTCCTAGGACTACCCAGAACCATACCTTACACTGACAGAAGAAAGGCCACCATCAGTTATAATGGCACACCCTCCGTCGGACTGATTGTCGAGAACGAATCCTCGACATTGTAAGAATGCCGCCTCTAACTTTCACAGTAAGACTGTGCAAGGAAGCCGAGTGCGTCTTAAAGTAAAGAAACAAAGTCTTTATATGCAGCCAAGTCGCCTGCTGTTGATGAAAACACTTTGATGAGATCTATTTGGTGAACGGAATAACGATGAAATTGCGTTTTATTTCTGCCACACAGGCCGAGCTGTTCGAAGATCTGGTTTTGTTACAAGTGCCGAGTCGTAAACGGAAGGGGGCACAACACGGACATACCCCCCACACACACATACAGACAATACTCTCTATTTATTAACAGTCAAATGCAATAAAGAATGTAATGCATAAAATATTGAAATATTCAATTATAAACAAAAAGGAAATAGCACCAAGAATAGTAATATTATTTAACAGGAAGCTGCAGCGAGAAAAAGCAAGACAACGAGAGGTAGGGGGATACTGGATAGAGGGGAGGTATAGCTAGCAGAAAGCGACTAATTAGGCATTTTGTCTTTTTATTTTTAAAATCTTTAACTGGCTTTACAAACTCTCTTTTTCCTAATTCAAATAATCGAACCCGAGCTCACTGGGTAACTCAACGTGTCACATTTATTATTATTATTATATATATAGTCGACAAAAAAACGGTATTGAAGTACTTACCTGTCTCGCCACATTGATAAACAGTGATGCAGCGAAACAGTCTCTCTGTGGATGACGATTATATACTCATTTTCTTTTTTTACTCTGCTGTATTTTTTCAGGTCATATTCCTATTTACTGTTAGTGTTCGAGTTTTCTGTATATGAACACTGTTAATTATTTCGCTGTAAATACCTTGAAGCAATGCGCGTGCGCATTCAACCGGAACTGACAGTAGCTTGTCCAACCACAAGCGACAAAACGAGTTCTCGGGCGATTGTGTTAACTGCCAGCTTTGCACCTCGTTATACGACGCAGTAAGTGGTGAAGGAATTCCATCGCCTCAGGCGACATGATTGAATTATTCCTTCGACATAGTCTCTCCTTGTTTCCCCATACGTTTCATTCTAATGGCTTCGCGGTGAATCCGTCAAGTTTTCTTGCGGCAAGGTTCTTGAAAGTCTTACACTTCGATTCCTGCTACTTACGGCAATATTTCGACTCCACTGATAAATTTTCCATGATTGGGTGAGGTTCTCCTGGCGGCCTAAATTGATTCTAGCCGTAGGAACGATGTCTTTGTAAATAAATATTCAGCATTGCTTCCAATGGTTCTTATGTTAATATGAAAACCATAACTGCTTACTTTATAACACAGAAGTAAAAAAAGCGGTAAACCAAAAGAGTACCCGACTCAAAGTTAGCAGCAAACGGTATTCGCTCAGATTTATTTCCTGATATTAAACTTCATCCGCAATATAACTTCCGGCGGGAGTTTCAGATTCCCAAATTTATTGATTTATTTATGAAATTGTTTGGCGAAACTACAGAATTGTTAACAAAGCCTCCTCCCCCTGCCTATGTTAAGAATGGCTTTCTAAATAATTACGTTATTATTTCAGCACGATCCGTAAACTGCAGAAGATTATTTAGAAATCCATTCTTAACATGGAGATGAGGGGGCTTTGTTAACTATTCTCTACTTTCTCCTAAAAATTTAATAAATAAATTAATAAATAAAAATTAGTACAAAACTTGGCAAACCAGAAGAGTAAGCGACCCCAAAACAGGAAGTCTTTAATATCAGGAACTAAATCTGACCGAACACCGTTTGTTGCTGACTTTGAGTCGGGTATTCTTCTGGTTTGCCAAAATATGTTTTTGTTTGCTTTGTAGTTGGATGATACTGTGTATTCTCTGTAGAATTTAGGCATAAATACTTTGGGGGCAGTCAGTAAGAATAATCATGTTAATATTTCATCTTAACGCCCAGACGCTGGCGGTCACCAACAAAGGTATGATGTTTAGTTAAATAACTTTTTGGAACTAAATGATTACATAAGCTCATCTTGCTGACGTCCCTATGTAGCAGTCATAAACATTGACATTTCTTCCCTCTCGCGGAGAGCAGCCCCTGTGAGGTGGTTAGGTCACACGATAACCAATCAGTCTCCACGGTGCATTAATTTCAACGGTTCCTTGTAAGACTACTTCAACCCCTTTGGGAATCGCGGACAGCAGTCAGAGAGTTTCCTGGAAGCAACGAAGCAAGACAGCTCCCCGTCTCTCTCTCTCTCTTTCTCTTTCTCTCTCTCTCTCTTTCTCTTTCTCTTTCATACCTTTGTCCACTGGACCCCCGAGCACCGGTTCTCTTCGTCTGAAGATAAGCTGCTCGTAGACTTTTGGCAGTCAGAGAACTTAATTCCTTTCTTCACTTTGGCATTGTCTTAACTTTCACCAACCTACACCCAACGGTGTAGGTAACTTAAATAAGTACCTTTGCTTGTTGTTCATGAAAAGGTTTTGGTTTCCTTTCGTGTGACGACCGTTTTGTTGTAACAAAATATTACAGGAGTTTGTCTTAAGAGTCCATGCTTAGATTAGCCCGTATACATATTCCTACGTAATAGGTGTGTAAATATTTGAAAGATTTCTCATCTATAAATATGGAATAAAAGTCTTGAAATTTAACATCATAGCCATTTTAAAACGAGTGTAGGTTTGTACGGTAAAAGAGAAACAGTTTACTTGATGACCACTTCCGGTTTTGAAGTCGGAAACTGACAAATGGTATTTATAAAAAAAAATTTCTCATCATTTTCGAACGCTTAGATTTTGTAGAATTGTTAATTTCACTAAAAGATAATTTCTTCGGGAATATTCTGTATTGGATAACATTTTTTAAGGAATATTCTGTATTGGATAACATTTTTTAAGAAATATTCTGTATTGGATAACATTTTTTAAGGAATATTCTGTATTGGATAACATTTTTTAGGGAATATTCTGTATTGGATAACATTTTTTAGGGAATATTCCGTATTGGATAACATTTTTTAGGGAATATTCTGTATTGGATAACATTTTTTCGGGAATATTCTGTATTGGATAACATTTTTTCGGGAATATTCTGTATTGGATAACATTTTTTAGGGAATATTCTGTATTGGATAACATTTTTTCGGGAATATTCTGTATTGGATAACATTTTTTAGGGAATATTCTGTATTGGATAACATTTTTAAGGGAATATTCTGTATTGGATAACATTTTTAAAAGAATATTCTGTATTGGATAACATTTTTTAGGGAATATTCTGTATTGGATAACATTTTTTAGGGAATATTCTGTATTGGATAACATTTTTTAGGGAATATTCTGTATTGGATAACATTTTTTAGGGAATATTCTGTATTAGATAACATTTTTTAGGGAATATTCTGTATTGCATAACATTTTTTAAAGAATATTCTGTATTGGATAACATTTTTTAGGGAATATTCTGTATTGGATAACATTTTTTAGGGAATATTCTGTATTGGATAACATTTCTTCGGGAATATTCTGTATTGGATAACATTTTTTAAAGAATATTCTGTATTGGATAACATTTTTTAGGGAATATTCTGTATTGGATAACATTTTTTAGGGAATATTCTGTATTGGATAACATTTTTTAGGGAATATTCTGTATTGGATAACATTTTTTAAAGAATATTCTGTATAGGATAACATTTTTTAGGGAATATTCTGTATTGGATAACATTTTTTAGGGAATATTCTGTATTGCATAACATTTTTTAAAGAATATTCTGTATTGGATAACATTTTTTAAAGAATATTCTGTATTGGATAACATTTTTTAGGGAATATTCTGTATTGGATAACATTTTTTAGGGAATATTCTGTATTGGATAACATTTTTTAAAGAATATTCTGTATTGGATAACATTTTTTAAAGAATATTCTGTATTGGATAACATTTTTTTAGGGAATATTCTGTATTGGATAACATTTTTCAGGGAATATTCTGTATTGGATAACATTTTTTAAAGAATATTCTGTATTGGATAACATTTTTGAACTAATATTCTGTATTGGATAACATTTTTTAGGGAATATTCTGTATTGGATAACATTTTTTAGGGAATATTCTGTATTGGATAACATTTTTTAGGGAATATTCTGTATTGGATAACATTTTTTAAAGAATATTCTGTATTGGATAACATTTTTTAGGGAATATTCTGTATTGGATAACATTTTTTAAAGAATATTCTGTATTGGATAACATTTTTTAAAGAATATTTTGTATTGGATAACATTTTTTAAAGAATATTCTGTATTGGATAACATTTTTTAGGGAATATTCTGTATTGGATAACATTTTTTAGGGAATATTCTGTATTGCATAACATTTTTTAAAGAATATTCTGTATTGGATAACATTTTTTAAAGAATATTCTGTATTGGATAACATTTTTTAGGGAATATTCTGTATTGGATAACATTTTTTAGGGAATATTCTGTATTGGATAACATTTTTTAAAGAATATTCTGTATTGGATAACATTTTTTTAAGAATATTCGGTATTGGATAACATTTTTTAGGGAATATTCTGTATTGGATAACATTTTTTAGGGAATATTCTGTATTGGATAACATTTTTTAGGGAATATTCTGTATTGGATAACATTTTTTAAAGAATATTCTGTATTGGATAACATTTTTTAGGGAATATTCTGTATTGGATAACATTTTTTAGGGAATATTCTGTATTGGATAACATTTTTTTAAGAATATTCTGTATTGGATAACATTTTTTAGGGAATATTCTGTATTGGATAACATTTTTTAGGGAATATTCTGTATTGGATAACATTTTTTAAAGAATATTCTGTATTGGATAACATTTTTTAGGGAATATTCTGTATTGGATAACATTTTTTAGGGAATATTCTGTATTGGATAACATTTTTTAAAGAATATTCTGTATTGGATAACATTTTTTAGGGAATATTCTGTATTGGATAACATTTTTTAGGGAATATTCTGTATTGGATAACATTTTTTAGGGAATATTCTGTATTGGATAACATTTTTTAAAGAATATTCTGTATTGGATAACATTTTTTAAAGAATATTCTGTATTGGATAACATTTTTTAGGGAATATTCTGTATTGGATAACATTTTTTAGGGAATATTCTGTATTGGATAACATTTTTTAGGGAATATTCTGTATTGGATAACATTTTTTAGGGAATATTCTGTATTGGATAACATTTTTTAGGGAATATTCTGTATTGGATAACATTTTTTAGGGAATATTCTGTATTGGATAACATTTTTTAAAGAATATTCTGTATTGGATAACATTTTTTCGGGAATATTCTCTATTGGATAACATTTTTTAAGGAATTTTCTGTATTGGATAACATTTTTTAGGGAATATTCTGTATTGGATAACATTTTTTCGGGAATATTCTGTATTGGATACGTTATTACTATGGTGTTGGATATATTTAAATTTTGTTAAAATTCTGTTTATAAAAAAAAACTATTAGACTATTTAAAATATAAAATAATGTATTTAAAAAAATATTTTCAATATAAACTATTTAAGAAATATTTTTAAAATAAAAAATACATTCAAATTAGAAAAAAATAGTAAATAAGCTATTTAAAATAGTTAATTTTCAAAATCAACTATTTAAAAAATATATTTAAACCAAAAAACAAACAAACATTCCAATTATAAAAAAAGTTTGATTTTATCTTTTTTAATAAAAAATCATTCAAATTATAAGGAAAAATGTTTGTGATTATTTATAAAAAATGAAAATTACTAATCAGTAAAAAAACAATTTGCTTTTCTTATGTGTTTATAATTAAAAAAATAGTGTAAAACAAATTCTTAATTGCCCCCCCCCACAAAGCATCCGACTAAAAATATAATGGCTAACACTTTTTTGATAAACACCACTTGTCTATTTCCGATTTCCAAACCGGAAGCCATCATTAAGTAGACTGCTTCTCTTTTACCGGTTTGACACAATTTAAGTTTGTGCCAGATTTATGCACATGCTCAGTAATGTTTTTGTTTTGTCCCTTTTAAATACGTTGTTACTGTTAAAGCGACCCTGGATATTTTTTCTGGTAGCCTTTTAAGTAAGAAGACAAAAAAAATCAAATTTACGAGGATTCCGGAGTGCTGTTGAAAGCACCTATTGCGGAGCCCACAGCAGAATTAGAACCATCCCGGTCAGGCTGTTCGGAGATCGATAGCACTGGTCTTGTTTGTGTGTCATGAACTTTTTGCCCCTTCTTTTTCCAAGAAACAAAATGTTATGGTTATGATCAGGGTTAGGTTGTACATCTCTTTCTGTGGTGTAATCCATGTTGACGTAAGACATCCATTGTTGTCATTTGGAGTCGGCATCATAGTTGAGAATTCTAGAAAAATCATTGAGAATGCAACATAAAATAAAAGTCTTATTATAAAACGCGTCTTTTCTTTAGTACTAGCAGGGAGACCCGACGTTGCTCGGGATTGAATGAGGATCACTACTATGTACTTTTTCACTAGGCTCATGACACCATATTTCTTTCTTTCTTTTTACTGTCCGCCTCTTCCCGTTTCACCCCCTAATATAGTCGAAAGAAGCTGAAATGTTGGAAAACTTTCTGAATTAGTGTCTTATACATATGGTTTAAATTTCATTAACATCGGACATACGCATTTGAAGTTTTAAGAGGATTCTGTCCTCATCCGTCACTTAGAGGTGAGAGCACGTAGATATCCAGCTCATAGAAAGAAATGTAGAGATTAAGGACTACTTCCATTGTCTTCCACGAAGAATTTTATACATATGATATAAATTTAATGAAAATATAATATATATAATGTTTTAAACGGGCTCTTTTAAGTTAGGAGGAGACGTAGAGATTCGGGATCACTTCTCCTGTCTTCCACAGAAAACTTTATCCATATGATTTCAATTTCATAAAAATAGGGTATATTTGAAGTTGTAAGGGAGTTATGTCCTCATAGTACCTTTAGGGATGCACTTAGAGATTCTGGAACACTTCCATTGTCTTTCCCGGTAAGTTTTACATAAGAATACACTTTTAGATTTTATATGAAGTCCTTAACCTCTCTTTCTATAAGGAACATACAAACATTACACAACAACATCCACACAGACATTGAGGCATATATTTATATAGAATATTACTACATACTTCCGTATTTTTTCCTTTTGTTTCTAAAAAGCTTCCATCTGTAGTACCACATGATTGTTTCCCTAATGGCTATAACCTGGTCATTTTCAAATCCAATCTTATAAACTGTCCTCATAAGTTATCAACTTTTATTCATTCCATTTATTAATTTCAATCTTCTTATAATATTCATCGTCATTCAACTCACAATATATCCATCAAATTAACCCTTATCATCGAGTGACCTTTAAACTTGAAAAGTGCTGACTCATTAGTAAATAATTTTTGCGGGTGGGGCATCTTACCGGGTGCCAGATATTCAGCCGCTATTTCAGAAGCTCAAAACCGAGAGATCATTTTAGGATTCTAACCGTGCATTTAAGTGCAATTGTTTGCATTTAAAGACACGGTTAAAATTGATGTATGCCTTCTACTATGAGCGGTAAGTCTAAGAGTAGTAATGGCTTATTTTAACTATGTTTCTTTTATAAAAGCCCGCCTCTTCCTTTCAATTCTCCTCCATCCTTCTAACACCGACACAAGAGCTCTTTATCTCCGCTGACCAGGGGACTGACCAGGGGAGGGGGACAGCTACGGACCTTAACGACTGAATGTGCGGAATACATGATTATTTCTCACTCTGCCGATACGTCTCTTTCAGATCATAATGTTAAGACTGTCCCATAGGCCTTTCTCTTCAGACAAAGAACATTCATTTATCAAAGACCAAGTGCCCCAAGCTGGATAGCGGGAGTTGAATGAGTGAGGCGGGGGGGGGGTATACTGAATGTATTGTAACTATATTTCTCTCTATTTCAAAAGTGAGGATCGAGCGGTAAGAAAGTCATGCAGTTTGGGTGATGGGAAACTATTTTTGTCCGCTTGGTTAGTCAAAGATTATGTACGTACACATTTTTGTAAAAATTAGGAATACTCTCGTCAATTAGAACTACAAAGATGCCATCAAGCCTTTTTACATGTTCTACTTAACTGTTTTATTCGTTTTATTTTCCCACTAGCTGGTTTCGCCGGCTTGCTATCGCTTCACAATTTAATTTCTCTTGATAAGTGGTGAATAAAAGAATTGAAACGAAACTAATGGATAAAAACCAGACAAAATAACACTACTACTACTACTACTACTACTACTACTACTACTAATAATAATAATAATATCTATATAATAAAATAATGTCGATTTTTCCCGTGCAACTTCAGTTATTATAGGAAAATAACCGACAACTTACTATTGTAAATTGTTCACCTAACCACTTACAGAAGGTATTAATGCGTCTTTCTAGAAAATATGCGTACATTTCGTCATCTTACTAAACTTATAACATTAATTTCGATCTAGCTGCTTCTCCCAAATACGTCTTCCACAAAGAAGGTAGCAGACTTTTTTACTCGCTCCTATTTATCTCCTCCCACGTTACTCAAATAAACCGGGTTAATTTCTTAATAGGCTATATACGATTTACACAACTTACTTTATTGACAATTCCCTACATATCACACTACATATTAAATATAAATAACAAACGCTTCCTCATTTTCATATCTTTTCTACCATTTGTCTTGACTGTATTCACAGAATATAGGAATATTTGAATGCATGTCGAATACACAGACCACCGCTAAGATTAGCTCTATTAGATCTATTCTCATTCTGGAATTATGGTTTTCATTTACAAACACTTAGCATAGTACGCCCTGTCAGCATTAATGGCGTCTTTTTATATTTAGTGATTTCTTACTTCTGATTTTTATCCGATGTTTTACGTAGTTTTCATTTCTGTATAAACCTGTTCCACACATGCAAATACCCTGTCAGATTTACCACAGAATTCTTCGTCTCAGTTGCACTATTAGAAAGCCTTTAAACTGGCGTTAATTGTTTGTGTACATTGACATTTGTAAGTACATATTTTTTCCTTACATTAAACGTTTTTGTGTAGTCATTTCCTTTTTTTCTTCGTCGGTTTACTCCATACAAGGAAAATACTTAAAATGTTTTCCAAACAAATATCTGAAAATGAACCTTTTAAGTTGTTGTTTTTTTTTAAATATCACCCACCCTCGTTTCTTCCTTCGTTTTGATTCTTCGTCGATTTTCTCCGGGCAAGGGTAACTATTTCAAATGTACTTTCAACCAAACTTATTTACTTTTCGACTTTAAAAGAAAACATTTATCCAAACAAAACGAATAAACATTACATCAGTTTAGAAGGGTTTCTCCTCAGGATAAATTCTTCTCCAGAGTTCGCCTTCAATATCTTCAGTAACGCAAATAGCTCACAGTTGTTTTTTTTTATTCAAACTTATCAAAACTTTTACTTCCTTGAATTATTAATAAGGTATTTAATTAGTTAGCTAATTTAAAAAAAAAGTTATTTATTTTATTTTCACGGGAAAGGTTAACGCACCAGTTCGAACACCGTGGAATACTGAAAGAAGGAAAATATTTTTTTCAGAATGTAGTTTCATGTATATTTAACGTAAGATGTTCCATATTTGTAGGACATTCTAACTTTTTAGGTCAGTTAACCTAATTGTTTTTATTACTAACCACAAGCCTCAGTGGCAGGGGCACAAAACCACAGGTAATTGCCTAAAAAGGTATCCCCCTAAAAATAGAATTATTTAGCTTCCATAGTAAAAAGTATAGACTGGGCAGGAAATGGGGGATCATTTTACATTGAATTTATATACGAAACTGATCCTCTCTTTAAATTCTAAAATAATCTTCTTTTTTTCTTCTTTCCACAAAGTTTTCCAGGATGTTCACACGTAATCGCCTAAAAAAAATAGAATCATTTTTTTTTTGGGGGGGGGAGGAGTAGCAGAGGATGTGTACCCCACCCCTTGCGCTCGTCAGACGATGTGATGTCGTCACCGGTCTAGCCCTCCCCGAGATCGATCGGTCACTGGGCGTTGATCTGTTGAATTTGTTGTTTGGATGAAGGCCGCCGATTTCGAGGGTTCTTGTCTAGTTACCAACACACTTCCCACGCCATGACTGTTTATATCAGTGAGCGATCATAGGAAAGACAGTAACCGGTTATCTCTGCGAGAAGGAAGGGACATTCAAGCAGAACAACAAAAAAAACAAATAATGACATTCAACTCGGTCTGGGTTTTTGCGTTTTCCTTAGGAAAAATAATTATTCAACAAAGAAAGTACGATATCAATTTACACTTGGTTGGTTACAAAACAAGACCGTCCAGTACTGAAAAAGTTCACTCTGGGTATAAAACAAGTAGAAACAAAATAGGAAGAGTCTAAATTACACTTCCTTAATCTTTCTGTGTGAGGAACAAGTGACTGTTACTTGGCCGTGAAAAGAATTTCTCGAAGTCGGACAGCACGCGTTCTTTCTTTACGACGGGCGAGGGCGATGGTGGTGAAGGGGCGGGGGGCAGAATTTTTTTTCGCGCGTGCCGATCCTGTCCGGCTCTACTGACTGACTCTGCTAACTCATATCCTGTTTTATTGAAAAGTTCGTGGCTGATATCTCTGCTTCCCATCACAGTTCGCCCACGACGCGCTAAGACAATCTTTAGTTCCCTTTGGCTTGTCATAATTAATTAAATCCTTCTAACTCCATTTATGGAGGGGGGTTGTTTTTTAGACTTATCCTCGAAAAATGACAACAACAAAACGACACGACAAAAATTCCTTTGTCGTTCTCAACAGCTGGATAATCTCCCCGGGCTCTTATGCGAAATTGGCCATGACGGGTTACAACTTTTTTTTCAGACTCACCGGCGCCTTGTCTTGAGGTGCTGATAATTCTAATTTTAATCAAAATTCACACTAGTTCATACCCTCGCTCCATTTCGTAGGCCCCTCTCTCCGTATGGCATTTTCACTACATGCATACTAGTGCACTATCGGAGTGTTCCTGACTCTCGTGGGGCCGGCGGATACTTGTCACAGATGTTAATCTACAATTATATTAAAATATGAATGTTTTTTCGTAAGTTGCACAAATCAGTGTTACTAATCTTTTGTTTTCATTTGTCAATGAGAATAGTGAAAAAACGTTTATAAACACTATTGTACTATCACACTAATCGTAGTAAGGGGAGGGGGTCATTTTTCCTCTTTTTTCAAATATAATACAGATCGGCTACTTTTCGAATTAGCTTCTTTTTCCTGCTTTTTCTTAAGCGATGAAAAAATTACATTTAAAAAAAAATTTATGGATTGTTTTATACACTACTGTTAATTTTCTTTTAATTAAAATAAGTATTTTATATTTTTCCCAGGCAACGCCGGGACACGGGTCCTGCTAGTTACTACTACTACTACTACTACTACTACTACTACTACTACTACTACTACTAAGGCTATTACTACTTACAATACTACTACTAATAATAATACTAACAATACTACTAACAATAATACTATTACTACTAACAATACTACTACTACTACTTCTACTTCTACTAATCATATTACTACTAACAATAACAATAATAATAATAACAATAATTATAAGAGGATATTTTTTGTGGCTATATAAAAAATTAAAGAAATTTTTTCGTTTATTTTTATTATTAAAGTTTCCCCGTCTTTTCTCATAAAAATTAAATTTGCATACGTTATTATTGAAGGGAGCCGGACACACGCACGTTCACTTTTATTATATAGAATATATTGTTGTAAACTTTCTGCATGTCCCAACTAACTATCGTTTATTTAGTACTAGTAGAATACCCATTCCTGGGCGGGATTATGTTATGTCTATACTTATAAAGTTGCGCCATTTCGCTCTTAAAGGGAGATTTAAACTTCACACAATAGAAGAACAATAGTTTGTAATATATTGATTATGTGCATGCGATCGAAGTCGTAAGGTTAACTAATTTGCATATTGTTTTTCAAAAGCATATCTCATTAATCAAATGTCCGTTTCTATTGCATTCAATTTCAATGATTGTTTTTATAACACCGAGTTCTATTTATGGATATTTCGTTATATGGATAAAAGATGACCATTTTGGGTGAAAACAACGTTTTGTCAATAAACATTTGCGTTGACTTACTTGATTTTCACCAAGTTGCGAGCCAGTTATAAATTGTAAATTCAAAACACCCCCATTCCACATTATTAATTTAATTTTTAAAAAATTTTTAAAATGTTAATAAAATATCAAACAAGCCACGTGATACACACGCTGACATTAAAACCCCAACCTTTGATTCATCAGACGGACTCCTATCTCCGTGAGGCTAATATGTCTCTAACAAGACAGACTAAAACGAGAGAAAATGTCTACACTTTGAGAAGGACGTTTTATGTCGAAAGATCAAGTCTTTGAAATAAATTAATAATTTATTTTAAAAAATCCACATTGCTTACTTTGTTTTTAAAATTTTTTTAAAATGTTATCAAGCAATGTTTCAAAAGTGTCAGTATTTTCATTATATATATTTTCTTTTCTTTTTACAATCTTTGCAGGATAAAAAAAAAGTTCCCTGTGTTTAAAACTCAGTAAAAATTTATTTTTACAGTACTTCCTCATTTTTTTTTTGTCAAGTCTGCCTCGGCAATACTCTTTTGAACGCCGATCTTGATAAATTTTTTTTTTTGAAAAAAAATCTGTGCGTTTCTTCTTTATCCTCGACGTAGCTGTTGTGTACTTGGCTGTAGATCTACACTGCCTGCTTTCTGCAATCTGTCTGGCAAGAATATTTATAAGGAAGTAAGCTCAACATCTAATTTTAACAAGCCAAGAGCAGTCAAGCTACTATATTCAGTTAAGTATGGTATTGAAGTGTACGGTAAAATATTCAAACTTTACTCTTTTAAAAATAAATTGTTCCAAAATCGAATGATGTCGTTCCGTCTATGTAACCAGTTTAAAAAATCTAATATTTGCATTCTTTTTATTTTAATGTAATTTTGATACACATCTAATTGCTACTTTATAATAAATTTAAATCGCAAACTTAGTCCTATTGGTGGGTTAGGGTTAAAGTCCTCTTTGTGGTCTTCTAAAGTCAATCTAGAGGTGTTAGGAGACAACATTTCCGTATATTTATCTATTCTAGGGCTATCACCGTTAAAGGTCAAGAATGGCGGAACATTGTGATTCTTCACGTTTTTAAATTCCGATTAACTAAAAAGAAAATATTAAAATATATTTTGTCAATATATATATATATATATATATATATATATATATATATATATATATATATATATGTATATATATATATATATGTATATATATATATATATGTATATATATATATATATATATATATGTATATATATATATATGTATATATATATATATATGTATATATATATATATATATATATGTATATATATATATATATATGTATATATATATATATATGTATATATATATATATGTATATATATATATATATATGTATATATATATATATATATATGTATATATATATATATATATGTATATATATATATATATATGTATATATATATATATATATATATATATATGTATATATATATATATATATATGTATATATATATATGTATATATATATATATATATATATATGTATATATATATATATATATATATATATATATATATATGTATATATATATATATATATATATGTATGTATATATATATATATATATATATATATATATATATATATATATATATATATATATATCCCGTCATGCAAAAGTTAGCGATTAAAACCTGTCGGGCGAAACCATTTTAAATGTTTAGCAGAAGGATTAAAGAAAATAACAAGTCAGGCATTCCTCTCGCCGTCTAAAATCAATTTGGAAGGAAATCTTTCGCTCTATTTCCATTATGAGACGTTTTCTTCGTTTTTTCCTTTCTTCTTTCTATACCGATTGATACGTTTTTTATTTCTTTTAAAAACTTTCCCGTTTGAGACGTTTTTTTCTTTCTTATTTCCTTCATCGATTTAGACGCTATTTTATGTGAATATGAATATTTTTACGAACACTGGCGAAGCATAATTATTTTTTAATCATTTTTGACAGAAGGTGTACACGCGTTTTAAATAAGTAAAATAGTAATTTTCATTTTCTTTATCTAAATAATTTTTAGCTGACAATGGCAATTATTTTAATGGAAGAATAAAGAAATGATTTTCTTAACATTATTAAACCTTAAATACATGCATTATTTCAAGAGAAAAGGAATCATAAACAATAAATTATACAGATACAAGGCGTCCAAGACAAAATTGATAATCTTTTCGATATTCTTTAATTTCAGGAACTTTTGAAATATTTAATAACGGTAAAGTGCACTGGATAGCTGTTGGTTGTTTGAGAGCTGGAGACATCGGACAACTGAAAAGCACCGGAATATTGAAAGAGAGCAACCTGCATCGTGATGATTTGCGCCGGATTAAAAAAAAACTCGGAAATCTTATCTGCAGATCTGTGCTGCTTGAGTACCTTGAAGACCGAGAGATGTGAGCTGAAGAATTATGACGGATATGTTGGAACTGTGACTAGCAGGAAAGATCATGGCAGTCTTTCTGACTCTGTCCACGCATCAAAATTCCTTGAGAAGCTGCAAATAAGGTGCGGCAAGATCTGAGCAAAGCAATGTGGATCGTGGCGAGAGAAATAGGCGTCGAAGTGGCGACTATGAAGAAAACCCTGATCAAGAATCTTTTCTATTGCCCATACAAAAGTCGCAAGGGCTAACTACTCAACGCCAAGAGCAAAGAAACCCGCTTACGAAAGCTCCTGAACAAGGTCAAACACCCAGTTGAGCCGGGAATGGTCTGTTTCTTTACAGGACCAATTGCACAACTCGCAGAACAACAGATGGCTAGCCTACAGTCCGCACGAAGTCCTGCGCGCCACGAAGACCAAGTTCCTTCAAACTTGTTTAGTCTTAAGCGAAAGCCACGTCATACAACCCACATTTTTGAAAAGGAACTCAAACTGAAATCAGATGGCTATTTTGACTTGCTGTCCACTTCTGTCAAGCACTGGGTGGAAAGGACGGCTGCGGGAAGACCATACGTGTGGCATCTCCGTGTCACACCTTGGGAAAAACCAAGAAGTGTCCATCTGAAGAACTTCTACGACTTCACCAGTCCAATAATCTGGCTCCCAACTCGCCCGATTACAATCATCTGGGGTATTATGTGTCCGGTGCAGTTGAAAAAAACACATCGATCGTAGTCGTATCACCTTCTACACAAAAGACGGACTGGTTGCCAAAACTATACTGGTGTTCAGGCGTTTCTCAAAAGACACTGTGAAGGCCGCGTGCTCCAAACCCAGGTTCCGTCTGGAGGCCGTGGTGGAGGCTCAAGGCGGTTTCCTTGAGTGAACTGTATGCGGCAAAAGATCCTCTAGGGAAGGCTGAATTTTGAGAATACATCAATCATTGACCAATGACGCTTTTTGTTTTTCTTTTCCAAAAAGTCTCAAAGTTGCCTCGAACACGCTGTAGATGAAGAAAGCAACCGATGAATTTCCAAGGGTCCCATTAGTTAAAAAAAAAAATAGTTGGCAATAATTGCGACTCGCGGAATCTGTGGAAATTCGCAATGAATACGAAATAAAGATGTTAAATTGTTGAATTATCTCTTACTAATATTCTAATCCCGTCACTAATAATGACGTTACAGACCACAGCTTCTTGTTTTAATTAAAAAGATGTGACAGAATAATGATCTATCCTTGATCTCGCTTATATATTAACAACTTCAATTCACGTAATATACGACATAATCACGTTGACACACCGATTCCCGTTAGATCACCGAAGTTAAGCAACGTTGAGCCTGATCAGTACAAACATGGGCGACCATTTAAGAATACCAGGTGCCCTCTGTGCTTTCCGCTTATCCCGGCATTGTTTCCAGTCGTCTTGCACTTCTCATTGCCACTAAAATCAAGCTGTACCAACCCAGGAGAGGTGTGGTCGGGATTCCCCAACCCTTGCTTCACAATTACACGCGCAGCCACTCTAACAGGGGGAATCCATTGTTTCTGAAGACTGAACGGAGCCTTCTTATCTAACTCACATGCAGACATAAATGACGTCATACCACTAAGGCAAAATAAATCGTTTGCTCTCGTTGGCAGTAAAAGAATGAGGGAAGTTGAAATAAAAAATAAGAACAATCATGAATTATTTTAGTCCTATTTCAAAATTAATTAAAAATTTATATTATGATTTCAAATGTTACATTTTTAAGTCATCCGAATAGATTAGAAAGAAGTTAGGATTGAATTATTATATACATTCATTTTTCAAAGCAAATAGATGAGTATTTTTAGATTTCAGATGATGAAGTATTACAGATTGGAAATTTAATAGCTAAGAGTATATTGTAAAAATAAAATAAAAATATTTAAGTTAACGAAGTTGATGAAAAGTATCAAGAATAAAAAATTATCCTAAATTTCAACTAAAAAATTCTTTAAAAAGGCTCCAAAATGTAGGAAAATGAAGAAGAGTCGTTAATGTTATGAGGAAAGGGTTATTCCATAGATATCCATCATCTGACCTTGCTGGGTATGAAGAAATACGGGTTACCAAAGTTTGGTTCTAAGAACAAACTACTTCATCTACAGTTTAAATCAATTCTATCCATACAGTTTCATTAACACAACAGGTCAGGTAAGAGTTACGTAGATAGGAATACAAAAATATGTTGAGTCAGTAGATATGCACGTACTATAAACGTGGGTCTGATTCTCTTATCTCGCCTAGCTCAAGTCATGGCTAGAGGCGAGACAGGAATATGCCGTCTCCTCGCTTAGACGTTTGAATGCCAACTGTTAAAAAAAGTGGGGGGGGGTGTTCAGCGGAAGTGCCTCCAACACAAACGTGTTCTTACCAGACATCTTATCAATCACTCCGCGAATGAGAACAAGCTACCGCAAAAGCAAATATATCGTAATCAAATAACTGCTACAATTTCAATTTTATTAATAAAAAATATAATAATTTTTCAATATCCATTGCCAGTTCACGGTGTAAGTAATATATTTCAATTGCATTGGTCAGTATCCGATGACCAAGTAACCATCGAGTTCATTCGTCATAGACTGGAAATGAAGAAAGAAATCGAAGAAGGTGGTGATAGAAGGTAAAGAAAGTGTGAAAAACAATTCGATAATTCGACCGATTGAAGACGGCTCAGTGTCGTTTCTCTCAATCATTCCAAGCGGGAATTCACTTCACTCGTGCAAAATCTCCCTGTTATTGTGAAATTAGAAGCGATTTTACTATCGGGAAAATAAGAAGAAATAATAATTTACAAAAAAAAAAGTACAGCTGTTTTTCTTCGCCTGTTAGGGTGTTGACGAAAGCCAGCCGCAGGCGCCAAAAGAAGAACAAGCTGACTAAGTGATGAATAGAAAAATGGGGAACCCGACTGGTGCAGGAGAAGGGTAAAGCGAGTGGTTAATTAATCTCTTTCTCTCCTTTTCTCTCTCTGTCTTTCATTTTTTGTTGCTTTACAGTAATTTTTTTTTTACCTCGCCTCACTTTGTAGCAAACTTTACAGACAATATTATTTAACTAAATAAATTTGTACATAATAAAAAAAATGTTTAAATGAGTTAGAAAAATATGATAGAGCTTTTGTGTCTGCATGTCTGTAACAAAAACTACGGCACAATTCCCAAATATATTTATATTCTCACATTTTCTTTTTCTAAATATTGAGAAGAATGTAATACTTTTAAAATTATGCGTGCTTCGGGCGCAAATTTTTGCTAGTGTGTATCGTACTTCTGTTTGTATCTCCATTAGTTGGTCAGTATGGCCGTAATGCTGTCACTGCGCATGCACTAATTATAAGGAATGTGATTCATCAAAATTCAACGCAGTAGTAGTATTAATACATCGTTCTGTCCATATGCAAACAAAAAGCAGAAGACAACTGATTTTCAAAGTTTATTTATTTACGAAGGTTTTAGCTAAAAAAAAGTGATCAACGAAAATGCGTAAAAGAACATTATTTTAATCGTCCTTCCCTCTTTTTATAAAGTTAGGTCTGTATATATGATTATATACTTCTAAGTATATGGTTCACTTCTAAACTAATGAACCAATCATTATGAATTATGAATATATATATATATATATATATATATATATATATATATATATATATATATATATATATATATATATATATCAAGGGAGGTGCAAGAGCGCTCTATCCCTTAATAGAACACACGAATGGCCTATGTTGGAAATCTCATTTCTTTGATCAATCATAACTCAAACACCAATAAACCAAATTAATTAAAATTTTGCACAACATTTTTATTTGATAGGTTCTATAAGTGTGTAGTATTTCAGCATCATTAGTCAAGGCAACCCAGAGATCCAGAAAGTTCAATCATGAAATCATGTTATCTGCGTGTACGTACGTACGTACGTATGTGCCACCCTGTATCTCATCACCTATTTGATGGATAGAGCTGATTTTTGGCAGAGATAGGGGTTCTAGGGTCTAGTTCATGGCATTTTAATTTCAGTTTACTATATACCTTAGTTTTCCAGAAAATTCCAAAAAAACTTAAAAATGACCAGTATTCATACACTTTATTCTATATCTTATCGACCATTTAATGGATTCAGCTGATTTTTGGCAAATATAGAGGTTTTAGTGTCTAGTTGATGGCATTTTAATTTCAGTTTACCATATACCTTGATTAGTCAAACTACCAACTATATCAGTTATGAGAAGGCATTGTATTGAGGCATAGCTTTTACAAAGTAGTGACATTTCATGATAAATGCCAGTATACTGAAATCATATGCCCTTAATAGGGTTAAGATGTAAATTCATATATACTAAATGTACAAAAGCAAGGAAATTCCCAAATTTTAAAACTTTTATTGTCATTAAGGGTATGACTACATATCAACCAAACCATTTGATTATCACATCACTACAATATAAATCGGAACAGATACTACACTTTGATCGTAGCCAAAAGGCCAAGGGGGGCACTCACCTCGATATATACTTTTCTATAAAGTAAATAAGTTTTATTTAAATGACCTTGACCTTTTTTGAAAATGAATGAATTTATTCTTTTTTAGTAAATAATTTTAAGTAATTACTGTTAATATCGATGAAACTGTTGCATATATATATATATATATATACAAATGAAACAACAAAGATAATATTATATCTTTATACAGGTGATTGCCTTTATTTTACAGGACATGGCAGAATCAACGACCGTGAGTACACCAATACCTCAGTGGGAGCTGGGACAAAGAATACACTGTGTTAAATTTTACTACAAGACAGGCTCGTTTAAGAAAACCCAGGACAGTTTCATGCATCAGTTCGGATGTGAAAAGGCTCCACCCTAAAGCAGAATTCAGAACTGGGTGGACCACTTCGAGAAGTATGGGACCGTGGAGAACCTCAACGCTGCCAGTGAGAACCGTCCAAGCCACTCGGGACGTCCCAAGGAGCGGACAGCCGAGCTGGTCGAAAGTGTGAGAGAGTCTCTCCAGGAGAGTCCGAAACGCTCTGTGCGTAAGCGAAGTCAGTCCCTCGGTATCTCCCGTGAGACTTGCAGGAGAGTGCTGGTGAACAATATCAGGGCTTACCCATACAGAATACAGACGCTGCAGACCCTTACAGCCTCAGATAAGAAGCAGAGGAGTGCTATGGCAGTCAAGATGCTCGATAAGATCGAGGAGACACCAGGTTTCCTTAACCTCCTTTGGACTGAAGATGAAGCCCACTTCTATCTTGATGGAAAGGCGAACTCCAAGACAAACGTCTTCTGGGGGTCCTCCAGACCCAATGAAGTAGCTACCAAGCCCCTGCACTCTCCTAATTACACGGTGTGAGCTGCAATCTCGATCAGAGGCATCATCGGACCAATCTTCATCGAAGAATCTGGCGCAGCAATGACAGTCACCAAGGAGCGGTATGTGGAGGTCCTCAAAACCTTCAAGAGTGAGCTCCAGACCCTCTACCCGTCGCTCATGGGCAAGTTCTGGTTCCAGCAAGATGGAGCAAGTTCTCACACCTCAAACCTGTTCCGAGATTGGCTGAAAGAGAACTTCGGAGGCCGAGTGATCAGTCTCAGGACTAATTTTGAGTGGCCACCCCATAGTCCGGACCTTATTTCCTTTGGGGCTATCTTAAGGACAGAGTGTACGCAGGGAAACCCAGAACCATCACTGAACTCAAGGAAGCCATCAGGGAGGAGATGAGAGGCATTCCCAATTCAGTCTGTAAGAACGTCATGGACAGCTTCGTTCTGCGCCTCAAGAAATGCACGGAGCTAAAAGGAGTCCATCTAGAACACGTGCTGTAGAACGGAGAAAAAAAGGCTAAATACC
>OY744529.1:14746220-14781220 GCA_963556195.1 Sepiola atlantica | reverse complement strand
AAATTTTACCATTACGTACATACATAAGGCAAGAAGAGAAATCTGCACTTGGATTCAAAACCAGTAACGATAGGTTAAATCTGCTTTTGGGTGGTAATGCTGCAGGTTATGTAAAGCTGAAACCTTTATTGATTTTTAATCAAAAAATCCCAGAGAACTAAATAATGTGAATAAAATGAGCTCCCGGTTATTTGGTGCAGCAATACAAAAGCCAGGGTCACTAACACACTATTTTCAGAATCGTTTAATAATCATTTTGTTTCATTTATAAAGCAATACAACAAAGCTGAAACCTTTATTGATTTTTAATCAAAAAATCCCAGAGAACTAAATAATGTGAATAAAATGAGCTCCCGGTTATTTGGTGCAGCAATACAAAAGCCAGGGTCACTAACACACTATTTTCAGAATCGTTTAATAATCATTTTGTTTCATTTATAGAGCAATACTACAAAGCCGAAAACCTGCCAAATAAAGCGTTATTTCTTATTGACAATGCTCCACGACACCCTCCTGATATTAATCACAAGTATCCACATATAAAGGTTGTATTCATGCCCCCTCCCTCAATACAACAAGTGTTTTGCAACCAATAGACCAAGGGATCATTTCTGTATTTAAAGCCTATTATTTGCAAGATGTTATGAAATTAATTGTTGAAGCTACATTTAAAACAGAATACGATGTTCGAAGCATCATTGAACGTTCTTGGAATAGTATTACAAAAGAAAAGATGATGAATGGTGTCTGGAAGAGTTAGGCCCTCTTGCGTCACGCCCAAGTATGATGACACCGGTACTGTACAAGTTGTGTGCATAAAAGTGTTGAATTAGGTAATCAAGTAAGGTTGGTAGCTTTAGCTATGAATGATACTACCGAATACATGAATGATGATATTGAAGAATTCACAAATGAAGATTTGTTACACGTTGAATTTTGATCTGTTCTTGATGACATTGAGCCTTCTGTTGATGAATCTCTTCAAGAAGAACGGAACCTAAAAGAGTTCTTGGATGCTGCTGAAACACTCAAAGATAAAATACAGGGTGTCTCAAAAAAATGTACTCACTCGTAGAATGACGAGAAAACTTTTATTTATGAACATAGAGTGAAATAAAATAGCATCGAATACATGAGACAGATGTAATTGAAGAATCATGTTCGCAAATGTTCAAACTGATGACCATTATTGTTCAAACAAAGCTGATAACGCGCACCAAGGTAAATAAAGGTTTTCTCGTCATTCTAAGAGTGAGTACATTTTTTTGAGACACCCTGTATTAATTGTTGAAAAAGATTAGGAAAACAGACTTAGATTCAAGCTCATTTTTGATGGTTTAATGAGCTCAAATAAAATTAAACATAAACAAAAATGTTATTTAAAACTAATTAGTTCTATTGTAAATTAGAAATTATTTTTGTAGCAAAACTGATAATATTTCTGTCTTTTTGTTATATTAAATAATTATTTCAAATATTCGTAGCAATTTTCTCTCTGTTCTATTAATAACAGTTGGTATGGTTTGGTAGTTTTGTTTTACGGCATATCAACCCTTTTTGGGTTATTTAATGCCGAATCTGGTCTTGTTTTCTTCTCTTTTTTGTTTATTTCCCCTTTTAATATCTGTTTCTATTTAACCCATAGTTGGGACCCTAACAGGTACTACCACTCCGGGTCAGGGTGGACCTGGGAGCAATGGTAATTAAGAGGAGGCTCCACATTCCCCAAAAATCCGTAAGCCGGATCTCACCATCGGATGTAGTTTAAAGTCATATCCAGGACCGGGAGTAGGGTAGGAAAAATAAAAAAGGGGAGGGAGAAAGGGAGAGGGGCTGTTGTTTTTGTTTTTGGTTTTGTAGAACATAATTAAGTTTTACAAACAAAAAAACAAAAAAAAAACGTCAATGTAGGTGAATTTCGTCTCAGGGAGCCACAGGGCAGCCTGATCTGGTATCACCAGAGTAACAGTTGTAAGTAATAATCTACTGAATTCTCCATAACCTTTGATAAGGAAACTATGATATAATTTCTGTGATGACATAACATTTAAAACATTCACGGGTAAGTATACAACTAATATTAATTTAAATCCTTTAATAATGCTAATTAAATTAAATTAAGCTAACTAATTAATAGGTAATTTAAATTTATAATTCAATAATCGAACTAGACTATAGTTAGTAATTGAGCTAATAATTAAAGTGCTATTAATGCATAATATATCTAATAATACCTGCCTCACTTCCATTATTTG
Source organism: Sepiola atlantica (assembly GCA_963556195.1). Taxonomy (NCBI): domain Eukaryota; kingdom Metazoa; phylum Mollusca; class Cephalopoda; order Sepiida; family Sepiolidae; genus Sepiola; species Sepiola atlantica. Next base: position 14,778,965 of record OY744529.1, on the reverse strand, counting down.
AATACGCTAGTAGGGATGAGTTAATAAGTTTTATCAGGTTGTGCGATCTTCAGCAGACACGGTAATATCAATCGAAGATACGTTCTCGACAATCAGTCCGACAGAGACTAGTCCATTTCGGTGACCTTTTATCTGTCGGACCATGGTATATGTCTTGAGTAGTCCTATGAGGTCCACCCTCCCAGGCTTTGACTTCCCTCTTTAGGGAGGAGTTAGTTTATTGCTGACTGCCTGAGGCGCACCGACTGGGGGAATGCCGACGGAAGCTGCCAAGGCAATTTTTAAGAGGCCAGAGTGTTCATTTTTAGAAATGCTTGATTGCTTTCTCTACCTTCCGGCTTTGTGGCGCATCTTCCTGTCGTGGGAAGGAAGTAAAACCCGTGTAGAGTTGAATTAACTTGAGTGTTTTGACTTCACCGTTGGAGCGAGAAATGGGCCCAACTTTCGCATGTATTCATCTAGATTCGTGATGCAACGTTCACTTCAATATAATTGTTGTTGTGTTTTTTTCTAGTTATTAGTAAATTTCAAAAGTAGGAGATAGTCAGATGAAAATACGCAATTACGATTCAATATGGACACCATATAAAAAGAAACATTGAAATGATAGAAAATGTACAAAGGCGAGCTACTAAACTTGTTCCAGGACTGTACGATCAGAGTTATGAAGAAAGGTTGAAAGCTCTGAAATTGCCAAGTTTGGCCTATAGAAGAATACGTGGGGACATGATCGAGTGCTATAAATTGCTCTCTGGAAAATATGATGTCAATGCTGATAAACTATTGACTAGAAAAAATACAAGAGTGTGAAACAGGGGACACAGTCAGATGCTTTACAAGAAACAGGCACGTTTGAACCTGAAAAAATATTCATTCAGCCATCGCTGTGTGGATTTGTGGAATAGATTGCCATCAAGTGTAATTGAAGCCGAAACTGTAAAGATATTTGAGAAGCGGTTGGATAAGTTCTGGATTGACCAAGAAATCAAATTCAATTATAAGGCTGCTGTCGTCACTGGACGCATATAAAGATGAAGACAAGGAGCTGGTGCCTTAGGACGACTCATGTCCTTCTACCAGAATTCATCTATGTTTCTATGTTTCTATGTGATGTTAATTATCTTTATTTTTATTTTAGGAGGGAACATAAAATGTTCTGAAGACTGAGGTAAATACATGTCATGATGCAGAAAATGTGGCTATATTGAATTATCTTACCTAGACGCCGCTATTCCGAATTCACAACAGCAAGCCGCCACCAATAGACCGCCTCTCGTGCACAAAACTGTAATAAGTAAAAAAACAAAAAACAATGTCACCTGGAAGAGTTTTTAGATGAAAATTAAATATGAAATAAAAATTGAATTTTTATTTGATTACTGAAAACCATAAAATAATTCGAATTAAAAAAAATCGATTTAAACAAAAAATTAATTATTTTTAGTGTGCCATCACTTATATATCGGTTTGAAACCGTCTAAATTAAACGTAAAACGTTGTTTATACCATTTTGGTACAAGAGAAACAGTCTACTGATGGCGGCCCACGGCCAGTTGTTCGGAATAGCAGCGTCGAGGTAAGATAATTCAATATCGCCGAAAATGTTTATTGGAACTCTTATTAATTCTGTTTTTTTTTTTGTTTTTTTTTTCAAGAAAAGTTTTAATGTCACGCAAGTAAAAACACGTACCTGAAGATCTCAAAGCATCCGTCCACGCGTACGATGATCTGCGTATTTTTAGTTTATCTTTTAGTTTTTACTTCCGATTCGGAGGCGTACATCCGGTATATACAGGGTGGGCAAAAATAAGGGTCCTATCTTTAAATTTGCATAACTTGAATTTGAATAACTTCCACAAAATAAAAGTTAAACTCACCAAACTTTATGTGTGTGTAGACTGACCTTTCCGAGATTTTTTGAAATAAACAAAACAAATTTTAGCCGAAAAACACTTCTTGAAACTTACAAAAACTAAAGTATTGTTTTTTACACTGTTTTGAGTTTTTTAAGCAAAAATAATGTTTTCTAAATGAGGGTACGTTCCTTAGGGCTAATACGGCTCATGCTTGCTTCGGAAGGGGTCCTTTACTTATTCTAAAAAAAAAAATTTAAAAAAATCAATAAATCAAAAAGTTATGAATTTTTAAAAATAGGACCCTTATTTTTGCCCACCCTGTACTTACTACAACCTTCAAATGATATGGGACCTTATATGCATAATTATTTTACAGAAATTCTCCGTACCTGATCTAACTTGTTCTTGTACCACGTGTTTTCAAGTTGAAATGACTCCGAAAAAAGCCGTCACGACTAATAATGTAGGCAAAAGGTATTCCTCGATGTCCCCGACAAAAAACGAATATAATTGGTCAAAACAAAATTTATTATAATTTATGACAACTTTTCTATTTGTTGTTGTGGGACAACAGTATGCATGAAATGGTTAAGTGAACGCTAAACATTATATGATGGCGAATTGCAACCTCGTATTTGCACACAGACACCAATTGCATACATAACACTGTTGCCTTAGAGTACAAATGGACTTATCTTCCTTGAATCATATCTAAATTATCTCTCGTAAATTATACTAGCCAACGACGGTATGCGCTCTCTACTTACGAAAACCAAAAGTATATCTAAATTCACCATGTGCGAATTTAGAATCTGATATTCTTCTCTTTCCTGACTGGGCTTCAATTGTGACCGGGCATCGTCCGACTGGCTATTCTTTCTTAGCATGGTTTTCACAACTCCTACGCGGTTCATGCAAGACGCCATTCATGTGTTGGCCGTCTTGCAACTCGCTTTTCTGGTCGCAGATAAACGTAAGTCGTATTTATTTATACTTTATTTGGTTACATTGAATATACATATATTTCCGATCACGTTCGTGACAATTGAGTCTCTCCGTTGGTAATTACGTCTGCAATTTTGATCTCCTTTAAGTATTATGTTTCGTATATCCCTCTTACGTCTGTATTTAACAAATTGTCTCTATGAGAATACATATATATATATATATATATATATATATATATATATATATATATATATATATATATATCATTTCATGTATCCACATTAAATGTTATAAGGAGATATCATTTTTATGTATCAATTTTCAGTATTTACTTCAACAGTGCCCAATACGTGAGTAGAGCTAGGTAGTAAGTTATGAAAATATATTTATGGCAATTAAGCTACACAGAGGCTTCCGCGTTTCATCTCCGTAGGGAATCGTCAGAGTGAAATGCACGGAGTTTGTTTTACCGGGTGATTTTATATACACACGTGGTGTTTAGTCAAGTTAGTTAACCATCAGATTCTTTGTTATTCTTTAGCCAATCGTTGGGCTTCTCACAAACAAAGGTTTGGTTGATTTTACTTCCTATTTCCTATTCTATTGTTCTGTTTTCTATAAGGTGGCCCATCCCTGTTTCTTTGTTGTGTCGAAATAATGGGTGACCTTATTTTAACACGCGCTTGCTTGTATTTCTATTTTAAGTTTTAGTTTAGTTTAGTTTATTTATTTATTACGTATTGTTAACGTAAAGATCGTTTTATTTTCCTATTCTTCAAATCCTGTATTTAGTGTAGCGAGTATGTTGAAGTCAGTGTGTAATAAGCTTCCGAGCAGAGAAGTTCTTACATTTTTGCTTGTATTTCAGGCCTTGAAATGGAAGATCAAGCAAAGCACTACAGACATCTGATCCTTTTTTACTACAGAAAAGGAAAAAAGCTACAGAAACCTGCATAAAGATATGCTATGTTACAGAACAAGTGTGCCAAAAATGGTTTTCTCGATTCCGAAAAGAAAAATTTTCATTCAGAGATGTTCCTCGTTCTTACTGGCTAATAATGATCGACAGTGACCAAGTGAAAGTCGTAGTTGAACAAGATTGCCGTTTGACAACCAGACTAATCGCAGACTTTCTTAAGATTTCCAAATCGAGCGTGGAAAATGAATCGCATAAACTCGGTTATGTTCCTATAGTTGATATTTGGACCCCTACTTCCTAAAAAACGAACGAACTTTTTGGCCAACCCAATATGTAGATATATAAAAATTCAACCGTTTCTTCATCATCGTCTTTTTGCCTTTATACTCCGACCTCGTGTGAATTCATCAAAATCATAATTCGTACATTTAAGTAATAAATTTTGAAAACTAAAAAAATATTAATTTAAAAGATGATAATTTTAATCTACTGTGAAGTTTCCTGCGCCATCCCTACAAACATTTTTTATTTACTTGCACAAGGCCCTAACAAGCTACAACTGCATACGTTTCTCCAACTCTTCTGAATAGTAGGCCAGTCTAATAATACTAAAGCAATTTCTGGTACAACTTGAGTCGGTGTGTTCGTACCAAGGATACGTCCTCAACACTCTGTCTGACAGAGGGTAGGCCGTTGTCTTTTTTTCTAGCCCTGCTCTGTCGGGTTGAGCTACGGTTCTGTTCAGTCTCGGAAAGTCCACCCTCCCAGGCTTTACCTTCTCTTTGGGAAGGGGTTAGTTTATTGCTAATCGCCGGAGGAGCTCCTACCGAAGAATGCCGACGAGGCCCCTCTCAGTCATTTTTTGTATGTAAGAGCGTGCTAATCTTAGTGTGCTGGTTTTTCAAAACCACACCTGACCTTATGTCTAACCTCCTGGAGATGAAATAAATAAAATATGTATACGCTCAATGTCCTATCTTAGTATTTTTCACTCGTCCCACTTCGAGGTATTTTTCTCTTCGTTCCTTATTCTGCTACCGTCTTCCCGACACTCACTGTTCCCTCTGTTTTTCTATCTAACTCATTTACGGACGCCTATCTCAGAGTCACTTATTAAAATCCATATTGGTCCCCCGATTTATAAAATCGGGAGACCTATGTTTTGAGGCATTTCCGTCTGTCCGTCCGTCCGTCCGTATTTTTCTCCGCAACCATCCATTGAATTTCTCTGAAATTTTGTATGAAATTGTAACTTTTGTCAGGTTAGAAAGTGACATTCTCCGATTATTGAAAAAAAAATCTGGTTAGCACCCCAGAGGGTCAAAAGGCCCCCAAATGGCAAAAAATGACATTTTTTGCCCCATAACTTTTCATCCATCCATTCAATTTCTCTGAAACTTGACCAAAATGTGGAAGCAATTGTTCCTAATAGAAAATAAGTATCGCTGGTCTTAGAAAAAATCTGGTTCGCGCCCCCAGGAGGTCAAAAGGCCCCAAAATGGCAAAAATGACATTTTTTACCCCATAACGTTTGATCCATCCATTCAATCCTTCTGAAACTTGGCCAAAATGTAGAGGCAATTGTTCTGGATATAAAATGAGCATCCTTGACCTCAGAAAAATTCTGGTTAGCGCCCCCAGAGGGTACAATGGGGGTCAAAAATGCCCCAAATTGCCAAAATTTATTGCATTTTACACTCGCCACATCGAGTCACATACAGAGGGGGGCCACGCATGCGCGGCGTGTTTCATATGTTACGTCTTTACCATCGTTGTGCTACATCGGTTTACCGTCTTATGCAACATTTAGTAAAAAAAGTCATCTAATCATTTATATTTTAATCACTTAAAAGCATACCTTGTTGCTAGCTGGCACCCGGCGTGCCTGTGTGTTGCTTCCCTACAAGGACTGAGGTCAGTTTTATTAGCGTCAGTCTCAAAGGCCATCTGACATGCTTTTTAATATAATTATTCAATAAATTCAACAACACGAATAATGCATTTATTTAGCCTGTGATTGTCTCGTACTAAAAGGTTTAAAGTTGGGAGAGTCAGTTATGTTTTACGCCCATTGTTTTATTATTACTATCTTGCCAGCAGTATAATTAATACGTGGAAGAATAATGGGTTTATTTAGCCGTTCCAGTCTCGTGCTGAACAGTCAAAAGGAGGCTGGAAGAAAAGAGATAAAATGTCTGTTATGTTTTAAGCCCATCACTTTGTTATTATCGCCTCGCCAGCCGCATAATTCATAGGCCTTGTCTGATTCAAGCTCTCACCAAGCCTGGTGGTCCTTCTGCCAGCCACTATCTCTGTTCGTCATGTCTGACCGCTTCATCGGTTTCCGATTCTCACATACTCAGCAAGATCAACCTCGTGTCTGAAACGTTTCCGCTTTTCCAATATCACCTGTCATATACACCTTATCTAAATATACTAGCTAATATGTCTACTAGTAAACGTACCACCACCGATATTTAAATATTTTAACTTTTCTTTATTACAAGCAAGGCTACCCGACATTGTCCGGGGCAAGAGTGCAATATATTTCTATTAAAACTTCTAAATATTTCTTCCCTAGTCCCCCTCCTTTTCCCCACCCACTTTCTTCTCCGCCCAGCCTCTTCCTCTCTCTGGACATACACTTTTTATAGATTACTTGAGTCGATGTAAAGGCAATAACTTCTTGAAAAAAAATTAAAGTTACTTCCCTTTAGTTAGTACATGAAAATGACTGGAAAGCCGACACCCCCTGACGAAATTGGCGACAGTTTAGAATAGGTATATGTTTTTTTTTATTTTAGATATTATTCATTCAGGGCAATGCTAATCAAGAAAATATAAACTTTGATGGTTTTTGGTTTTTGTGTTTCAATTTTTAGCTGGACACACACGGAGACGTGTGCCCTTTATATAATAGATTATTAGGCTTGGTTAGTATTCGAGGCAATTTAGTCTCCTTGTGTGTAAAAGCCTGTTGGATTTTTCAAGTTGTTGATGTTGTTGTTGTTGTTATTAAGCGAGTTGAACTTCTGCATAGAGCTCATGAAAATCGTGGCTCAGGATTGTCAACTCTGTATCAAGCTCTTCTCGTTGGTAGTAGCTATTTGTTAAACTGCAGGAATGGATATTTTACCCCCGACACAAAGACAACAAGGCTCAGCGGTTGCATGCGAAGTCGGGAAAAGTTTAGCTCAGAACACACAAAGGAATGGCGTAGGAGCAACAATGGCACTTTCACTCAATTGGTTGGTGGTTCCGTAACTGACACATCTTTGCTCACCACACGCAGAATCAGAAACGACCAGAGGATGACATATCCTGATGCCGACTCCACCTGGATTTTCTCCAAAGCCCTGTTAGTCGGGTAGCTCTAACACTACCACATTATCACCATGATGAAGAAGGTTGGAATTTGTTGAGGAGCTGCTGCTGATAGCATCGCCTCGATACTGCTGATGCTGTACTGCGGATAGAATGGGTATTGGTAGTGCTAATCATATTTAGTTGTCAGTGGTTTTTACGGCATGTCAGCCATCTTTGGGTCATTTTATGCCGAAACCGTAAAGTTTTTTGTAGATTAATTTTTGAAGAGATTTGTTATTACATACAGTAGATAGTCTTCCCAAATGGTTTCCCATTTACCTGTGTACAGGCTCAACCGAACTTGTTACACCCAACGTTAATTACTTAACACCCTATCGTATCAGACCAAGAATATTAATTGCGTTTTTATTACATTCAAATAATACAAATAAAATAATTCTACATACTATTTGATTAATTGCTAACAATGTGTAAATATTACTAATTAATTATCAAGAGCCAAATATCCCTAATACGTACGTATCTATACGCGATTCGGGTAAAAATGATTCATCAATTATAATCTATACTAGATTAACCATGGACCGTTGTATCTATCTATCAAATCAAAAGTGAAAATGCCCAAAAGAAACATCGGATGCTGATCATACAGAAAGACGAAACAATCAGCAGCATTTTCTAACTGACATGCAAATACGGCTCAATGTTATAACAGTGCGTGTGTGTGTGGGGGGGGGGGGATGGAGATGTCAAAACAAACATGTCATATTTTAGTTAATCAGAAAATAAACAAATTCAAGACACCCCTTCCTACCACACCCCAAAGACTTACACATTAGAGCGGTTACATAGACACAAACAACGCACATGCATGACAGAATATAAAATTATACACAAAAATCTTGACACGCGCGCAAACAAGCAAACTCATATTTCAATACTATATATTCTCACATGTACACACAAGTTTATCGCATAACATATTTAACTTGCAACTAAAACTTGTTAACGTTTAAACGTACACATATGTCACTGATTGTCTCTTACATTCTCTATAGCACACACAAATACACACATTACAAGCGAATATATGTATACCAGTAACAGATATAAACGGATATAACAACAACGATAAATGTATAAGTCTGTAACAAGGATAGTTACCCTTTTTGGGGGAGCTAGAAGTCCCCACATTTAAAAACCTTGTGTCAGACATTCTTTGTACTCAGAGGGAGATACGTAAAATCGAAAACATGTTATTGTTGCATAAAAAAAACATGAGCGCGAGTTCGCTGCTTTCGTCAACTTTATGACAGCTTGTTGATGGCTGCCATGTTGAAAACTTAAAGTCAAGGTTGGCTCACACCGGCATTGGTGAAAAGTTAAAAATCAGAACAGCGTGTTATAACAAAACACGTATGGACTGATAACGGCAATGACGGGTTTATTCTCTCTATCTCCTCTTTCTTTTTCAAGTATATTCTCTCCACCCCATCATCTCCCCCTACCTCCCTCCCTTCCTCTCACTTTATCATAACAGGGAGATTTAAAAAAAAAACAGTTTGGATTTTAACGTGGTGCGCGTCGGTCGCAAACGCCAAACATAACTCGTGTTTTTCGAGTTTGAAAAATGTTAGCTCTTCGGCAAAAATAAATAATATTTTTTTTTATATATAAATGTGTTGTGGCTTCTTTATACAGCGTTTAATTTCAGCACTGCGGTCTCTCAGCCAGATAATTAATTCTCAGGAGAGAATTAATTAAGTCAGCCTAATTACGCTTATAAACGCCGCCGTGTATCGAGTCAAAATACTCAACCGGGTATAATTAACCCTTTCATTAAACTTATGTGCGTATCGTTTGCCACTCGGGAGGGGGGGGGGGGCTAGGTACCGTGCCAGGACGTTAACAGCCCTTCCAAAGACGTCCTCACGGCGCAGATAATCGAGTTCACATTCCCCTGGCAAGCGATAGTACCACAAGTCTTTGGGTAGTATGGTGGGGTAAGGGTGTCTTAAATTCGGCCTTTTCTGATTAAGTAAAATATGACACCTCCCTCTCCTCCCACTGAGCTGAGTTTGGATGTTGGTTAGAAAATGCTGCTGATTAGTATTGTTTTGTATGTCTGGATCATATGTGATTTTTCTTTTGGACATTTTTATTTCATTATAAATTGTTGTCCCTTCTTGTATGCATGGTAGTATATAATCATGAATTGATTGATGTAAAGCATGTTATATATATATATATATACATATATATATATATATATATATATATATATATATATATATATATATATATATATATACATTGGATTTATACCCTGTGGATCTATACCATACCCGGATTATATATATATATATATATATATATATATATATATATATATATATATATATATATACGTCCTATTACATTAAGGGCGACTAAAATGCAATCTTCTGCATTACTCTGTACCGCGTAGGCGGTGGAGAAGGTACTGACGTTGTTATTATCGCCAGTAAAAACAATAAAGGCCACGTAACTTAAATATTTAGGGGATAAAAGATCGTACATATTTCCAGACAAAGCATCATAGTCCGGTGGTAAAACATCAATGTAATCGTAGGTTCGATCCTTGTCCAAGTTAGTCATGCTGATGGCAGCTGATAGCCATAAATACGTGTCCATGGATTACTTTTATGTACGTAAAATATAATTTTAAAATATATATATATATATATATATATATATATATATATATATATATATATATATATAAAATACGTCTTATTAAATTAAAGGCGACTAAAATGCAATCTTCTGCATTACTCTTTACCGCTTAGAAAGTGGAAACAAATACAAGCACTGTTATTATTAAAAACTATAACAAACACATAACTTAAGTATCTAAGCGATAACAATCGTACTTATTTACAGGAAAAACTCTAGACTACAGACAATGTAATCGTAGGTTCGATCCTTGTCCAAGTTAGCCAAAAACACGTGTCCATGGATTACTTTTATGTACGTAAAAAATAATATATATTTGGTTAAAAAAAAAAAAAAAAAAAAAATATATATATATATATATATATATATATAAAGAGATCGTAGTTTGCTTGAAGCATTGCTGGTAAATATAAGTGCAGGTTTGTAATCCGAGGCTGTAGCAATGCGAAGTAGTTGCCGGAAGGTGGAGAGGGTGAACAGAAATTAACGAGAAGAGAAAACGAGAGTGGAATCTCAAAACGATTTATTAATATTTCACGTAACAACTGATTATATACCAGTACAGTAAATACTGTCAGGTAAATAAAAAGTTCCGGCACAAGTTTTTCTTTCGAAAATTTAAGATTACCTTGTGCCGGAACTTTTATGGTGTCACAAGGGTATGGCATCCAAATGTATGACGCCATCCTCTAAAACAGGTCGAAGACATCTGGAAGAGATGTTTCACAACGTCAAAAATGATGAAAAAAAACAGAGAACGTCATCCATTAAAAGAGAGAACATAAGACAAATAACATACAGTCACAATCCATGATCTAAATGACGAAGTGTGCACGGTGACAAGCAAGCAAGGTTTTCAGAGTAAAGGTTGCCAACATCTTAATTCTGAAGAACGAACTGGATTCGAACTTGGCACACCCAAGTTGTCAGTCCGTGTCGTTAACTATTTATATTCAAGTTTTTAGTTTTAAAATGGCTGCTGTTAAAACAACATCATCTTAACAGAGTATTTATTTACCTCCTCTCCAGGAGGTTAGGCACAAGGCCAGTTTTATCTTACTCCCACAAGTAAGATGTGACCCAAGGTCGGGTCGGGAAAGTGGGGTTTGAAAAGCCAGCGCCCGAAAAGTGAGCACTCTGGCCATTAAAAATTGCCTGGGTAGTCCCGTCGGCATTCCCCGGTAGGGGCGCCTCAGGCAGTAAGAAATAAACTTACTCCTCCCCAAAGAGGGGAGGCAAAGCCTGGGAGGGTGGACCTCATAGAACTGCACAGGACAGACCTATAGACCGGCGTAAATCAAGCCCCGAAGGCCAAGACAATACCAGTTTATGGGGTGTAGTATCCATCGGAACAGATACTACACTTTGATCTTAGCCAAAAGGCCAAGAAGAAATAGTCATGCTGATGGCAGCTGATAGCCATAAATACGTGTCCATGGATTACTTTTATGTACGTAAAAAATAATATATATATATATATATATATATATATATATATATATATATATATATATATATATATATATATATATATTATTTTTAACAGAGTAGTTCTAGCTTTATAACAATTTAGTTAAATTACTAATTTAATGACCGTACTAATACCGTACTAATACAACCTAATTTTTACGGTATTGTTTGGTTATTAAATTATTAATTGAACCAAATTGCTATAAAGCTAGAACTAACTTGGTTAAGATAATAGTGTTTCAATGGTAGACATCTTAAAGCTGAAAACTTCAATATAACTGATGTTGAACTTTATCAACTGAAAGTAATCCCGCCTGGTCGAGTAGTGACGAGGTCAGTGACTTAATATCACGTGATGGAATAACTACGCTCTGCTAACACGTGACATGTAAATAGTGCCGAAATTAGGCGCCAAATTGTATTCAAACGATATGTGTTTAGTTCCCAATAAAGTTCCGTGCAGCACGCACGCGTATTAAGTTTTACCTCATTGTTTCTTATCTTTTCTTCCTCGTCTTCGTGGCTCACTGCCTACCACTATGGTTACTGCTATCCCCCAAATTGCAACAACTGATAAAACTTATCAAAACTAATGTGTACTTTTCTGTGCTTATTCACTATTTTCAGCGATAAACAAAGTTCTCAACACCGGATCTTTTGGGATCAAACGGCTTGTTAGGTGACGATGTCATCATTTGCTGATAGCTATTGTAAAAATGAATTCATGTGTGAGAAGAATGTAAAATTGATTTTTGATGTTTTAATAATAACACGTGACTTCTAGAGTCAAACATGTGTAGTCTATAATTAATACCGAAAACGACTAAGAACGGCGGGGAAGTCCCTGGTCAGTAACGAAGTTTTCGTTTCGTTGAGGAACGGGGAATCCCCGGTTGAAACCGAAAGTTTACTTTTGCTGGAGAACTGGGAACCCCCGGTGAAATGGTGTGTGAGATGATTTGTGTCAATCAAATTGACTAGAGAACAAGTTTGCCTTATATTTAGATGTGCGTGTGTGTAAAAATAAGGTTAGAATCGGAAATTTTCCACATGAGTTTAAAATTAAATAAGTGAATGGGAAATTCCGTTAAAAGTTAAGAGTATAACTAAAGATACGTTAAATCATAGACGGAAGTACGAAATGACATGTAGAAAGGAAGGAGGAGAAGTCTTTGCCGATAAGCGGATTGTGTTCAGTCGTAACGAAAACATGCACTAGGCAACATGTTTAGTGTGTTGCATGTTTGGAATGTATGCGAATAACAGGATTGCTGTAGGAGAAATATTTAATCAAGGAAGAGCAACCTTCCAATAAGTGGGAAATATGTCTGATATGGGGTTAACTACCCAGAATTTGATTTGACCACTTGAAAAAAAGTAATGGTTCTACAGATACGCGGTTCCCTGCTGTCGTTATGATCCACTCGAGGTTTGTCAAAAACAATGGCTATCCGGATACGGGACCTCCTAGGCAGTCAGTTATTTATGTCCATATATTGGCAGCTGATAATCTTAAGTGGTCTTTCTGGTGTGGTCCCTTCCTTTCTCATTCATATATATATATATATATATATATATATATATATATATATATATATATATATATATATACTAGTGCCGCTTAGAGAATTTAATAATAAGCAGTCATACTATAGCATAAATGCAATGTTCCAACCCTTTTGTTGTTGTTTTTGTTGAATACTGTTCGACTGTTTACTGTGTGCGCTCGCCGATTTGGCGAATATAGAGTTTAATTTCTCTTAATTTCTGTGCTAATGGCCGAGGGGTCGAATAGCGGACTACAAGTCAGAGACTTAGAAACCAGGTTCGTGCTCTCCGACCGGCAAAAATTAACATCTCCTACACTGAAGATTGCATACGCATGAAACATCGATGTCTGTATGTAATAATAATAAATATTTATTTAAAATGATATATATATATATATATATATACATATATATATATATATATATATATATATATATATATATATATATATTCCAAGGGACGATTGGTTTTCTGAGCGTCCTACGGTCAGTTAAGTTTTATGTGCCTCTTAGAGAAAGATAGGTGCTAGAACTTTTAGTCAATGAATTGTGTTCGATTGGACTTGTGTTTTTATTTGGTCGGACTAAAAATTCTCATTTGCAAGTCTGTTGTTCAGTAGAAGAAAACGAGTATCAGTGTAACGTCCAAAAAATAAATTTTTGTATTTGTTTTAAACTTGAATCGTAATTTTATTTGGAGAGAAAATTCTTCTGTTGAAACACTGATAGAGACCACACAATTGACGCTGCGGCTGATGTCGGAACTGAGCAACGACTTTGGACCGGCACAACGAGCAGACGATCACAGCCTATGCAATGAATCCTAACAGACGCGTGTTCACAGTAGTTTTGTGAAGCTCTATTTTTGTTTACCCCCCCCCATCACTGCTTGAGGCGATCGAAAGTTTATATGTAACCTTACAGTGCTGTGAGAGAAAAAATAAATAAAATATCAAAGGACGTGATTCATTGAGCAAAATTGTTGTTGGAGTTTTTTCTTTCTTTTATGTTGTACATAATTGCCGCTACAAAGTGAGAGAGTGAGAGAGAGAGAGTGAGAGAGAGAGAGAGAGAGAGAGAGAGTTATGGAAACTTTGGCTGACACCTCACCACTACGACTACAGAAATGCGACCAGCTTATTCTGCCGACGACGCGAACGCACTGTGGGTATTGAAGAACACCCCAGCTATACTATAAGCTTACGGCTGTGGGATGTTAGCCAGGCTGAGAAACAACGCCTATGCCCCCATAAGGCTGTTGTTGTTAATTGAAACAACAATTGAAAGAGACACACTTACTTTCGAAAATTATCAACACTAACAATCACACAGGCTAAGCACAAAAGAAGACTAGGGATAGAGAGGCATTGTTCTTAACAGCGGCCTATTTACACTTTATTTACTACTGGGTCAGCGCTATCAAGGCCCGGGGGACACTCAGGGATAAGGTTTGAAGAGATTTTCAATTGTGCGAGCAAAAACACCATTCAAATATGTGAAATGATAGGTGGAAAGAAAAAACGCTAATACATTACATGTTAACATTGGACTTGATGACGGTCTTATTGTAGTCGGTTGTGAAACAGACCCGTGGTATTTTGTTCCACATATAGGATGTACTAAGAAATAACCTTTGTTTATGGAACTTTCGTTTGTTTTTTCAGAACAGAGAGAGAGAAAGAGAGAGAGAGAGAGAGGGGGGGGGATAGTGAGATAGAGAGAGAGAGAGAGAGAGAGCGAGGGGAAGTTCTTTGTTGTGGTTGTATCTAGACGAGTTCTTACTGTGAATGTTTTTATGTACTCACGGGGCACCACTTATCAAGGCCTAAAGGCCACTCGATGATAAGGGTTAATGAGTTCGTCAGGTGAATGGTGAAACAACACTGTGATGATTGGCAACGATGGTTGAAACTGGGCAGAATTTGATTATTTAAGAAGATGGCTCAACAAGAATTTGTTAACATTTGACTTGAAAACGATCATGTTGTAGCCAGCTAGGAAGCAGCCTCGTGGTATTGTGTTCGACAGATGGGTAGTTCTTGGAAAGAAACTTTGCTCACGGAAGTTCCGCTTAGTTCTAGGTACACAGAGGAAGAAAGGGAATTTATTAACAGTGGTTGTAGCTTGACGAGTTTTTGTCGTGAATGTTTTACATGGGTCATAGACTAGAGCTCAGTCGACCACCTACCATGAAAATAACGATAGAGCAGAGAAAGACTAGCAACATCTCTTCACTGAGAAAGAGGCTGTAGAAAATAAACTCCCCACCAGATTTTGAAGTCGGTTTTGTACTATGTCAAGACAGGAAATAGTGCTCTGAGCGGCACCTCTCCAGATGTGGCAACAATACACAATCTCAGGATGTATTTGACTCTCATACAAGTAGGGGATTGTGTCCGGAGTTTTACAAGTGGGGGACTAGAGATTTGAGCTCAGTCGAGCACTTACTGTGAACATAACGATAGAGTAGAGAGAGACTAGTAGTATCTTTTACTCCAAACACAAATTACAGGCTACCTCAATCCACAAGCAAATCTACTTAGACGTTTTACAGAACAAATATACAATTAACCTTTTGCTTTACAAAAACCTGTCGTTAGCAGTTTTTCAGCAGTTTTTTTTCGTCTTATTGCGATTCTTCTTCCAGTCAACTGCAGAGGGGGCGGTCTAGAAATGGAGAGCACGACTCTGTGAACATCGGTCATTCGCAAGGTACAAAACGCTGGCTATATTGAAGATGTAAACTCTCAAAATGAACAGTCATTTTTTGCACCAATATTTGAAGCTATTTTCAAGCTATTTTTTGTAGCGGCGATAAGTCAAAGTTATCTGCTCTCTTTCTTTCTCCATTCGCTTAGCTTACTCCCTCCTCTACTTTCGTTTTCACTTCTTGATTAAAATGCTCGATTTTCTGGTTTATTGAGCGTTCAAGAAGATTTTTTTTTATTTGTTTCCTGATTTTTACGGATTTTTACGGATTTTTACGGATTTGCAAATATCAGAAATTATGTTTAAAAATGAAAAACGCTAATCTTTAATTATCATTAGGGATATTTGCAACTTAACTTTAAAAAACTCCCTTTACCTTACCACTAACCCTAAGTCCAGATGGCAACACCTTCAAATAATACTAGTTTGTTTAAGCTATTCTTTTTTTTTCTCAGTTCGTTCGGAAGTTTTTTTGGGGGGGGGGGGGCTGCCACCCAAAAATAGGGTAAATGGTAGACAGCAATTAAGCAAGATTCCCTGGATTTCAATTTCTTCTTAAGACTCCTTAAGCATTAAGCACTTAAAAACGTGACAAAACAAGCAAGCAGCCCAAATGAACTGTTAATAAAGCACACGTATACATCTGTCCACCTTACACACTTTCACTTACCTAAGACAAGCGTTAGAGAGTATTACTACATACACTAATGTTCTCGTGCCATTGAAGTTTTGTTAATTCAATAGGAAAATCTTTAGAGAAAGGGTGGTGTTTAACAATCTAACGTTCGCCATATTTTCTAAATAGCCTTTCTAGTCAATTCGTTCGAATGCTGAAAATAAACTACACCATTCGAATCTAAAAATACTACATGTACTAATTAATGTGGGAGGTGACGGTGGTTAAGTGGATAACGATACGGACTGAAAACCTGGGTGTTCCAAGTTCGAATCACTTAGGGATATTGGCAACCTTCTCGTGGTCATTCCTGTAAGTACCCGATGTCTTTCCAGAAAGATTTCTAACTATAAAAACATCGGGGAAACTAATGCGAACACCAGAATCATCTGATTCACACGAGAGAAGAAGAAGTTAATGTGAAGAAATCACGTGACATAAGATGGCGTCATGGCGTTCTATACTACATGCCCCCCCCTCTCTCTCTCTCTCTCTCAGTTGACACATATGACTGGAGACCTATTGACAAATGTTAATCAGAAGCAAATAAAGAGAGTTTTTTTTATATTATAATTCTATGTTGTTTTCACTTCTCTCAACAAAACAGGATTTTCAATCTTAAGGTATTCAAATAAATATTGACATTTGTGGTCTCATCGACAACAAATTTGTGGTCTCATCGACAACAAATGCATATTCTGCCACACAGAAGTAGAGAGTGTGATCCACCTGACATGCAGCTGTAAAGTTATGCTGGAGGTCGGTTACTATACAATGTGACACAATAGAGTGGGTTAATATCTCCATTAGACTATTAGTAAACAATTGAATATTCCGTGTATAAACAAGTCCTGGGAACATATACTAGAAAGAACTGTTGAAAATAAGTCATACACCATCCACTATGACTATGTAATCCCTACAGCTACATACTTAAAAAAAACGGAGCTGTTAAACTTGACATAGTTATATGGGACAAGGAAGAGAGAGTAGCAACCCTATTTGAAGTCAGTTTCCCTAATAATGCTGGCTTAAACAAAGCTGAGAGGAAGAAGATAACTAAATACAAGGTGTTATGTACGACATGAAAAGTAACCGAAATCTTAGGAAGATCTCAATCATTCCAGTAATCATATGAGCAACCGGGCTCATAAAAATAATTTCTAAAACTAGCTGGCTAATATACTCGGTGAACCAAGTGCAAGACAGATCAAAATAATTGCGCTTTAAGGGACGGTTAGAATCCTAAAAAGTTATTTTAGTTGGAGTTTCTGAAATAGCGGGTGAATGTCTGAAATCCAGTAGGATGCCCCATCCCCAGCAAAAATAAAAAGTGGTTATGTTTCCGGTCGAATTGTTCACTATGTTTGTGTATAGTGTCCACATCGTCTGACCAATCGTCAAAATATCGGTCATGGTTTAACTTAGAACTGATTTCGTTTTGGAATATTTAGGTTAAATGTAACGGTCACAGGCACGGAACATGGCACACTTTTGGCGATAACTTCGGTTGTGTTCAGCGTAGAAACTAGATTTGTCCAAATTTGATGTATGGATTTGATGTACTTTGATGGCGGTAACAAAATTTCAGCATGATCAGATAAATATTTTGTAAAGTTATCAACGTTTTCCATTGCATAACTTCTGAAATACTTCATACAATATAGAGAAGTAAGGACCAGATGAAACTTTGGCCCATCCTTACGTTATCAGGAAGTGGTATGCAGTCTCATGGCTGACTTATGTTTTTGTTCCTTAATTCAATTGAAGCAAGGATAAGATTTTTTTAAATGTTATTATTATTACTTATATTCCCCCCAAACATCGTACAATGTCACTGAGACGTAAAGTGCTACTGAGAATTAAGGGTCAGATTTGTTTTTAAAACTTAGTTCACCTCAAACAAGGCAAGTTGTCACTGTAGATGTAAGAGTCTACTGAAAATTAGAGTGAAAGTTTTGGGGGTTATCTTAAATTGGGAGCTGTGCAGCAAGATGCTTGTTCACATTAGTTCGAACAAAGAAACTATTAGAGTAGAGAGCTTTCCGGTATATGAGACCTGTGCAGTGAAGAGGTGGAATTTTGCTGATTGGCGGGTTGTTTGGGGATATTTACGTTGAGGGGACACAAGTGCAGCAAGTTAGTCAGAGCAAATTTTATTTAAGTAGTTGTAAAACAAAAACAGAGATGCAACTTCACGGCGATGGGACAGGGGCTGGAGCTTGGTGGACAGTGTGGGACCTATTTGATTAGAAACTCTTTTTTTGGAACCTGTCTAAGAAGGAGAGACTAGAGGTTGGTGCACCAGCCCACATGTGGCAACAATATACTCCATGCATAGGTGAATGGGTGTTTTGTAGAGATATAGGATACTGTCAGGTGTGATAAGTTTTCTAGCTCGGTAGAGGGGGGCTATCTTCTTTGCAGCAGACTTGGCAGTATCTTCTATGTACTTGTTCTAATTCATGTAACCTGTGAATGGAAGGCCGAGGTGTTTGAATGTTGGACTCTCAGGTAGGGTGCTATTAGCCATAACAATCGGAGGTTTAAAGGTTTCCCCTAATTGTTAAAAGTAAGCCGCTTTGTGTTATTTTTAACTAATAAGTCACTCGAGGATAAGGGTTAATGAGTTTTTCAGATGGGTGGTGAGACAACACCGTGATAATTGGTAACAATGGTTGAAATTTTGAGTAATTTTATTATTTAGGAGGACGGCTCAACAAAAAATTATTTGCATTCGACTTGAAAAAGTTTAAGTCAGCTGGGAAGCAGGTCCGCGGTATTGTTTTCCACGGACGGGAAAGAAAACGTTTTGTTTTAGGTGCACAGAGGAAGAAAGAGAAATTATTGATATTTATTTTTTGTTGTGAATGTTTTAGTAGCATAAAATGTAACTATCCACTTTTTTATTTGCTATATTTTAATGTGGATTGTAAAAAAACATCTTGACTAATCTATATATTAATACGCTAAGGTGTACGTACGTGTGTCACGCTCCTAAAGAAATTCAATAAATTCAGCGTGGAAGGAGGAGGACATCGTGGAAGGAGGAGGAGACGACGTTGGTAGAGGAGAGCGAGTCATTATTTATTTAGTAAACTAAGCAGTTTTTTTAATATTTAAAAGTTCTTCTTCTTATTATTATTATTATTTATATATTAATACGGTAGAGTGTGTGTTATTTATTTTGTGTGTCACGATCTGACACTCCTATTTAAAAAGAATTAGTATTTACTTTTGCCCCTGACAATGGGGGGGGGGTAGGGAGATCGGAGGGAGGGAGGGAGGGAGGGAGGGAGGGAGGGAGCGAGTTAGAGGGGAGTCGCGACCGATGGTGACTGCTGAAGAGACAGCTTTTGCCCCGGCAACCGAGTAATATACATAAATATATATACTTCCATCCCGTCACGCAAAATTTTGGTGAGTAAAATATGTGCATATTTTAAGCCACCGGATAATATTATTAACAGTAAATTATACAGATTGATGTAGAAACACTGTGGAATTTCCACAGGGTCCCGCTAGTAATAATAATTACACTACTACGTAACAATGTAGCTTAATTTACAACATGACGAGTTTAGTTACCTGAGTTAAAATTGTTCTGTTAATACCTTATGTGTGTCATATCTTTTACCAGACATCTTAATTACCTCTTTGTTTAGTTTCCACAACAAAAATACAGGTAAATCTCCTAATTGGCAGAACCCTATTTGAACAATTTGCAATTGGGACACTTTTTTTATACCAAACTTCATAATTGGGACATATATTTTGAATTCTTACACTTAACAAAAACTGTATTAAACTATTCACAAATACATATAAACAATCAAATTACAATAGTATCTAATAATTGATTTATTTTTAATATAAATGTGCATGTATAAAAGCGACAAGTAGGATTTTAAAAGTAAATTAGAGAAAATATATACGTATAATAGTTGCCGGATTAATAAGTTTTCTTTGAATTGTTTTCATTTTCAATGATATTATTTGACACAATTATTGTTTTGATTTTACAGATATGGCAACATTGTTTAATCTTGAGAAGATATGAGAAAAAGATATGATATTTTATATCATCTTTTCATTATCTATATTTTATAATCCAAAATGGCGTCAACTGGTAAGAAAATATCAGATTTAACTATGGATGATATCATTAAATACATGAATGATGATATTGAAGAATTCACAAATGAAGATTTGTTACATATTGAATTTGAAGCTGTTGTTGAGTCCATTGAGTCTTCTGTTGATGAATCTCTCCAAGAAGAACGAAAGCTAAAACAGTTCTTAGATGCTGCTGAAACACTCAAAAGATAAACTATTAACTGCCGAAAAAGATGAGGAAAACCGACTTAGATTCAAGCTCATTCTTGGTGGTTTAATGAGCTCAAATAAAAATAAACATGAACAAAATATTGTTCAAAATTAATTAGCTTCAGAGTGACAACTTTAGTTTAAACTTCATGGTTTTACGTTGACTAAAAACCATTGTAAATTACAAAATATTTTTGTAGAAATAATGATAATATTTCTGTATTTTTGTTATATCAAATAATAATTTCAAATATTTCTATCAATTTTCCGTCTGTTTTTATTAGTAACAGTTGCAAGTAACGCTCGTCAATTTTCTCTAAAAATATTAATAGACAATTTTCAATTCATATTGAAGGGTAGACGTTGCTATTTTTAATTGGGACAACCCTATTAATTGGAGCACAAGTTGAACACGTAACCTGTTTCAAGTAGGAGGTTTACCTGTACGTATTTTCATTTATTTAGATTTGGAAGCATTTTCTTATCCTCATGTATGGGTCAGTATGTTACGCTATGTATTTTAAAATATGGTTGACTTATTTTCTTTCTCAAATATATGAGAAAATCAAACATTGTCAATCGGCCTCCAGTCGCGCTTCTCAGCTGCGCCATGAAGTGGCCTGTTGTATAGAACGTCGTGGGTGTAGTTCAAAGGATGAATTTATGAAAGTGTAAATGTACTTGCTGAGGATCACATGTTAAGTTTTCTGGTTTAGAAAAAATACACCCCCCCCCCTTGAATGTGCTGGATCCATCTTCTCAAAATTGTAAAACTTCACCGACCATCCGCTTTTCACAGTTCAAGCACTCAATAATACTTTTAGGTTTCACTGTGAATTGTTTCTTTTTTTAAATTTACACAGACGTGGCAGAAGTAAATAGATATATTCATAGATGTTTAAAGTTTCTGTTTTGTTCGTCGACGGCCACCGCCCAGGGCCGTACAAAGCAACAGTTTGAAACATCAATAATTAATGCCTATTGACATTTTTTTGTGTGTTTCAGATATCAACCTATCCGTCATATATCATCATTTAAGTATTATGACACGAACCAAAGAAGCGTTAGAGTTTTATCAATCTCCCTCCCGCGACGGGAAGATTAGACACAAGGTCAAGGAAAGTGGCATTTGAAAAGCCAGCTCCCTAGAGGAAGAGCACTTTGACCGAATAAAAATTGACTGTGCAGCCTCGTCGGCATTCCTCGGTAGGGGCGTCTCAGGTGATTAACAATGAACTAATACCTTCTCAAAGGGCGGGGGAGGTAAAGCCTAGGGAAGTGGACCTTCTAAAACTGCACAGAGCTATACCTCAGACCGATTGAGAACAAACGTCCTCTCTAAACTCTACAATCAGTGTCTAGCTGAATCTTGCTTCCCCGATAGCTGGAATATTGCCTCTGTGGTACCAGTCTACAAGAACTCTGGGAATAGAACCGATCCCAAGAACTATCGCCCAATCAGTCTGCTGCCGATATTTGCTAAAATGTTTGAATCCTTAATCAATCTAGCGATAGTACGACACTTAGTTAATGCTAAACTTCTTTCTGACCGCCAGTATGGATTTAGACAAGCACGATCTACTGCAGACATCCTAACGGTAATCTCTGAACGCATGTATCATATACTCGACAAGGCAGGTGAAGCTAGGGCAGTAGCGCTTGATATATCCAAGGCCTTTGACAAGGTATGGCATAAAGGGCTCCTCCTAAAAATACGCTCATACGGTATTACTGGGCAACTACTTAATATAATTAGATCCTTCCTAAACAAAAGAAAAATCCAGGTTGTCCTCGATGGCCGTTCATCTAAGCAACATGACATAAATGCTGGTGTACCCCAGGGATCTATCCTTGGCCCTTTGTTGTTCCTGATCTATATAAACGATCTCCTTGATGACACAGAGTCAGAGATTGGTTTATTTGCTGACAACACCACGCTTTACTCTCGCCATGTTGGCAAAACAGACGGGATCATATCCGAGGCAATGGCTGAATCTTTAGAAAATGACCTCCAGGCTGTAGTAGATTGGGGTCATAAATGGTTGGTAACTTTTAATGCCGCAAAGACAAAGCTCCTTTCCTTCAACAACTAGAAGAAGCCTCTCCAACCACTGATGCCATGGCAAATAACATCCTACCTGAGAGTTCATCATTCAAACTCCTTGGCCTAACCTTCACAGGTAACATGAATTGGAACACATACATTGAAGACATTGCCAAGGCTGCCGCAAAGAAGGTTGGCTCCCTCTACCGTGCTAGTAAACTCCCCACACCTGACATTATCCTGTATCTCTACAAAGCCACCATCCGCCCATGCATAGAGTATTGTTGTCACATCTGGGCTGGTGCATCATCTACTAGTCTCTCCCTCCTTGACAAGTCCCAAAAAAGAATCGCCAACCTAATAGGTCCTTCACTGTCAACCAAGCTCCAGCCTCTGTCCCATCGCCGCAATGTAGCATCCTTGTGCTTGTTTTACAAATACTTCAATGGATTATGCTCCGAAGAATTGGCTACTCTGGTGCCCCTCGACATAAATTCACTAGACTAACTCGACAATCAACTAAATCTCATTCATTCACTGTGAAGGTCCCCAGATGTCGGAGAGCCTTCTACTCAACTAGCTTCTTTCCTCGTACTGCTGGCCTCTGGAACTCCCTCACTGTCCCCTGTTTCCCCGACAGTACAGACATGCAGAAATTTAAAACTAATGTAAACAGACATCTCGCTGCGCAGATCCCAATCTAGGTTTACCGCCCCCTACCGTCTCCCCTTTTCTTTTTCTCAGTAGCCCCTCACGTCTACAGTGGCGGCCTGCTTTGTTTGGGGTGAACTATGTTAAAAAAAAAATGGCCTAGACTCTGCCAGTTTGATTTTGGTATGTACTAACTCTGAAGCGTTAAAGTTTTCAGGGTTTCAGAGGAGCCATATAATCTGAAAGTGGACTTGATCTGTATCTGCTTAGACAACCTTCCTCTCTTTTCCATATTCTGACAACCTACACTGTCAATTTATTTTATAGAATGACAATTAGTTCAAAATCCTTCAGAAACATTTTCTTCTACATAGATATCTATTGAATCCTTAGGACTTTTTAAAGCCATTACGGGGAAAACACTGTTCCTTTTTTCACCTCTTATAATCCCATAAACCCTCCCGACCCCATCTCCCCACCCAAGTATTTTTATCTTTTTATCTAACCATCTTCACAGCCATTTTCCTTTTTGCCCCGCCAATAAGTCTAATCATCTTAGCAAAATCTACCTTGAGTTATAACCTCTGAAGCTTATCTGTATTTAATCTAAACTTTAAACCCTACGGGAATTCTATTTCCCAGTACTGACCAGAAGTTATAACATTTCTTAAATTTGACCACCCTAGATTTTATTTTTCTTCCCTCTTTTGCCTTAACATCATTAACCCCATTCCCCACTCATAGGATTGGCGCCCCCTCCTCATTCTCTTTAGGGTTTTTTCTTTTTTTCCTTAGTCTTTTTTTTTCTTTTTTCTCTCCTTTTCTTCTGTTTTTTCTTTTTCTTTTTTCTTTTTTGTTTTTGTCTTTTCTTCCTTTTTTCTTCTTTCTTTTCGGTTCCTAACTTTGCTATTTCCACTTTTTTCTTTCTCTTACTTTCCCCTACATATCCCACAATTCCAAGTAAGTTTCACACTTTACAGCAATTCGGATTACCATTTTTCATTGAGTTTTGGTTCGTTGCTTTTTGCCTTTGGATCTGTTTACTTGAAAACAGGAAGAAATGCGTTTTCTTAATATGGCTAATTTTGTCTGATCCCCCCTCTAAGGACTAAGGACTTGGGTGGAATCTTCGCCGTTGGATTTTAATGCAGATTCTTCTGGATTTACCAATTACATTTGAACCCCATACAACTTGGATCTCCATGTTTGGTGTCTTTCATTTACATTGAAACATACCCGTTTGAATTTTTAAAACTTTTTAAAAATAACTTAAAAATGTTTGTTTTTTTCAAATTTTGAATATTGACTCATCTTATCTGTCAACTTATCAACCACTACTTCCTCTGATGATAAGATTTTAATCTTTGAAAAGCCGTGCTTAAGGAAGGCAATTGAAAGAGAAGAAGAAGAAATATTTTTATTTACTAAATGCTCATTGTTCTGAACAACTGAAGATATTGATCTGTTTCCATTTACAGGGCTAACTATTTTTCATTGACTCACCTTTATATATATATATATATATATATATATATATATATATATATAAAATTTGTAAATTACTGCATCTTTTTCTTGATTTTGAAGAACGAGAAATATAATTACAACCTCTGTCTGGGGAGAGAGCTAATTAAGTGACGTAAACCAGGAGAGGCCGGGAAAACGGTGGAGCGTTGCGTTTAGTACGTGGATTAATGATAATTTATAAACCCGTAATAACGCATAAACTTGTTAATTTCATGAGAACTGTACAAGGTTATGGGTGAAATCGAGTCCGAGTAGGATCCTGCTGAGAGTAGGAACTATGATTCAGCAGCATTCTGGAGGCATACACGTTGTCGGAAAAGAAATATAGAGAGTCGCTTTTAACAGTAATAACATGTTAAAAAAAGT
The DNA here is from genome assembly GCA_963556195.1 of Sepiola atlantica. Lineage (NCBI taxonomy): Eukaryota > Metazoa > Mollusca > Cephalopoda > Sepiida > Sepiolidae > Sepiola > Sepiola atlantica. The sequence continues at coordinate 14,753,881 of OY744529.1, read as the reverse complement.
TACTGCGCATGTACCGTAATCTGGTCAACGCGTTGAGTTTGTTTGTAACTATGTTTGTTGGTGTACAGTCTAGCGTCGACATCGCTTGACCAATCATAACCAAACTTGATCAAAATATCGATCGCGATCTAACTTAGAACTGATTTAATTTTGGGATATCTAGGTCAAAGGTCAAGGTCATGGAAAAAGTTGAAGTCACACTTTTGGCGATGACTTTGGTCCCCTTGTTTAATAATTCACATATTTATATATTGGGGGCCATGAGCAACATTCAATGGCACAGGATATACCACTTAAAGCAGCCCAGTACGAGAGTTATAAATATGATGTTTGTTGGGATATAACATTGATAACAATGTAGTCAAGAGGTGACTGTTTGAATAATATAAAATATTACACGAAAAGCGAGTGGCAACTTTGGCCTTTTGGCTAAGATCAAAGTGTAGTATCTGTTCCGATGGATACTGCACGCCTGTCCTGTGCAGTTCTAGGAGGTCCACCCTCCCAGGCTTTGCCTCCCCTCTTTGGGGAGGAGTAAGTTTATTGCTTACTGTCTAAGGCGCCCCTACCGGGGAATGCCGACGGGGCTGCCCAGGCAATTTTTAAATGGCCAGAGTGCTCACCTTTCGAGCGCTGGCTTTTCAAACCCCACTTTCTCGACCCGATCTTGGGTCACATCTTACTTGTGGGAGTAAGATAAAACTGGCCTTGTGCCTAACTCCTGGAGAGGAGTAAATAAAACTTTGGCCTTTTGGCTAAGATCAAAGTGTAGTATCTGTTCCGATGGATACTGCACCCCAGAGACTCGTATTGTCTTGGCCTTCGGGGATTGATTTACGCCTGTCTATGGGTCTGTCCTGTGCAGTTCTAGGAGGTCCACCCTCCCAGGCTTCGCCTCCCCTCTTTGGGTAGGAGTAAGTTTATTGCTTACTACCTGAGGTGCCCCTACCGGAGAATGCCGACGGGGCTGCCCAGGCAATTTTTAATGGTCAGAGTGCTCACATCTCGGGCGCTGGCTTTTCAACCCCCACTTTCCCGACCCGGCCTTAGGTCACATCTTACTTGTGGGAGTAAGATAAAAAAACTGGTCTCGTGCCTAACTCCTGGAGAGGAGTAAATTAATACTTACCCACTCAACTAATATAGATATCTATCTTAGCATGGACTGTAAGACAAACTCCTACAATATGTTTGTAATAATAAAATGATTGTCAAACTAAAGGGGAAAAAAACCTTTTTATAAACAACGAAAGTCTTTTTAGTTATATTATCTACACCGTTGGGTGTAGGTTTCCGAATGTTAGAACAGCATCAGAGTGAACAAAAGAAATTAAGTAAGAAAGTAAAAAAGTTCGGTTTGTTGCCGTTTTTCTTCTTGGAGCAATATATCTTCAATGAAGATAGCTTTGCTCAGCGTCGGTGACGGGAAACTCTCTCGGAGACTGCTGTCTTGAAAATAATGGATCAGAAGTAGTCCTTCAAGGGTCGCTTGAAATTAGTACGTTCGTGAAGCTGATTGGTCATGCATGACCAAATCACTTCACAGAGGCAGCTCTCCGCCAGTGGAAATAAATGCCAAATCTGTTCTTACAATGTTATAAACACGGTATATTTAGGTTGGGACATATGCGGTCTTATTAGTGATGTTACTGTAATGTTTCTGTCTCCCCTCACCCTCCCCATCTCTCTCTCTCTCTCTCCCCATCTCTCTCTCTCTCACACCCTCCTTCTCTCTCTCTGTGGTTCTGTCCTAAATACCGTGTTCGGTTTTATATTTAGATTTAGGATCTTAGTCAGTGTCTTCGATTTACCATCCGCTTCTCTCACCTAACTCGCGATCAATGACTTTCGTAATTCTCCTATTATAGGTTTGAAGACTTTGTTCACCCTAATCTTCAGTATGCGTGGGTTCTGGCTCTGTCTTTAATCTCTAGGTTTAGGTTGCGCCTTTCTCTGATACGCCATCCTAACTAGCCAGCCATAATCTATCCCACCCCAATTCACTGTCTGGAAGACTGCCTTTTATTAATTTAATTAATATTCTTCTGGTTAATTTGGAAGCGGTTTTATCTTTAGAAGCACACAAAAAATACATTTATTCTTAAAAACATCTACACCGTACGCCTCTCATTTTTTTTGGGTTCTCAATAAACGAATCTTCGCGCCAATCCATGATCTTTTAACTCCTTGTATACGTGCTCCGGTGTTGGGATCGACGAAAGTTTGCTGATGATTTACGGAAAAAAATGACGAAAATTGAGTTGGTTTAAATTAGCGTAAGCTCCCTATGCGTATGAATAGATTACTGAAACTTAAGCGATTTCTCGTTGAATAATTGGTTGAAGTGTCGTACGGTCTCTTCTTTGAACGTTAATATTAGGGAGTACAGTTAGGAGTTATGGTTAGAGTTTGAGGTTAGGGTTAGAGTTATAGGTTAGGGTTAGGGTTATAGGTTAGGGTTAGGGTTAGGGTTCGGGGTTAGGGTTCAGGTAAGGTTTATGAGTTAGGGGTTAGTGTAAGTTGTTAATGGATAGATTACTGAGCATTCAGCGACTTCTCGTTGAATAATTGGCTGTAGTGTCGCACAGTATCTTAGGGTTCCAGGTTCGGTAACTACAGATTCTTTCGAAACCAATTAGAAGAAGTGTTTTTCGTTGCTCTAGTACCGTGTTGATAGCAATATAAGGTGTAGATTGCATAACAAAGTGTAGATATCATACCAAAGTAGATTAATCATACGTAGATAAAAAGCTAAATCGGCACTTTTTCCTTTCTTATAGGCTCCCTATCACGACCTTGTCAACGCATTAACATTTTTTCATATATTTTATGGCTTCAACTTATCGAGAAAGGAACTAAGTTTTCTTTTCTTATCGGCCCAACTTTGTTTTTAATTCGCGTCTTATCCGTCGCTTTCTCTATAATAAAAATAAATATCATTTACTTTTTATCATTCTCTTGTTTCAACTCTAATCAACCTCTCCTACACGTGTTAGTTGCAAATGACCATTTCATTGTCTAAATTATTTTTTTTATTTTGACACTTTCTCACCAAAAAATAACACACAAAAAAACAGGTGTTTATTTATTATTATTTTTTTTATTTAAATAATAAAAAAAAAAATTAAAAAAATAAACACCTGTTTTTTTTTGTTATTTTTTTTCTCCCCCTAATCTTGCTCATCTCATCAAAATGCACACGTCACTAATATTTCTGTCGTCTTCCTTCTACACGTCACTATCCCTGGCTTGAGTTTGTACAACTAAAAAAAAAAAAGATCTGTTATCAGCTTTTATTTTTATTTCTCTATGTTCTTTTTGGTATTCATTTCTCGACCGTTGTTATCTGTTACTCGACTTTTGGCTAAGATCAAAGTGTAGTATCTGTTCCGATGGATACTGCACCCCATAAACTGGTATTGTCTTGGCCTTCGGGGCTTGATTTACGCCTGTCTATGGGTCTGTTCTGTGCAGTTCTAGGAGGTCCACCCTCCCAGGCTTCGCCTCCCCTCTTTGGGGAGGAGTAAGTTTATTGCTTACTGCCTGAGGCGCCCCTACCGGGGAATGCCGACGGGGCTGCCCAGGCAATTTTTAAACCCCACTTACCCGACCTTGGGTCACATCTTACTTGTGGGAGTAAGATAAAAACTGGCCTTGTGCCTAACTCCTGGAGAGGAGTAAATCAATACTCGACTGGATCTTTAGATAATGCATTCTCCAAGGAAATTTTTTTTTTAATTTAATTACGAAATAGAATCCATCACAATGCATTTTTGTTTATTCGTATACAAGTCAGCCATTTTAATATTTTGTTAATAGTTAAAACAAAATGATTTATTGCTTTGTAACTCTTCGAAATTTTAAAGGAATTTTAAAACATTAAAAAAGTCGAATAGAAATTCATTTCTGGCTTTAATTTTTTTAGCAAATCTTCATTTATGAAAAGGTTAAAACTCTTGGAAGCTATTTACATCCAACAATTTTATGAATAGATGTAGGGTTGACAAAGTTATCCCTTTCAAAGTAATCTCTTTTTTGGGATTCAGAGCTTTGTCCCTTTGGAAAAAAAGCCAAGTCTCCAAATCTCATCAGAACGCATGATCTTATCCTGGCTCTCGAGATGTCCGATAACCTCACGGATTTTCCTTCCCTTTTTGCTGGCTCTCCATCAAGTGAAGAAGCCTGTAGGGTCTCGGACCTGCTCCTACCAAGAAGCCCTAATGTGTCGATCGTGATTAAATAATTCGTGTGTTCTACACGACTTCCTTGCTTGTGTTACAATTATGCGCGTTCAATTGTTTGGGGACATGTCTTAATTGTTTGTAGAATGAGAATATCAAATATTTCCATTTTACACGGAGATTAAAACATCACCTTAACGAAAGTAGTCATAGTTTTATAACAATGTCGATCAATTATTAATTGAAAGACCAAATGATACCGTCATAATTAAATCTAACTTTACAAATCTAATTAAAAAATAATAATTTGGTTAAAAAAAAAAACTATAAAAAAACGGCACAGTTAAAAGAAAACCGAAACAAAATTTTAAGTGAAAAGGTCCCCGGGCAACGCCGGGAAGGGAAAGCTAGTGTAGATTTATAGATTTAGACTGACTGAGATAGATCGAAACGGAATGACGTTATTGAACTCGTGCCTTCATAAAATCAATCATGTTCATGATGCACACGATGGAATTAAATGGCGTCTATTTGCATAGAGCAGCGATATGAGGATAAAAACTGGAAACTCGAACTCTGTAGAAGTACGTGATCATTGAAGTTAATTGGTGCTTCAAGTCAAAGTCAACGCTACCTATCTTTGAACGCCCAACCGGGTGGACCAACGACTGTAATGCCGTCCACAAGAGGAATGTTTTCAACAGCGCCCTCAGGGTCTTCTTTGTTTAATTCTGTTTCGTTACCTAAAATATTGTTAGAATAAATGATATATAGTCGAATTTAACAGTAACAGAATATTAGCAAATAACAAAACGTTATTGCGCATGTGCGTTAATTTGACATGAATTTAAATTCCCTTAAAATTCTATGATGTTAACTTTATAAAACTTGTGTTCCTTATGATCCCAAAAATAAGTAAATTGATTGGCTGTAGTCGAAGGCGAGCCAAGCGTTCCCTTTTCATTAGCTACTATACAGGGATGTAGGGGAGGGCGCCACTCTTTTCCCTGTATTGCTTCACTCATCCTTATAATACTAAGTATTTAGCAAGCAGGTATTAAGTATCGTTTTTATTTTAGCCTTTGGTATGTACTCGACCGAGGATTGAATATCCCGGTCGATTAAAACCTCTTCAACCGCCGATTGCCATGGCAAATAACACCCTACCTGAGAGTCCGACGTTCAAACTCCTTGGTCTAATATTCACAGGTAACATGAATTGGAACAAATACATAGAAGATACTGCCAAGGCTGCTGCAAAGGATGCTGGCAGGTGTGAGAAGTTTTCTAGCCGGGTAGAGGGAGCCCACTTGTTTTGCAGCAGACTTGGCGGCATCTTCTATGTATTTATTCCAATTCATGTTACCTGTGAATGTCAGATCAGTGAGTTTGAATGGTTGACTCTCAAGTAGACTTTGGTTTGCTTACAAAAAGGTGGTGTTCTCGTATCCTATTTTGAGAGAAACTATGAGTCCATAGCCCCGACATTGCTTGAACTAAACAATATCATATTATACCAGCTTGACATACATAAGCAAAGACGAACATAAACCAGAGCGATGTATTTTCAATATATGAAGCTTATGCGTAATATATCAACAAAAATGCTATTTCAAACTCAAACTAGATATTATGTTCGTAATTTTTTTGGTTGAGGATTGATAATTTGGATTATTTGGATTATTCAGACTTGTATTCTCATTTTGCTTCTTTTATTATGGAAATCGCTTCAGACAAGGCATGAAGCCACTTGATGTAAGGAACTAAAAAATACTACTTCAAGGTCAAAAACTAGCTAATGATTAGTGTTAGATAGATAGATTCCGACCAAGAAAACAGCAATTCTTCCCCCTTTGTCAGAAACATCGTCCACGGAATGTGAAGACTAAAGGACAAAGTTACGAGACTGACGTAAGTAAATCCAAAGTTCACTTTCTACTCTCCTTCTTGGCCTTTTGGCTAAGATCAAAGTGTAGTATCTGTTCCGATGGATACTACACCCCATACTGGTGTTGTCTTGGCTTTCGGGTCTTGATTTACGCCGGTCAATGGGTCTGTCCTTTGCAGTTCTGGAAGGTCCTTCCCAGGCTTTGCCTCCCCTCTTTGGGGAGGAGTAAGTTTATTGCTTACTGCCTGAGGCGCCCCTACCGGGGAATGCCGACGGGGCTGCCCAGGCAACTTTTAAACCCCACTTTCTCCGACCCGACCTTGGGTCACATCTTACTTGTGGGAGTAAGATAAAAACTGGCCTTGTGCCTAACTCCTGGAGAGGAGTAAATCAATACTCTCCTTTTATTTTTACAACGTTTCGTCCGCTGTAATCTCCGACCTTCTTCAGGTTAATCGTTTCGAAGTTGAACATTTTTATGTCGAACTCGGGAATTTGTACGTAATTTCGGGCCGAACCGTTTTTTAAATCTCCAATGGTAGACTGTTCTCGTTCCGTCAGCTATGGCCAGATAGAGGTCTTTTATAAATGTTGTTCTTAGTTATTATGGAAGTGACAGTCTTCCGGACGTTGAAGGTTTAAATCTTTACTACAGATAATAACTAGGAATAACATTAACAAAAACTATCAATTCTACCAAGTCTTGGATGACGGAACAAGAACAATCTATCCCCGTTGATTAAATAAAGTGTTCAGTTCAATATTCCATGTAGTTTCGAAAATTTGACATAAAGTTCGAAAAGATTCACCTACAGAAGACTGGAGGTTAAATCGACCGAAACGTTGTGACAATCTCTATGTATAAAGCTCAACGTTTGTGTGTATGTCTGTGTGTGATGTTTTTGTGTTCCATATAGAAAGAAAGGTTAGAGAATCTACATAAAATCTAAAAGTGTATTCTCATGTATAATTCACCGGAGAAGACAATGGAAATGTTCCGGAATCACTAAGTGCACACCCATGGGAATTATGAAGAATAACCCCCTTGAAATTTCAAATATATCTTATTTTTATGAAATTGAAATCATATGTATAAAATTTTCTGGTGACAGAAAATGAAAGTGGTTCCGAATCTCTAAATGCCCTTCTAACCTAAGGGAGTGTTTAAACTTCAAATATATTGTATTTTGATGAAATTTATGTCATATCCGATGAATTGGTTACTCTGGTGAACCCTCGATGTAAATTCACTAGACCAACTCAACAATCAACTAAATCCCATCCATTCACTGTGGAGATCCCCAGATGCTGGAGAGCTTTCTACTCAAATAGCTTCTTTCCTCGTGCTGCTGACCTCTGGAACTCCCTCCCCGCCCCCTGTTTCCTCGACAGTACTGACATGCAGAAATTTAAAATTAATGTAAACAGACATCTCGCTGCGCAGATCCCAATTTAGGTTGACCCCCACCCCCTAACCTTCTTTTTCTTTTCTTGTCAGTAGCCCCTTACGTCTACAGTGGCGGACTGCCTTGTTTGGAGTGAACTACGTTAAAATTAAATATATATATATATATATATATATATATATATAT
>OY744529.1:14603720-14741220 GCA_963556195.1 Sepiola atlantica | reverse complement strand
CCTCCACGAGAGGACCGGAGACAATGGGTGGCATGGACAGAAGAGGAAGTTGATTATCCAAGAGGGCGGCTCAACAATTGTTTGTGTACATTAGACTTGAAGACGACCATACTGTAGTTGGTTGGGAAGCAGACTCATGGTACCTTGTTCCACAGATGAGATATTATAGGAAAGAAACTTTGTTCATGGAAGTTTCGTTTGGTTTTTGGTAAAGAGAGATAGATAGATAGAGAGATAGAGAGATAAATAGATAGATAAAGAGAGAGAGAGAGAGAGAGAGAGAGAGAAAGTTATTTAATGTGGCTGTAGCTGAACGAGTTATTACTGTGAATGTTTCACAGGTGGTGCCAGGGAGTGTAGCTCAGTCAAGCACCTGCCATACTTGTCTGCATTTAACGTCCAGTGCACCACACTGAACTTTAAATCCATATTAATAGCAATAAGTAAAAAACATCTTGTGACTTGGCATACATTTTGCTTTGATCGCGGAAGCTGCTATTCATGAGCAGAGAAAGAAAAATCTATTCGTCGCAGGAACTGAAATGACACGTTTTGTTAGTAGTTGTGATAGCGATAAGTTATTTGCCAGGTGTAGCGGGTTATAAGGTATGATTGACAGGGTTTGAGCGCCTTATAAGAAGAAAATATCTGATTGGTTATTTTAATCATATGAGATTGGAAATATTTGAAGTTGGAGTTCAGTTGCTGAGTAGATTTTAGTAAAGAAAGACGTCATGTAATGTAAAGCTAAGATAACTAATATATATTACTAGCGGGACACAGTGGAAATTCCACAGTGCTTTCTACATCAATCTGTATAAGTGACTGTTCATAATAATATTCCTTTTAAAATAATGAATTTCTGTAAGGGTCAATACTTTTAAGAAAAAAATAATTGTTATTGTCAGCTAAATATTCTTTAAGTAAATAAAACGAATATTTCTCTTCTTTCTTTCTTTATTTAAAATTGCAGCAATTTAATTCTTTTTAAAATATATTCTCTGTCTTTTTACCGTAAATATAAATGTCAGCTAAATAGTTTTTTTTTTAAATATGTGTAAGAGGTGATAACGTACGCACGTCTATGAAATACCTTAGCGTATAATTATACAGATCAATTAAAATTGTCGTAATCGTTTTTCGTTGATACGATACGATAAATTGGCTTTCAAGAACATCTTCACCGCTGGTGGCCCACGAGAAAGAAACGTGAACACTATCCGTCACTCTTATTGAAGGGTGGTCCTGGGTACGACATCTAACTGACTCGGGCACCCTTGAGCAAGGTGTTCACAACATACCCACTCACCCCACCAACTACCACCATCTTTCACGCTCTTTTCTACTGTTTTTTTTTTTTATTAAAAAATTGTTTTTCCGCTTACCTTACTTTCCAACTCTATCATCTACTGAAACTCTGTCTACCCCAACCCGGTCCTTGGTATGACGACCCCAATTTGTGAGCGCCGGATAGCCTGGTCTCACCCCTTAATTGCCATTATTCCCAGGTGCACTCTGACCCTAAGTGATAGCACCAGTCTGAGTTAAATAGAATATACAGTTGGAAGAGAATTTATTTACAAAATGTATGCCTACAAACAAATTCTTTACAATAACTACCTGTCTATGGAACACAATACCTTGAGGATGCTTCCCAGCTGGCTACAACACGGCAGTTTTCAAGTCCAATGTTAAGTTCTTGTTCAGCTGTACTCTTAAATAAAGAGACTCTACTCGGTTTAAACCATCGTTACTAATCCTCCCATTGTTGTTGTCTTAACGCTCACCTGACAAACTCATAAACCCTTATCCTCAAGTGGCTTTTGCGGATTGATAAGCGGTGATTCGTTAGTGCATAAAATATGTGTATATTTTATAGATATTAATAACTTGAAGTTTAATAACATTTACAAAAATGATAAAATCCGGCATTAAATTACCCCGAAAGGATTGATGTGCCGTAAAACAAAACAACCAAACGTATGTCAGAAATATACAAAGCATCTGGTTAATAAACATAGTCATAATATCGTCTCAAAATATACTTTCTATAATGTTTGCCAAAACGCAAGCAGATAACAGGATAATATATGCAAACGTGTTTCGAAATTTTTTAGATGAGGATTTATAATTTGCATTATTTGTATTATTCGGACTACTATTCGCATCTTGATTGCTATTCTCACAACGTTTCAGGCACGACATCCCTCAGATGTCTTTTAGAAGTTTGGAATATTTATGACGAACTCTGGAAATCTGTATGGAATTTCAAACTGAACCCTTTATTTAATCCACGGTGGTAGTTTGTTCTCGTCCCGTCAGCCATGGCCTAGTAGAAGTGTTAATTGATTATTATCATATCATTATTAGTTCCTACAGGTGATAATAAGTTTTTTAAAAATAATGTAATACTTAATTGACACTTCGTGGTTGACGGAATGAGAACAATCTACCCTCATGGATTAAGTAAAGAGTTCAGTTTGAAATTCCGTACAGATTCCAGAGTTCGACTAGAAGATTCCGAAATTCGAGCAGATGCACCAGAAGTAGGTCGGAGTTTACATCGGCTGAAACGGGTAAACTAACAACCAAGCTGAGAATTGTAGGAAGAAGCACCAATCTGCATATCATGCCATTCACCCATACTTATTGAAAGAGGAAGAAGCACCAATCTGCATATCATGCCATTCACCCATACTTATTGAAAGAGGAAGAAGCACCAATCTGCATATCATGCCATTCACCCGTATTTATTGAAAGAGGAAGAAGCACTAATCTGCATATCATGCCATTCACCCATACTTATTGAAAGAGGAAGAAGCACCAATCTGCATATCATGCCATTCACCTGTATTTATTGAAAGAGGAAGAAGCACTAATCTGCATATCATGCCATCTACCCATACTTATTGAAAGAGGAAGAAGCACCAATCTGCATATCATGCCATTCACCCATACTTATTGAAAGAGGAAGAAGCACCAATCTGCATATCATGCCATTCACCCATACTTATTGAAAGAGGAAGAAGCACCAATCTTCAATATTTACACCTGTCTTAATGACCAGCAAGAACGGATATTTCCTAAGATATGCTCATTCAATCTTCGTGTTTACTGATGAAAAGGCTATTTCAAACATAAGAGGAGAAATATAGCCGACAAAGAAGAAGAAAGTCTAATCAAGAGACATAAAGAACTAAAACAAAATATACTAGGAAGACTAAGAAGAATCAATTACAAAAATAGAACGCTGGCAAACAATGAAACCTAGTTTAAGTGGCATAAACCAACTGGCAGAGCTTCTTAGAGATATGTTAACATATCTAAAAGTGTTATTTCAAACTGGAGTGTAACAGACCGAAGAAAATTCGATGGTATTATTGTAGATGAGGACCCTCACCTAAATCACCCAATGAGATTCTACCTTTCTTTAGGCGATTTACGTGTAAACACCCTGCAAAACTTGGGGGAGGGGTGACAAATAATAAATCTTCTCTGAAAACCAAGACTAGGAAGAAAGCAAAAAAGAGAATGGATCCATTAAACCTGCGTATTTAATGATGAAAATGTTATTTCAAACCTAAGCGTGACAGAACGACGAGACAGAGGAAAAGAAGAAAAACTAAACAAGAAACACACAGAACTAAAACAAAATATACTAGGAAGACTGAGAAGATACAGTTACCAATCTGGAGAGTAGGAAGAAAATAGGACGTTTGAAAACAATGAAAGCCAGTTTTACCAAAAGGTGAACGAAGGAAGAACAAACACATAACAATCTGGCCCGAGCGAAACAAACCAATTCTGTTGAAATATATGGGAAAAACGACAAGACCACAAGTGTAAGTCTTAAAATTCGTGCAAAGAACTGCCTCTAAACTTGGCATATTTTCATACTTTACTGCAGTTTCAGTGGACATCCGATCGTCAGACGTATCTGAATAATATCTTTGATGCCTTTATACATTTTAATACAAATCCAAACTCATTAGACCAGCGAATTCTGCAGTAAAGTGTTTAAAGAAGCCATATGTATTATTTATTATTGCTATTAAGCTCTACCTGAAAAGATATTGAGCATACAAGATTTATTATTTACAAATGTTTTGAATTTGTGTCGGTAAAAAGTTTCTACACATTTATGACGAATGAGTTTGTTCTTTTTTTCCTTTCGAGAGATAGTTTTATTTGTGGCAATAAGACAACCCTACAATTATTTATTTCTGAAAAAAATAAACGTCTTTCATGGATACGATCCAACAACCTATACATTTCCTCCATCCCTCCAGAACACTATCCCGGTCTATTGATACTAAACCAGCAATGGGAGCACAGACAAACAATATAAATTATACAATTAAAAAGTTGACCCAAGAAAACTGTTCGTAAATGCGTTAGATAGAGAAAAAGCACATTGAGTACCGAGAAACAAACAGAAGAAATAACGAATAGAAAAACAGTGCGAAAAGAAACGAGTATAAAAAAACTAGGAACATAGCTAGACGCCATTGTCACTGATGAATTAATGTTATTAGACTGGGCTAAAGCTCAGGTGAGCTGGATAAACGTTTACAACTATGGGTTTCTAGCAGGGCTCACCCGATGTTACCAAAATAAATATTTTGTCGGATATAGTACGTAATCGATGAAGTCGATTTGAAAAGCAAAATTTTACTTTTGAATGAGACAAACGTAAAGGTTCCGTAATTGACTGACTATTCAGAATAAAATATTGATTTTCTAGGACCTGAGTTATTACTGTCTTACTTCGAGAATCCGACCAACTTAATTTTATATATTAGATAAATGCTTTCTATAACTAAAACATCCGATTTCTTAAATAAATACATGTGGGGATAATTGTTGTAGTTATAAATACTTTCTGATAGTTAATTAACTAATTATTGGGCATTATTAATAACTGATGTAATAAGAATTAATGTCATGTTATATCCTTTGCTTGAGATCATCTCCCGTGGATAAGAACTCTCTAGTCTATAGATAACTATAAATAAGTTATATATGTACGTAACTGGAATGAAGTTTTGTAATAATATATCGTGCTCATGTTTTATTACAACTCCCTTGCGAAAAATAATCTCAGTAATTGTTATTTAGTTGCGATTTATGTTACAGACTACTGTACGGCCAATAGAGCACACACGCACATGCCGCTCAACGAACGCACGTGTACACAAGTCCACCAAGGATGTAGGCGGCCAATGAGCAAAACATTTGAAATCAAGATGAATTTCTCAACCTGGGAGTTACGGCCCCAAATCAATTTCCCAACCTAGTGAGCCAGAGTGTTCACTGATAATCGCCTAAAAAGGTAGAATCTAATTGAGGGGGAGGGGCTTAGATTAGGGGGTTAATCTAAAATACCCTTTTTTGATACTGAAGGTATCGCCTGATATGTTTTAAAGGAGACAGGAAGTCATTCATTGATGAAACAAAAGGCTTCTACCTCCCCTACCCATGAATTGTTTGTAGTATGGCAAAATTAACATTTACAGGGATACGGGGAAAGGAAGGCAAGATGAAACGCGACGGAGAAATGTGAGGACAATTAGAAAAAGAAAAAGAAAGAGAAAGCGAGAGAGTGGAAGATAGGGAAATAAAATCGAGTCAAATGGGTAAAAATTACGGCATGAAGCACTAGCGATTTGGCCTTCTCTTATAAAAAGCCGGAATTCCGCTTTTCCTGAATTACAAAAAGCGGAATTCCACACACTATCTCTCTTTCTTTCACTAAAAACAAACAAACAAATATCTTCATGCATATTCATTTACACACGGCGCCAGCTGAAACAAATACAAGTACTCAATCTGTCTTTACAAACAAACCGCCTATCTTTCACCAGAACGTTCTCAGACTCCCTGAACCCTCATTCTTTACGGACTCTTTATCTTTCGTTGTCTTAACAAGTTATCAATAAAATTAATTATTTTGTCGTTCCTTCATTGAATATTATCTTTCGATCTACAATGTTTCCATACGCCTGTTCCACAACCGTTGACCCGAGTTGCGTGGCTACAAAGCATGTTCTAGGTATCGCCTTGTACCAGCTATGCAATATTTGCGACGAACATCTACCTTTTTTCAGACTGTGAAGGAAGAGAGGTTCTCATTTCTTTGTGCAATAGTATACCGTTCTTAGTCCCATAGAAAAATATCTGTTTCCGCACACGATGAAAAGGTCGATCAATATTATGCGCTAACAAGGTTTGCTCAAACGTGATTGGTTGAAAAATTCTGCACGAAATAACAGCCTTCAAAAATAGCTTCTCTTAAAGATTATTTTTTTTCTTTAAAAGAATATTCTAGAATGATCTAAACCGCACAAAGGAAGGAGCGGGAGGGAATCATTTCAGACCGTGTGCTTCGTTCTATAAAAAGGAGTGGCGTACGTGAAGAATTTCAATTATGTAGGTAGTGCCATTTGCACACGACCCGCTTTAAACCTCTTACATGGAACATTCCATTTATCGTTGCCTTGGAAACAGCGGCAAAGGCTAGTGGTGAATAGGCAGACTGTTGGCAAGCAGCCAAGAGAGCTGAATAGAAAGCGAAAACAGAAATTGGACTGCTCCGATGGTGATGTTTATGGTTGTGTCTGTGTGTGCGCGCGCCTCGGCGAAGTAATGGTTCTCTTTGTTTAATCATAGGCTGGTTGGCTGGCTGACTGCCATCGCAACTATCGCTCAGTGGTATGGTTGTAAAAACAGGTAAGGTCAGAGGGAGAAAGAAAGAAAAAGCCTGACCGACTATGAAAACGTGCGTGGGTTTGTATAGGGGAAAGAAGCCAGAGCGAAACGAAGGAGTGGCAGTAAGAAGAGGGGGGGAGGAGAGAGTAATGGGAGAAGTTAGAAAAAGGGTGGCAGAAGGAGGAAAAGCGTAATCTAGTTTATACAGATGCCGGGGCCTGCTTGGTAACGAGGTTTGTTTTTTCTTCTTCTTCTTCTTTTTCTTTCTCCTTTAAGGCTTCATTATGATGAGTCACGTCACGTGTTTCGCATTTATTCACCGAGGGAGTGGGAAGGTGATTGAACAGAGTGTGGTTTTTGGAATGTCGATAAGAAATGACTCACACCGCTCCCACCATCACCTTTCTCAATCAACCCCCCCTCCCACTCCGCCGTCTCCATCACCTTTGTAACTGTCTACGGCTGCTGCTGCTGCTTCTTATTTCGCAGCTGCCATTCTCGTTGAACTAGTTGGGAAAGGGAGAATAACGATGAACGCTAGCTTAGAAGACGTTAATATAAAATACTCCTGGCGGGCGTTCTTACTTTTCACCCCTTCCACCGCTACATCCTATCTCCCCCTCCCTCCCCCTTCCCCCCCCCCCTCCCTGCACTTTCGCCTCTCCCAACTCCGATGTTTCTTCCGCTTCGCTGCGAATTAGTCACGTTGCTTTTACATGTGAACGGGAAAGAAAGAATAGCAGCTAGGCGAGTGGGGACTGAAGGTGAGCGGGGGGGGGGGAGGAGTGAACGCTGGGAGGAAAGGTGGTAGAGAATGGAGAATAAACGGAAGAGAGAGAGAGAGAGAGCGAGAGCGCGCCTGAAAAGCAAGCAGATAATTAAGAATGAAGGGAGGGCGCGGGAAATGTTGGGCGTTGTATGGGGAACGGGCTGAGAATAAAGAATAAAGGAGAAAGGTAGAATGAACGCTGAGAAATTGGTAGCGACTGAGGGGCGGGGAAAACATAGAGTTAGCGCTGGTTGGGAAGTAGAGAACGAAAGGGGGAAAAAAGAAGAGAATAAATGTCCTCGCCTTTAAAGCTGTGTAATCTTATCGGCGCCTGGCTTGCCTCGGCTCAAATACCGGTTTCTGTATAAATGTGTTGCACTTAAAATAAATGAGTCAGTTCACGTCGGCTCTGTTCCCCCGAAGCCATTACTTGTCATGATTTGCTGGATATGAACAGCCTGTATTAAAACTAAGACCTCGCTAGCTTTTCTGATCTCTGAAATTCATCAAATGATTGCACGTTCCTTGATGAAAATCATTTGGCGTTGCCGAAACGATTCCATGACTTCACGAATTTTGTTTCTTTCTTTTCTGGGCAATCTTGAAAACGATTCTTTTTTTTTTTTTTAATTTACAGTTTTCTCTTTGATGTCAACATATATTGGGCCCGAAAAATAAGATCCAAACGTTGCCTATGGAAAGCTGTGAATATTATAACAAACATTTGTGTACGTCTGTTAATCACCTATAGACTCCAAAACTACTCAACATAATTGCAGCAAATGTGGCAGGACGCATCCTTGACATGCCGGATGTGTTACGGAGGGGGGGGGAGGAGATAAACATGCTGCTACTGATATACTACTACTACTACTACTACTACTACTACTACCTATATATTATTAAACTACTGAATAAAATGTTGCCTACTACTAACACTGCTGCTTCTCTTGCTTATGATGCAATAAACACTTACACGCTCCAAACTATTCAACAAAATCTAAAAAGATGTGGCATGATGCACCCTTGACATGCCGGATGTGTTATAGAGGTGAAAGATAAAGATGTTGTTTCTACTACTACTATCACCACCACCACCGCTACTACTACTATTACTACTACTACTATTACTACTACTACTACTACCACTACTAACACACTAAACACGTATAGACTCGAATTATTGAACGAAATTTGGTACGAAGCTTCTTTGAAATGCAAGGAGTATCGTCGGACTCAAAATGATACTACTAACTACTACTTATCAATTGACGTGAACTCTTCGTCAGAGCTCCATGTTATTATTAATTATTATTATTATTATTATTATTATTATTATTATTATTACTACTACTACTACTACTACTACTACTACTACTACTACGTCTTTTATGCATATTATCTTGTTTGGTTTAGGCTGATTATTGCCATTTAGGTGTTAGCCTGGCTTCACTCAAGCGACTTCGTATAGTAAAGCCGTTCTGCTTTTACTACTATTACTGCTACTACTGCTGCTGTGGTTGCTGTTTCTCTTGCTTATGGTACTACTACTACTACTACTACTACTACTACTGCTACTCGTAATATGAAACACAATAAATACTTACACGCACCGATCTATTCAGCATAATCCTTGACGTGCCGTATATGTTATAGAGGGGGGGTCTAAACATGATGCTGCTACTAATATTACTACTACTACTACTTCTACTAATATTACTACTAAACTTACTACTACTACATACACACTAAACACCTATAGACTGGCCAATTACTGAACAACATTTCTAATGAAGCATCTTTGTAATATTGGGAGTCTTATAGGAGTCAAAATTATACTACTACTAATTACTACAGTTAGTTATCAATTGATGTGAACTCCTCGTTGGAACTCCATGTTATTGTTCATATTACGTTTTTTATGTAAATTATCTCGTTTGCTTTGGTCTGATTATTGTCATTTTGACAAACCACTTCGTATATAAAAGCCGTCAGTAAAATATATATTCTCGTCCTGTTGTTGCTACTACTATCAAGACTACTACTACTACTGCTGCTATTGTTGTTGCTGCTTCTCTTACTTATGATGCAATTACTACTACTTCTACTTCTAATACGAAACATGATAAACACACGCTTTAAACTATTCAACAAAATTGCAAAAAAAATGTGACGTGAAGCAGGCTTGACATGTCGGCTGTGTTATACAGATGGGGGGGAGTGAACATGTTACTACTACTAGTACTAATACTACTACTACTACTACTATTAACATACTAAACACCTATAGACTGTTGAACTACTGAACGAAATTTGGCACAAAGCTTTGAAATGCAGGGAGCGTCATCGGACTCAAAATATTTTACTACTAATTGCTGCTAATTTCTGCTACTTATCAATTGATGTGAACTCTTCGTTAAATTATTATTATTATTATTAATATGAATAGTAGTAGTAATAGTTGTAGTAGTTGTAGTAGTAGCAGTAATAGTAGTTGTAGTAGTTGTAGTAGTAGCAGTAATAGTAGTAGTAGCAGTAATAGTAGTTGTAGTAGTTGTAGTAGTACTTCTTTTATGTGTATTTGGTTTAGTTTAGGCTGATGAATGTAATTTTGGTGTTAGCGTCGATGCACTCAAGCTACTTAAGTGTATTAAAGCCGTCATTATAGTATATTCTCGCCCTGCCTTTGCTACTACTATAAATACTACTGCTACTACTGCTGCTGCTGCAGCTGCTGCTCGTTTGTTTGCTTGTTTGTTTGTTTGTTTGTTTGTTTGTGCAAATCAGACTTGTGCATAGAACTCACGAAGATCATGCGCCAGGATTGTCTGGTCTGCATGAAACCATCGTCGTTGATCGTAACCATTCGTTAACCTACAGGATTGCAGGTGTTTATCCCCACAACAACGAGAACAGCAAGGCTCAGCGGTTGCATACAAAGTCAGGGGAAGATTTGGCCCAGAGCTCACAAAGGAATGGCGCATAAGCAACGTTGTCACATTCGCTCCATTGATTTTCGATTCCGCGCCTGACACGTCCCTGCTTGCCATATGTAGAGGCAGAGACGATCAGACGACGACAGTCCTGATGCCGACTCCTGAATTTTCAACAGAACCTTGTTAACCGGCTCGCTCTGACACTATCACGTTGCTACTGCCCCTACCACAGTAAGGAAGGGTCGGACTTTAGAGGTGCTGCTGCTGCTGCTGTTTTTTTTTTTTTGCCTTTTGCAGCTGATGCTTTTGCTTATGATGCAAATGATACTGCGTCTACTACTGCTGGAAACGCAACAAACACTTACCCGCTCTAAACTATTAAACAGAATTGCACCAAATTTGACATGAAGAACCCCAAGGATGCTGGCTGGAGTAAAACCATACTACTACAGTTGATAATTTGTAATTTCGATTATTCGGACTACTGTTATTATCTTGGATGTTATTCTCACAACGTTTCGGCCGATGTAACCCCCGATCTTCTTCAGGTGTATCTTGTCGAACTCGGGAATCATGGTTGACGGAATGAGAGCAAGCTTATCCCGTGGATTAAATAAAGGGTTCGGTGCGAAATTCCGTACAGATTCCCGAGTTCGACAAGATGCTCCTTAAGAAGATCGGAGATTACATCGGCTGAAACGTTGTGCGAATGACATCCAAGATTAGAACAGTAGTCCGAATAATTCAAATAATACAGTTACTACAACCTATAATTACCACAACTACTGATAAACACTAATCGTCTCCAAAAGTATCGAGCAGAATTTCACTAAATTTAGCCTGAAGAATGGCGGGTGTATCACAGAGGCTCAAAATCAAGATACTACTACTACTGCTACTACTACTACTACTACTACTACTACTACTACTACTACTACTACTACTGTTACTGTTACTACTGCTGCTACCAATAATAATGATGTTTTGATGCCACTTTCTGCTGAGATTGACAAGTTTTCATATCGTTACGTAATTGCATTATAAATATAACGGGTGAAGCTCGCCCAAAGGATCCAAACTATCAATTATAGAAAATGGAATCGCCATATTGTATGAAATAAACTTGTCTGTGGATAAAAATAATATTTTTTTATTGATTTATAGTTATACAAGTCCCCTTGTAAAAGGGAGGCCACGTTGTTTGGGATAAAATAATTGTATCGCCTTGTAAAATGTAGAAGTCCCCTCCCCTGGTGGAAAACTCTAGATGCACTCAACGGTACTGATTTATAAACGGTATTTACACGTCGCATTAGCACAGCTGGTCTGCTGGCCGCTTGGTTATCGATGTTAGGGTACAAGACTCAAGGTCGTAGGTTTGAACTGGACGGTAAGTAGGCCAGTTGTAGATCCGCAATCATGAACCTTTAAAAGACGAAACAAGCTTGTCTGTGGATAAAAAATATTCTTATTATTATAAGAACACTACTACTACTACTACTACTACTACTACTACTACTACTACTACTACTAAATATCAGTTCATGAACTGTTTCCCTAAGTTTTAAACTTCAATAACACAAAAGGCATACTTAATATTCCTTAGTCCTGGGGTTGAGTTATGTTTGAAAAGAAATCGGGTTTCATTGTTCTAATTAGCCGTAATATATAATTAAGTGAACAAATCACCCATATCTCAGCATTCTATGTATTTCTCTCCCCCTCTCTCAACCGCTCTCTAATAGTTTTTAATGTATTTGTAATCATTTAGAGAAAGACTGGCTATTCTTCGGCATTGCTATCTCATTCATATAGTGTCTGTACACACCTCAAATGCGTAATTAGATTAATAAAAAATAATAAGTATCTTTTAAAACTTTTATCCATGAATATTATTGAAAAGTAAAGAGTCTTTTTTTATTTTGAGTTCTGTAAAAAGGATGTCTTAACAGATATGCCACAATTTATGAATTTTCGACTTAAATCCAAGTAGAATGAATGGTGGTAGTGATTGTGACTAACTCGCGGACAGACAGAGAGAGAAGGGGAAGAAGAAGACGTAGAGGAGAAAAAGACGTAGAGGAAACAATCGGGTAAAAAATTTGGATGGGAGTAGTGTATGGTCGTGAAATGTGGATGGAAACTGTGGAGGCCATCTTGTCAGCAGTGTGATAAATGGCTGCTGCTGCTGCTGCTGCTGCTGATGATGATGATGATGATGCCGATTGCCGGGATTCAGCTGGCTTCGACATGCGTGTGCGTTCCCAGCATCGCGTACCGAGGATTATTTCGGTAGTTTCTTGCGGAACAATTTCCCCGGAGAAGGTCCCCAGCCACATTCGTAAGCCCCAGTTCTTCACAACCGTTCATTGATTTTCTTTTTGCCAGTAAAAGAGGGCTTATCCGTAGATAACCTTCATGTTTGGAAGCCGATCGTTATATATAAATTGTAGAGAAAAGAATGGGAAGGTCAGATTAATTTGCTGAACCAATCCGAATTAATGGATTAATTCAATTAAATTAATCTGACGAAAAGTGCTCAATACCACAAGGACAGAGCTTGTATTAATCAAAGTAATTTATTTATAATTGGGAACTTTTGACATGTGTTACAAACGTTTTCGATTCCTTCTCGAATCATCTTCAGGTGTTGAAGGCAAAAATGAACTAAAAAGCTGGTGAAAGGATAGAATTTTTAAAAATACTTCCGAGAGACGTGCACGTAAAAGAACGTCTACATTGTTCAAAGAAAATGGATGAATTAAATCTTTTTTTAATTTATTTATTTATTTATTTTTAAAAAGTAATGGCTGATTTAGTTTGTGTCGTCGAATAATTATGGAGATGAAAAATTGGGAGGAAAGCAATAATTAACTTAAAGAAAATGTCCCCTTTTTCGAATTTGAACTAAGCGACGCCGGGGTGGCGCCACTGAACTAAATGAAACTACGCTAATACACGTCTCTTCGATGTATTTTAAAAATGCTATCCTTTCACCATATCTTTAGTCCATTTTTGCCATCAACACCTGAAGATGATGCGAAAAGAAATCAGAAAACGTTTGTAACACATGCAGATCTTTCATCAATTTGTTTGATTTTAAAACGAAAAAAAAATCATTAGAAGAATTGAAAAGATAAAAAGGTATAACCAGACAGAAAAGTTCTGTGATTTTTTAATAATGTTTGGATGAATGAACAAATGCTGCCTAAATACACACATTATATATAAATACACACACACACACACACACACACACACACACACATATATATATATATATATATATATATATATATATATATATATATATATATGAAGGGAACAATTATTCCCACCTAGCACTTAGTCAAAATGCTTTTCTGTGTAAATAGTTGACTTCGTTCAAGGTATCACAAATAAAACTAAACAAATAAATGACATCTATATAAAAGTGATACATTTCATCTACTAGAGGGGATTGGACCAGTGATATCGTGTCGGGTTTCTGTATTTCAAATATCGCTAGGTTCCACCACGCTGATGAGTCGTAACACGACAAAACACATGTCCGTGGATAATTATATTTAATATATGGGGGTATTGCATTGTGAAGAGAACAATTATTCCCACCTAGCATTTAGGTAAAATTATTTTCGTATAAATATTTGAATTCGTTCAAAGTATCGTAAACAAAACTAAACAAATAAAGGGCATTTATATATATATTTGTGACTTTTTGAAAGCTTACCAAAGCATTCCGTTCAGGAGCCCAAACAACACCACAAAATATTTTTTAATTCAAAAAGTATTTATTTATCATTTTTCAAATTAAAGAGTTTTTTACCTACACGTGTTTCACTATCAAGCAGGTACTTGCTTGGCAGATCATCAGGGAAAATTAAACACCTTGAATAAGAGTTACAACAACTGGCAATACACAATGCGGTGTTGCTTTTCTTGAGGTCACTTAAGAAGGGAAGAAAAAAGTAAAGTAAGATAGAGAATAAAAAAATATATAAAAAAATATATATTAAAAAATATATAAAAAATATATAAAAAATAAAAAATAATAAAAAACAAAAATATATAATTTGTCCCAAATGCACTCCAGTGAAACAGCAATAATGAGTGAGAATACACCCTCTCGCCGAGCGGCACAACTATGACAAATATCCCCCCCCCAAAAAAAAATAAAGACCAAACAACAGTCAAAACTCCGTTCCCAAATTACCATTTCAAGCCACAGATCTTATTGGCATTCCAGATCTATTCCATCCGAAGGAAAACACGATATATATATATATATATATATATATATATATATATATATATATATATATATATATATATATATATATATATATATATATATATATATATGTATATATATATATATATATAGAGAGAGAGAGAGAGAGAGAGAGAGAGAAAGAGAGAGAGAGCGAGAGAGCGAGAGAGATGTGCAGAAAATATGTTTGTGCATATAATTTCTGTTTTTTCATAGACCAACTTTTTCAATGTAAAAGCTTGATGATTGCTAATATATAACAACAGAGCATATATAAATAGACAATATTAGGCTATATTCCAATCACGAAGATTTATTCATTATATTGATCGTTTGTTTTCTAAATAAAAACTTCGATATATTTTACGGATTGTTTTACCTACAGGGGACCAACCGAAATGAGTATATTAATTCCGAATCTTTCGGCTATAGACTCCTCAGAAAATCAAAGTTCGCTTTCAAAAAACATTGTAAGGCAGCAAGGAAACCACAAAAGAAAAAACAACTCACTTTGATTACATTTTCTCTGGATTAAAAACATAGCCATTGGGGGGGGGGCGGCCATCTTTCTTTATTAAGTAAAGCCATGGAAAATACGCACAATACAGCCAAAAAGAAATTGCTAGAATAGTTAATAGTTACTTGATTGAAATTAATTTTTTTTAAATATTCGGAATATATTGATATACTAATTCCGTTTGCTCGTATGAAACGGTTCGGAAAACTGAATCGAGGTTTTCAATTGAAAAAAAAACGAACAATATAATTAATAACATCTTGGTCATTGGAATGTAGCCTAATATTGTCTTTCCCCCACCTCTCCCTCTCTCCCCTCTCTCTCTCTCTCAACACACACACACACACACACACACACACACACACACACACACACACATATATATATATATATATATATATATATATATATATATAAAAAGTTAGTGTTTTGTTTTTGTCATCGATAGCTTTCTTCCTACAAAATAAATATTTGATTCTAGTTCGTCAGTTCTTTTGGTAGAACGTTGCAGCATATCGCTAAGAACAATAAAAGGTAGTTCGATTAAATTTTTCCTCAGAAAATAATTTGACCCAATCGGAAATATCTTCAACTTTGTATTCGTCAATACATATGGATTTTCCAGCCCCCTTGACCATTCCCGACCATATTTTGTGGTGTCAGTTTGTGATGGTGGCATCATCATCAACATCATCAGGATCATCATGATCATCATCATGATCATCATCATCATCATCATCATCATCATCATCATCATCATCATCATCATCATCATCATCATCATCATCATTTTTAGTAGCAGTAGTAGTAGTAGTATTGTTGTTATTTTTGTTGTTCTTTTTTCTTCGACATGAAGATTCCGCGTTCGACGTAAAGGTTTCCGAATGAAAAAAAGGATACACTAGAAGAAGGTTTTGAATATAATATGCAAGATGAGAATGATAGTCTGGCTAATACAAAAAAAAAAAAATAATCCCCATCTCAAAAGTTTCGAAAAATAATAATTTTAACAAAAATACACGCAGTGCAATCTTTCAACTCTATGAAAACCATCTTTCAAAATTTACCCACGTGACAAAAAAACTGTTAAAGAATTAATTAGGACCAAAGATGGCGCTGAGAATAAAAGAACTTAGTCGAGGTTTATAAAAAAAATGGAATGTGATTGTTCTCATTTATCAGATTAAAGCGAAACCTATCTATTCGTATCTGCAGACATTAAAAAAAAGATCTGGCATACAACAAACTGATCTAACGCCATATAAACAGTCTCGACCACACTTTGAATTATAAAAACTCCACCCTAATTAAAAAAGAATATAACCTACTAATACACAAAATGTATAAAAAGTGCGCTCATAGACGAAATCTGTGACTGGGCACCATCCCCATCTCACAGCACCATCACCTTACCTCATTAATTTATCGTTCACGTCTGAATTTTTTTTAAGAAAATGGACGACGATAACAAAACGAAAAAAAAAATGATTTTCCCCGACATGTTTATCAGCTTCCTTTGTCTCTTTCTATTTTTAATTCTCCCGATGTATTTTTAAAATTATTTTTTTAAACTCTTCATTCATCTCTGGCCTTAACCTATTCTGCCCCATTGACACATTCCATTCGCTTTTAATACTACATTATTATCTTTGTTCCACAGATTTTATGGTTTCCCACTTTGACTACTGGCAATTTTTTGCGCTAAATGATCACTCCTCGTATTTTGCCCGATAAAATGATCATCAGCTGACAATGTACGAATCAATAAAACGCGTGACTCGATGGTTTGTCTTTTTCTGTCCTCGTTTTCTTTTTATTAGGCTGTTTCGTTTCGTGTTGGTGCTTCTAGTAACTCACATGGTAAACTGTAGTGTTGCTCTGAAGTGAAATGATGAATGAATTGTGTCAACATTTAGTGATGGAGAAGTGGTATTTTGATTAGCACTGCGGGAGAGCCATAGATGTAATAATTGTTTTGTTTTTTTAAACTCTGAAACAGTTACATAGTAAACAGCTTATGTTTCCCTCTTCTATTTTACGTTTTAGAGTTAAGTTCCCTGCTAATGTTTCATAGCTGGTATATGTGACCTATCTATATCAGTCGTGAAACATAAGAAGGAAATATAATTCTAAGTATTTTGTGAATTTTCCAGCGGTGAAAATCGGCTTATACAAGTTCTAAGTCTGCAATATGCGTATTTAGTTATTGTCCCAAAGATTTAAAACCCTTGGATGCCGTATATTAGGGTTAGTATAGTACCGCTGTCACTAGAAATACGGAAGAGAGGAATGCTTCTGTATTATTAGTAGTAGGACCTGTTTATTTGAATTGCGTTTCTTCTCGTTACCCTCTATCGATGGTCTTTTGACTTGCATAATATTAATAAAGTTGAATACATATATATTTTGTGTCTTTATCTATGACTAAAAACCTTTATATATATATATATATATATATATATATATATATATATATATATATATATATATATATATATATATATATATATATATATATATATATATATATAATTAACTTGTTATCAATATCCAGGGGGTATGAATCCGAAGGAAGTTGAAACCGGGTTTATGAGAGTGCTCAATGAAAATTCAGAGCAAAATATATTTTTTTGTTTATGATTTTATTCCATTAATTGCGACAAAACATATTCTGTTTCGTTAACACTTGCAAATAGCATTTGCAAGTGTTAACGAAACAGAATATGTTTTGTCGCAATTAATGAAATAAAATCATCAACAATATATATATATATATATATATATATATATATATATATATATATATATATATATATATATATATATATATATATATATTAGCAAAGAAAATGTGACGGCGCACGATGACCTATCGTCATATACATTTCTAAAAAATCTTTGTGTCTTTCAGAATTCCTTTTTCTGCTAAGTTTGATTTTGTGTCCAAATCTATAAGGATATTCAGGAATTTGTTAATACACTTCTATTGATTTCATGATTCAGGAAATTGCTGTAAATAGTTATAATAATGGGACGAGCCCAGTATTTTCCCCGATTCCGATACAATTACCGATTCTGTCTAAATTCTCGATTCCGATGCAATTATCCATTTCGTTTCCGATTCTAAAAGTGCCTTATCGCCTAAAAAGTAGAATTTCATTTTTTTCGGGTAGGGATTAGCGGATAGTCTTAATCTACTTTTAAATGTAGATATAATTTACTTTTTTAATTTGACAAGCTTCTAAATATTGTTCTTTATGTATTGTATCCAATATTTTTATAGACTCATTGTGAGATTTTCATCTATATGTTTTCACTTGCGCCATCTTTTCCTATTTATCCACTCGCGCCATTTTTTTTCCGGTGCCATTTTATCCCAAATTTGATATTATGATCTACAAAATTTAGTCTTACGGTTCGTTTTAACTCGGTGAATATTTATCATTTGTAACAGCAATAGAAAATTAGGTTAAAAAACAACAACAAAAAAACAAAAAAACAAAAAAACAAAAAACAAACAAACAACAACAACAACAAAATTGAAAGAATCGTTTTTGGAATCGGAAATTAGGCTAAAAATTGTCCGATTCCGATTCTGATACCCCAAAAGGTTCCGATTTTACTGATTCCCAATCAGATTCCGATTAATCGTCCCAACACTTATAATTAGCATTGTCTTTAGTATAAATAAATATATATATATATATATATATATATATATATATATATATATATATATATATATATATATATATATATATATATATAAGTGGTGTACTAAAAGCGAACTTTTAGGAAAGGTAAAACCTATTGTGAAGAGTATACAGCTCAATATCCAGGATAGAGCAGGTAGATATGAAGAAGAATGGAAAGGAATTAGCGAAGCAAAAGCCAAATCAAAATTCAATTCAATTGCTCAGAGCAAGGATATTCCGCAAAAAGGCAATTTATTGGAATTTAACTTTGAATCCTCTCTCACAACATCTCGTGCCTCTTAACGACCTACCTATCTACATCTCATTCTCTCCGCTGGACTTTTCGACACCGGACTTTTTAGCAATCGGACATTTGTTTGCATTCGGGCAGAGTTTTGCCCTGTGATTCTTTCCCTACAACTTTTATTTTATTTTTTCAACTTATCTATCCCAGCGACTTCCTCTGATGATAAGATTTTGATCTTTGAAAAGCCTGGCTTAAGGAAAATTTAACTTGAATAAATTGCCTTTTTGCGGAATATACCTTGCTCTGAGCAATTGAATTGAAATTTGATTTGGCTTTTGCTTCTCTAATTCCTTTCCATTCTTCTTCATATATGTATATATATATATATATATATATATATATATATATATATATATATATGCACGATCCGAACGCCGTTCGTAGATCACTCTATACTGCTTGGTATCTAGCTGCCGACTCGCTATTTAGATTTAAAATTCCTTTCTATTTACTAACTAATTGGCTATGGCCGATGGGATAAGACCCTCGATAACGAATCAGTGGCGATTTGTGATCGGGGTTCGAGCCCACCGACCGTTGAGAATTAGTTCTACACTGAAGATTGCGTTAGCATGAAACATCGATGTCTGTAGGTATTAAAATAATTAATAAATATTTATTTATAAATATTATTATTTATATATATATGTGTGTGTGTGTATATATAATGACAAAATATATTTCAATATTTTCTTTTTAGTTAATTGGAATTTAAAAACGTGAAGAATCACAATGTTCCACCCTTCTTAACCGTTAACGGTGATAGCCCTAGAATAGATAAATATACGGAAATAGTGTCTCCTAACACCTCTAGATTGACTTTGAAAGACCACAAAGTAGACTTTACCCCCAACCCACCAATAAGACTAAATTAGCGATTTAAATGTTTGGTTGTTGTAGTTGTATACATTTCATTTCCGTTTGAAATTAATCTTAAGTGTTGCAAGCACAAATTGTGCAACCAGACACAAATTTAAGGCAAAAAAGAAATTGGAAACAAGACAAAAGAAGTTGGTGTATTTTTCTTTATTACGCAAGTCGCACTTCAGCATAGAACTCACGAAGATAGTGCCTCAGGATTATTTGTTCTGCATGAATCCCTCCTAGTTGTTCGTAGCAGTTTTAGGATTGCAGGTGTTCACCCCGACACCAAGAACAAGAAGGCTCAACGGTTGCATACGAAGTCGAGGAATGTTTGGCTCAGAACACACAATAGAATTCCGCATAAGCAACGTTGTCACTTTAATTTCATTGATTTGCGATTCCGCGCCTGACACTTCTTTGCTTGCCACGTGCAGATGCAGAGACGACCAAAGGACGACGGATCCTGATGCAGACTCCTCCTGGATTTTCGCCAAGCCCTGTTAGTTCAGAACTTTTGATACTAGCACGTTGCCATCGCCTCTACCACGGTGAGTAAAAGTTCGACTTTAAGGGGCGGGGAGTTGGTAGAAACATTCGGTGATTGTGGCAAGCTTGAAAAATAAAAGTTGAGGTTAAATTCCACATACGCATACATATCAATAAATAACACCACATCCGAACCCGCACCTCCACCCCCACACGGATACATGTGCGCATACATATAAGTGTTTATCTTGAGTCTAGAGGATTTGAGTCGCCTGGTTGTTTTACTCATGAGATTTTGACGTAACAAATTTTCACCGCTAATAGTTTGACTCATCTAATTTTTCGGGGGGAGTGGAATATTTCACCGAATGTTTTTCACCCCTCGGAGTTCTGGGCAGTTATTTATTGTTTTAATGTACTGTCTCTTTCTTTATTATTCCTGATTTCTTTATTTATCTTTATTGTATAGGACCTGTTTATTATTCAATTCAATTCAATTGAATACATTTGGCAAAAAATAAAATAAAGATGCTGAAAGTTGGAGAAAGAGAGAGAGAGAGAGAGAGAGAGAGAGAGAGAGAGGAGGGAGAGAGAGGGGGGTAGGGAGAAAGAGGGACAGAGAGATGAGTTGAAAAAGTAACGTGACTGATGAAGTGGAAAGAGAAAGAGAGAGAGAGAGAGGGGGGGGGAGAGAGATGGGGAGGGAGGGAGAAAGAGGGACAGAGAGATGAGTTGAAAAAGTAACATGACTGATGAAGTGGAAAGAGAAAGAGAAGGAGAGAGAGAGAGAGGAGGAAGAGAGATGGGGAGGGAGGGAGAGAGATGGGGAGGGAGGGAGAAAGAGGGACAGAGAGATGAGTTGAACAAGTAACGTGACTGATGAAGTGGAAAGAGAAAGAGAGGGGGCAGTTACAAAAGTTTTAAAAGAAATATGTTACACACACTTTTGAAAATGTTCTTTTTACTCATCCACTCCGGGCAACGTCAGCATGCTTCAGTTGCCATGTAGGGAAAAGGTGGTAGAAATTTACACAGAAGAGGATACAGTAGCCCAGCATCTGTCCAATTTCACCTTGAATTGCTGCGTCGTTGGCGCATTTACTACATCTTCTGGAAGTCTATTTTAAGGTCAAGGAATCCTCATTGCGAAAGCGGTCCTCCTCCGCTGCAATCGAGGTCGGCGATGAAACAGTTTCTGGTAATGTTCGCGTAGACCTATTATATTCCACAAGATTCATTCATTCATCATGACTGAGGTTGTGGAGAGAGCGAGGGAGAAAAAGAAAGAGAAAGCAAGAGAGAGAGAGAGGGAGAGAGACGAGTTGAAAAAGTAACGTGACTGAAGATGTGGAGATAGATAGATAGATAGATAGATATATATATATAGAGAGAGAAAATGAAAGAGATAGAT
Source organism: Sepiola atlantica (assembly GCA_963556195.1). Classification (NCBI taxonomy): domain Eukaryota; kingdom Metazoa; phylum Mollusca; class Cephalopoda; order Sepiida; family Sepiolidae; genus Sepiola; species Sepiola atlantica. The sequence continues at coordinate 14,719,257 of OY744529.1, read as the reverse complement.
AGATAGATAGATAGATAGATAGAGAGAGAGAGAGAGAGAGAGAGAGAGAGAGAGAGAGAAAATGAAAGAGATAGATAGATAAGGAGAGAGAGAGAGGAAATGAAAGAGATAGATAGATAGATAGATAGAGAGAGAGAGAGAGAGAGAGAGAGAAAATGAAAGAGATAGATAAAGAGAGAGAGAGTGAGAGAGAGGGAGAGATAAGTTATTAAAGTTTCAAAAGAAATATGTTAGGCACGCTCTAACTGTTTTTTTTATCCACCCCATCCCGGGCAACGCCAAACATCCCCGCTAGTTTACATATAAATTAGACATACGTAGCTGATCAATATTGTCAATCTATGAAATTATTTTAAATACTGCAAGAATAAAATAGCTGTATGAAATCATCTGAACAGCAACAAAAAATAATAGATAACTCGTATGAATCAGCATGGTTCGACATTTTTGACCGACTTGATTCTGTTGTTGTTGTTGTTGTTGTTGGTGGTGGTGGTGGTGGTGGTGTTGAGCGAGTGGTACGTCTGCATAGAGCTCACAAAGCTAGTGGAGAGGAAATTAGTGTTAGGTTCAATGCTGCTGCTGCTGCTGTTGCTGTTGTTGTTGCTATTGTTCTTGAGCGAATCGGATTTCTGCACAGAGCCCATGAAGATCGTGCCCCAGGGTGTCTGGACCCCCTGGCATCGCGAGAACAACAAGGCTCAACAGTTCTATCGACGTCGGGGAAGGTTTGGCCCAGAACACCAACACAATGGAATGGTGCAGAAGCAACATTGTCCATTGATTTGCGTTTTTCACGTCTGACATATCTTTGCTTGTCACACGCAAAGGCAGAGAAACCAGAGGACGACGGATCCTGATGCCGACCTCTCATGGATTTTCACCCGGGCCCTGTTAGCTGGGTAGCTCTAGCTACTCCTTCTACCACTACGGCTAGGAAGGGTCGGACTTTAAGGGTGTGATTCTGTGGTTGGCATTGATTTCCCCGTTTCGTTTAGATACTTGCAGAAGGGACCACGTTAAAGGTTGTGGACATCCATATGTAAAAGTGATGTTATGGAACCGACTGGATTCGAACCTGGAACGTCAGTTCGCCTCGTTATCCACTTAAGCATAGCCACCTTCCACGATGCTATAAAAATAGTAAAAAAATAATTGTAGATGTTTATTGAATTGAGGAAAAGTAAGCCAAATGTAGTCAAAAACTTATAAGTTGCCAATCCTCAATCACCCGACTGCCTATCTAAATAATCTCTTAATTAGTTCATTATAACCTTGCCTTTTCTTATGCTTGCCTCACGCACGCAACCAAGAAGAAATGGTATAATTAAATTTATATTATATCGACTAAGTTGGGAAACGTCAGCCAGATGTAGTAAAAACAAACTATTGACTGTCCCGCTTTATAAAGTTAATACGCTATTAGTTGTATAGCTTTATGGAAGTAGTGTGGTGTAATGGTTATAAGCATGGACCGTGGCCTTTGTAAGCCGGGCTCGAGTCCTATCGTGGACACGTTCTCACTTTCATTAATACCCTTCGAGAAAGGTGTTAATCCATATAGCTCCCCCTCCCATCTATAGGGAATACTAGACTTGGTTGTGCAACTCATTGAGGAGAAAGAAAAAACTCTGATACAACACCAGTCATTCCCTGCTAATTCTGGCATTTTTTCTAGTTGTACTGGGCTTTTTCTTGCCACTGAATTCAAGCACAAACGGCTCAGGAAAGGTGCGGTGTGATTGCGCAACCCTGGCTTCGCTATAAACTCCTCGTGCAGGCACCCTTACAGGGGTATTAATTGTCTCTCGATGCTGATAATTGTAGTTTTTTGTATTTGCTTCTCATTACACAAATACCGAAACAATTTTAAACAAAAATATAGATTTTTATCAACTATATTTAGTAAAGGTTAACAAGATGTAATAAAAAAAATTATTTTTCTTGCACTGAAGAAGGGAGAGTTATCTGCCCTTGCAGTGAAAAGTCGGCCATTACAGTTTGGGAGATAAACAAAAGTGTCTCGCATCACAAATGTTATCATCACGCATTGAGCGGCGGCTCATACATAAAATATTTATTAGAACATCAAAAGATCAGAGCAAGGAGCTTCATATCCTTAATCCATGGATTTTCAAAGATAAACTCTTCTCATCGGTGGATAATAAATATTGTATTTTTACAATTTTTTATTCTCATTTTTCTCATTAAAATTGATTGCTCTATCTTATCACGATAGATTATTATTAAACGATAATTCAATTATCATTATTTAATTCAACATTTAAATATTATATATATATATATATATATATATATATATATATATATATATATATATATATATATAAAAGATCCGTATTAAATAAAAGGAATCTGATTTCAATTTAAAAAATTTAACAACCCTGGTTAACATGAATAAGGGGATATAAAAATATGTGTGCATATCTGGAACCTCTTTCTTTTTTTCTCTCTTTTTATTTTTGGAATGGGTCTCCACACTTTGTATTGTTTGGGGCACCGAGTCTAAATAACCCATTGTAATGTCTATTGTTTGGCACCTATTTTTTGATCAAGCTGAAATCAGATTAGGTTTAAAGAATCGACTATGAAACTAAAATGACGGACAGGATTCCATTTGAATCAGCGGGGAGGAATGCTCTTTTCTTGTTCCTTGGATACTCAAGAGAAGCTGCGTTTGCGAAGATCGAGAGATCGTAAGAGTGACGAGTTGGGAAGAAAGAGGGTATCTTGACAAAGAGTTTTGGTATTGATTTTTCGATAGAATCAATCTTCTGGATTCTCTGCACTCGACTCGGTTGGCAAGGATGGTGCACATGGCCGATGGCATTCATCATCCTCACTCCTGGCTAAATATCGGTTCTCGACTCCATTTTGTTTCGACGTAGACATTGGAGAAAATGGCAGAACCGACTCATCGTTCAATGCTTTATTGAAATAATCGCACTATTCCTTTGCGATTTCAGATGAAAGATAAGGAAACGCTCTCATTGATCACACACAAAGCAGACGCTGCCTTTGTCCACACTAATAATCATTCTTCATTATATATATATATATATATATATATATATATATATATATATATATATATATATAGTCATCCACATACAGACTGTTTCGCTGTTTCACAGCTCATCAGTGCGGCTAGACCAGTTAGACCGGAATCGAAACGCAACCGTCGAGCTGACAGTCGACGATGTTAACCCCCACGCCATCATGCGACACTGACTGAATGTAAGTTGTATCTCAATGTAAACATTGCAATTGCCTGAGCTCGAATTAGTGTTTACTTAATGAGCATTGCCTTTTTTACGCTAATGGCAGTTGGCGATACCCTTACAAACATAAACTCTACCCGGGGGGGAGCTTTATATAGTCATCCACATACAGACTGTTTCGCTGTTTCACAGCTCATCAGTGCGGCTAGACCAGTTAGTGCCTCAAGCCGGGATCGAAACGCAACCGTCGAGCTGACAGTCGGCGATATATATATATAGTAATTTAATAAATGTTCCCAATTTGTTTTATAAAACATCAATCTTTATTCATACAATTGTTTCTGCTAATTTTCAAAACACTTTTTTTTCTGAATAATAAATTCCAGATGTTTTCAAGTGAAATTTTTTCTCCAATCAAATTATCCCCCCCCCCCAAAAACAAACAAACAGAACCGTTAAAATCAAAATTGTTTTTTTCGTTTCACTTACTTACCCCTTTTTCCCCGAAGTAGACCAATGAAAAATATTCTAATTCTATCCTTAATTAAATGATAAAAAATAACATTAAAAGACAATCGAAAAAATGATGTGATCTTCTTTCATTAGTATTTTGATAAAAAGCATACACACAAAAATCGTATAAATAAAAACGTTTTAACTATATATATATATATATATATATATATATATATATATATATATATATATATATATTGTTAATAACACTAAAATTATACATTCCGAAAGCAATCAAAAATAATTAAAAATACTGGAAGCTATTCACATAAAAACACAACAATCTAAAATAAGCAACATCACATATGAAATCAATGGTAACATTTTAAAATGCTTAGCGTAATGCGATTTTGTTCTGTGGCGCCATCCAGCGTTGCTGAATTTAAATCGGCAACGACTTCCTGGAACAATGCGAAAAAGCGTTCTATGCGCGTTTCTCCGTCGTCTTTTTAAAATTATTTTCTTTCTCCGACTTTTTTGCTCATTTGCTTTTGACACCTGAGGATGATTCGACGAAGAATCGAAAACGTTCGTGAAACCTGTGAAACCTATGGAACATTTATTCATTTTATTTTTTATTTTAATACAATAAAGACCGTCAGAAAAATAAAAAATAAAATTTTAAAAGGGATAATTAAAAAGACGAATTCTGTTATTCGTAACAATGTTTGCATAAATGAGAAAATGCTGCCTAAATACACACACACACAATATATATATATATATATATATATATATATATATATATATATATATATATATATATATATATTAGGGTAGGTCGATTTTACACTTTTTTTTAAATATTAAAAAAAGGCACGTTCCGAAAGTTGTATATAGACCTATTAAATACTCATGCAAAAAATTAGATCAAAAACTTCAGCGGTTTTTTGAGCGTTTGGTATCAAAGATCGTAGACAAGAATATACTGAAAATTCCTCGTTTTTGCAAGATTTGCTTGAATATTGGTGTGAAAACCAAATAGTTTTAGCATTTAAAAGCAGGGAATGTCCTTTTATTTTATAAAAATGATATGAATTAAAGAAATCTTCAAATTGAAAATTTGCCCCCCCCCCCTCATTTTCAGTATCTGCTTTTGTAAACTACCTTTTAACGTTATGAATTAAACAGTAATATTTGAATACCTAAAAAAATGATTTTTTCTGTTATTAGTGAAAATATAACAAGCAAAGAAATAAGGAAAAACCTAACACTATTTTAATGAAGCTTAATATAGAGAGTCAAATTGCTCCATATAAGACCCCTTAGACAAAAATGCTGGTCTCAATTTCTGACTCAAAACTTTGGCTGTAATGTGTTGATGCCTTGCTTCAAAACCATATACAGTTTGTGAAGCTTCTGTTATTAACTTAACTGCCCGTTTCACACCCTGAGAATGTGAGGGCAAATCTGGCAAGTCAAGCTTGGTTCCATTCATCAACGATACTCGAAGTTCAGATTCAGTAAAATCTTCCGTCATTGGTGGTTCAAAAATGCCGCATAATTTTAAATCTATTAATTGTGTCCAATGTGTGGCATTAAAATTAATAGGTAGTATTCTTTTTAATCTTTTTCTGGTTGACTCCTCACTCCTGAAAGAACAAATTAATTAATTGAATTATTAAAAAATTCCAATCTGTACTGCTTTAATAATTATGGTGAAATTAGATAAAATCTTTAAAAATCATTCTATAAATTGGAATAAATAATTGAGTCAGAGATATATGAATAAATATTACTTACCAAAATTCTTTTTAAAGTTTCTTCTCTTACTTCAATCTCCTCAGATTTAACCATGGAATATAGAAAGTTTTCAGGCAGTAAACAAAATGTATTACCTTGTATATTTCTAAATGTGATATCTTGGATTTCCTGCGGCTTCTCCTTAATCCTCTGGGTCATATTAAAAATGTGCACTTACTGATTGTGGAATTTACTATTTCTTTTAATTTCAGACCAAAAAGTGGCATACACATTTACAATAACATTTACTACATAGTGTAGTTTTGTTGTGTGCCTTTGTGGGTATGCACCACGAGTCCATAAACACATAAGCCTGATGGCCAAAGTTAACCATCTTGCTTGGTTTAAAGGACCAATTTTCCAGGAGGCATATCTAGAGTCAACCTTACCTCTAGAAATACCTACTGTGTATTCATAAAGGAGTCTTTGGTCAGAACTAAGATCATGTATTTCATCAATTTTAAAAATTGACTCTAGAGGATTGCTAATAGTGGAAAATGATATTTGGGGTAAATCATATCAATCATTTGAGCATAATTTCCCCAGAGGGCTACTGAATGTTGTAGGGCCCTTTGCGCAACCATCTATGTTTTTAAAAAGGGCTCTGAAAGGTAGTTCATTATGATGCAAAGAGCAACCAATTGTGTGAAGAGTTTTAAAAAGTTTTTTTTCTAAAATTGCAACCATTCCACCATCGCAACTTGTGTTGGTATTAGTGTTGTCAACAAGTATAGCCTTGATACTGTTCTCACTGTGGAATTCATGCAAAACATCCACCACTTGATCTGCATGAACAGCACCTGTTGCACCACTATTCGGAAGAACTCTATGTGTCAGATATTTACTTTCACATGGTGTTTCTTTTGTAAAAGTTAAATGGTGTTCTGGTCCCTTAGTTTTTTTCATAATTCTCTGTCTATTTTCATCCACAATTTCCTTATACATCAATGTGTCCTTATCCATTCTCCCATCAACTCCAATACATATATTTTAGGTGGGGTAAAAACTCCTGGCTGAAATAGTTTTATTTATCTACCTCCAACAAGGTAAGATGTGACACAAGGTCAGGAAAGTGGGATTAGATAACCCTGCGCTATAGAGGTGAGCACTCTGGCCATTAAAAAATTGACTGGGCAGCCCCGTCGGCATTCCCCTGTAGGGGCGCCTCAGACAGTTAGCAATAAACTTACTCCTCCCCAAAGAGGAAAGGCAAAGCCTGGGAGGATGCACCTCCTAGAATTGCACAGGACGGACAAGCCCCAATAGACGGGCGTAAATCCAGACCCAAAGGCCCGGACGATACCGGTTTATTTGGTGGGGTAAAAAACCCTGGCTGAACTAGATTTTATTTATCTACCCCCAACAAGGTAAGATTGACAAAAGGTCAGGAAAGTGGGATGAGAAAGCCAGTGCTCGAGAGGTGAGCACTCTGGCCATTTAAAAATTGCCTGGGCAGCTTCGTCGGCATTCCCCGGTAGGGCCGCCTCAGACAGTAAGCAATAAACTTACTCCTCCCCAAAGAGGGAAGGCAAAACCTGGGAGATGCACCTCCTAGAACTGCACAGGACGGACAAGCCCCAATAGACGGGCGTGAATCCAGACCCAAAGGCCACGACGATACCGGTTTATTTGGTGGGGTAAAACCCCCTGGCTGAACTAGTTTTTATTTATCTAACTCCCACAAGGTAAGGTGTGACAAAAGGTCGGGAAAGTGGGATTAGATAAGCCAGCGCTCGACAATTCAATATATATGTGTGATAATTAAACAGACAATCAACACGGGAAGTCAAATTCGCCCGATGAATTTTCAACCGGTGAATACCATAAAAAATATCCAATAAATAAAACGCCTATGTAAACAAATAATTATTTATATATAACATTAAATATCATAGTGTTTTATTCCTTTTTAATTTGAATATGTACATTTAATTTCTTAAGAAAAATAATAATAAACTTTAAAATATTTATTATTAAGTAATGTATTACTTTTTTTGGTTAAAACCCGGGTTTAATTTAAGGCGACACATCTGCCGGTGAAATCTCGGCAGTGAGAAAAAATCTCGATTTATTTGATCTTAAAGTTGCAATGCTCAAATAAATACAAAATTTTGAAGAAAAATATTTCTTGTGGTAACTTTTGACATTATTTGGCAACTTTCTTCGAGTGCGATAATTTACAGTTTCAAAATCGACCTCCCCTAATATATATATATATGTGTGTGTGTGTGTGTGTTTGCTTAATTTTTTTTTTTACATATATATTATAATCCGGTAGATAATTTAAATAGCATTTTTAATATTAAAATCAAACTCCGAAAACCAACATTATCAATATGTGAAGAAGAGCAACTTTTATATTTAAAGCAGTTTCTAATCATGGTCATATAAATTTGAACGGTTAGAATGAAAATATCAAATATACAAAAATAATAGGGGTTCTGCTATGGAACCTTTTTTGAATTCTGATCTATATGGGTATTTAAGACATTTTTTATTTACCTCCTCTCTAGGAGGTTAGACACAAGGTCAAATGTGGAAAGCCAGCGAACTAGGATTAGCGCGCTCCGGCGTACGAAAAAATGCCTGGCAGCCCCGTCGGCATTTTACGGCATTTTACGGCAACGGCGCCTCAGGTGATTAGCAATAAACTCACCCCTTCTCAAAGAGAAGGTAAAGGGTGGGCCTCCTGAGACTGAACAGAACCATCCCAATAAAGTCACTGTCGGACTGATGTCGAGAACGTATGCCCGACTGGTAACAACACATCTACTCCGCATTAGCTAGTATGACCACCCTATATATATTTTTTAATATTAGTTTTTGTTTTACCCTTAAATGTTTTTTTTTCAAATATGACACATCCCAACAAAATGCCTATTTAATATTCGACAAAAATGTGTCAAACTGAAACCAATTTCCCACCTGCAACGAGCCTGTTGGCAAGTGTGAGTAGGTATTAGTATGATGTTGCATCAACACACCCGCTAAATAGGTAATCAGTATCTTCGATGTCACGGGTGAGTGTCATCGGTGTGCCATCTGCCTAATTCAAGGGCCTCAACTTTAAATCTGGTCATAATGACCAGATTTAAATGGTAAGTAAAAATCATTTTTATGATTCTCTAGTGTATCATGATTATTTAGATGCATATATTGTAGTGTTTTATTATACATGTAAAATGTGACGCCATTTGTTGCACATTTGCAACATCATTTATTTTTGTTCAATAAATATTTGTTTTTTTGTTCAAAAAATCATTGCTACTACTTTATATTACCCCGACGAAATGTTATTTACTTGATAACATTTTTTTCAAACCAATATAAATAATAATGCATTTAAGGGTTAATTTCCTAAAAGTTCATAGAAAATATCTGGCTTAAATCCCTTAGGGTTAAGAAAAAATGCTGAATGTGTCAAATTCTTGGTGGCCGGACAAAAGCGAATCGGACAAAAGCGAACCGGACAAAAGCGAACCGGACAAAAGCCCACCGGACAAAAGCCCACCGGATATTAAGTTTTGTTTATGTTAAAATACAATCGATTAGACACTGATTTGAAGATAATCGTTGCTCTTATTTACATGAGTTCACCCTAAAATATGTTTCTGATTTTCATGTGAAGTTCATGTTTTGCTTATCCTCAAAATATTTTATTTAGTCTTTCTATCCGGACATTGTTTTCTCCTCGAACCGATTGCGAATATATCCACTGGATGTAATTTAAAAGTCTGATGAGGCAAATCATAAAAGTTGTTCAAGTTTTATTCTGATATAATAATGATAATAAAATGATTTTTTTAAACATATGGATAAACATTAAGTGTTTATTATAATATTTTCAATTTTAATTAATTATGCCATAAAGTTTATAATCTATCGAATTATAACGTGAAAGCTCTGTTTAACATAACCTATTAACCATTGAGCTTATTTTTATCTGTACTATTTCAATATATCCTGGGAGATTCATAAGATCTAATTTGTTAATAAATAAATTTTGTATTAAGTGATTTTCTGGGAATGTTTTAGTTATTTAACTTAAATTTTTCATTAAAAAGATATATACACAAACAAATATATGATCGCCACCAGTCTTCTAATAGTATCCGTCCCACTACGAGTAAAATTAATTTCGCGAACTGTTTTGCACCACTTTTATGTTGCCTTACGAATATCAAAATGATATAATGGTACTAAACTCTGTGTCTAGAATATTTATTCTGATTCTGATCAAAATCCATCACATGATTTTGATTCTGACGTCTAGTAATTATGGTTTAAATTTAATGCAAATCTGAAATATTTGAATTTTCAAATGGGAGAGTGTGCCCATATTATGCTCCCTAAAACTCCTTTAGAATACTCCAAAGAAACTGAAATTTGGGGAATATTTATAATTGATGTCTAATACCTGTTAAAATTCTATAGAAATCGGATGGATCTGAATTTTCATGGAGAGTTTCAACCCCTATTTGTCGCCATTTGCATAAAACTAAATTAAACTAAACGTACAGATTAAATGGAAATTTATGAGCCGCCGCTCAATGCGTTATGATAAAATCTGTGATGCGAGACACTTTTGTTTATCTCCCAAACTGTAATGGCCGACTTTTCACTGCAAGGGCATATAACTCTCCCTTCTTCAGTTCAAGAGAAATAACTCAGTATTATTTTAATTTCATTAGTTTTATTTTAGGCTACGCGTAACAGAAAGATGGATAAAAGCATGAGTATTATGAATATTGGGAATGAAAACGTCACCATTTAGTAAGTGCTAAATCCAACAAAAATGTGTTGTGAATAAAGAGAAAAAAAACGATTGTACAGTGATGTGGAGGTAGAAATAGAAATAGAAATAGAAAAAAAGATAGAGAGAGAACACAGCACGAAACCAAGGATACTGAAACTGCCAGAACGCATATGATCTAACATTTCTTTACCCCATCCCTCAACGGGTGATACTACACAAAATGGTCGTGAAGTATCAAAGAGGATGGAAACGCCGAGGAAAGAGAGAGAGAGAGAGAGAGAGAGAGAGAGAGAGAGAGAGAAACATCAATACCGCTACTGGAAAGAGTCGAATAGTACTAGAATCTTAGGGACGCTTGTAACCACTCAGATTCTAGAGAAAATCAACGGCCGTTTTCAGCGAGAAAGCACTAGAAAACGACCGCTGCGATAACGCAAAATGATTTGCAATGGTTATTGAAAGAGTTGGAGAGTTCTTAAAATCTTAAGAGACTTGTCACTCAGACTCTAGGAAACACCACTTGTTATTACAAGTGAGCGATCACTAATAATGACTCGTGTGAAAACCCTTGGTGAGTAAATAATAATAATAATGATGATGATGATGATGATGATGATGATGATGATGATGATGATGATGATGATGATGATGACAATAATCACTCCGATCATACAAAAGACGGCAATGATTTAAACAACTGCAATCTTAAAGAAAATCCTAGAATGCAGAAACCAACCCACATAAGCTACGAACGGTAACAAGTAACATGGAAGTTACAATAGGAAGAAAACAAAACCACCGGAAGTACACCACCACACAAACCAAGTGACATAAAACTTAAAGAAATCTCATAAATTGCCCCCCACCCCTGCTGTAAAAAGTGATGGTACTAGCCTCGGCTGATACCACACAAAACAGTCGTGAAGGGTCAAGGAGGATGGGAGACCGAGGAGGGAAAGCACTAACTAGACCTCCACTGGAAGAGTGCAGAGAGTACTGGGACTTTTGGGAGGTTTATTGCCACCCAATTCCGAGAGGAGACCAATGGTCGTTACCAGCGAGAAATCAATGGTAGACAGCTATTGCGACACCGCAATATCATTTGCGGTGATTAACGAAAAGAGGTGGAGAGTATTGGAAATCTGGGGAGACTTGTTGTCACTCAGACTCCAGGGTACACCACCGGTTGTTGTCAGTGAGCAATCGCTGACGATGACTTGTGTGATAACTCCTATCTAGCACATAATAATAATAATAATAATAATAATAATAATAATAATAATAAACAGTAAATGCCGACTGTGTGGACAAAGAGACGAAACGATAAATCATATAATAAGTGAATGCAGCAAGCTAGCCCAAAAGGAATACAAGAACAGACATGACAGCGTGGGGAAAGAAGTACACCGGGAAATGTGCAAACAACTGAATTTCGAATATGCAAAAAAAAAACGGTACAAACACAAACCAGAAACTGTACTAGAAAACGAAAAACACAAAATCATATGGGATATGAATGTACAAACAGACAACCCCATAACAGCAAGGAGACCGGATATGATAATAATCAACAAGAAAGAAAAATTCTGCAAAATCGTAGACTTTGCCGTTCCAGCAAACCACAGAGTGAAGATCAAAGAGACGGAAAAAAGAAGCAAATATACTGAACTTGCCAGAGAACTAAAAGAAATATGGAACATGAAGAAAGTCAGTATAACACCAATAATCATAGGAGCACTAGGAACAGTCCCCCAAATCATGGAGAAAAGACTAGGAGAAATAGGAATCAAGGGGATACTGAAACCATACAAAGGACAGTAATGATCAAAACAGCTACAATCCTGAGAAATGTCCTCGAATGCAGAAACCAACCCACATAAGCAACGAATGGAGAACAAACACATGGAAGCACAAAAAAACAGAACCGGGGAAAATACAACCGCACGAGAGAGGCGCAAGAATAGGCTGACACCACGAAAATTATGGACAGAGTGTTGAGGAGGGAAAGCGCAAACCAGACCTCCACTGGAAGAGCGCGAACAGCTCTGGGACCTTGGGGAGGCTTGTTGCCACTCGGGCCCCAGAGGGGACCAATGGCCCTTATCAGCGGGAAATCGGTGGTAGGTGGTTGTTGCGATACCGCAAGGTCATCAGCGGTGATGAACGAAAAGAGGTGGAGCATACTGGAAGTCTGAGGAGACTTGTTGTCACTCAAACTCCAGGGAATACCACAGGTTGTTGGCAGTGGGCGATCACTGACGATGACCAGTGTGATAACTCCTAGTGAGTAAATAATAATAAGTAGTTAGACTGCATACTCCCGCCTGATACAGTAAGGATGGGTCATTACTTCACCATATTGTATGAAGTATTCCCGAAGTTATGCCACGGAAACGTTGATAACTCAAAAATTATTTATCTGATCAGGCTGAAATTTGGCATGGTGGTTATTGTTATCAAAGAGTACTAGATCCATACATCAAATTTGGACAATCGGAAGTATAAATTATGTCGAAATTTCGACAACGAACAAAATTTTTAAGGTCAAGATCAAAAGTCAAGGTTAAGATCATATAAAATGTGTAACTCCAATGGTTACAATAAAATGCGTTACAATAAAATGTGTAACTCCAATGGTTACAATAAAATGTGTTACAATAAAATGTGTAACTCCAATGGTTACAATAAAATGTGTTACAATAAAATGTGTAACTCCAATGGTTACAATAAAATGCGTTACAATAAAATGTGTAACTCCAATGGTTACAATAAAATATGTTACAATAAAATGTGTAACTCCAATGGTTACAATAAAATGCGTTACAATAAAATGTGTAACTCCAATGGTTACAATAAAATATGTTACAATAAAATGTGTAACTCCAATGGTTACAATAAAATGCGTTACAATAAAATCTGTAACTCCAATGGTTACAATAAAATATGTTACAATAAAATGTGTAACTCCAATGGTTACAATAAAATGCGTTACAATAAAATGTGTAACTCCAATGGTTACAATAAGTTCGACCATAAGTGATATTTTGATCAAATTTGGTTACGATTGGTCATGCGATATTGACGCAAACAAACATAAATAATGTCCGGTAGTATGTTTGCTTGCAATTTGTTCAGCTTTTCTTTTCTTTTTTATAACTATGGCGTATTCTGTTTTTGTTTTTCTTTTCGAGATTATTTTTCCCCAATCAAAAGGAAGTAACTCTGTATGGACAAATACAGAGTTATGTCCCTTTTATGGTGGCTACCATTTGTAAATAATTCGAACCCAGACAAAATATTTTCTAGAATTAATTAAATCGAATTACATTTTATTTCTTTTAACAACACGCCGCAATGACCAACAAATTGGTGAACCAGAATCAAATATTTATATTCTAAACAGAAACCTATGAATGACAAAGGGACTAACTTTACTTTATATATGACAATGATTTTTTATTATTAAATGTTGCAATATTGAAGTACTCTTTAACCAAAACTAAGATGGCGACACCAACTATGCATTTGTGGAGTACCTCTCGCCTAAGTTTTGAATAGAGAAGTAAAAATCTGTATAAACAACGTACCTGATCCCAGCTGACCTCTACACCTGCAATTTCCGCTTTCAACAGTGTTGTCTACTCGTAAGCAAAACAATAGTATTATATTTTCCCAAATCCTTTCTAACTTGTGTGAATTGATATTTTTTTGTTTTCCCAGAACATTGTCTCAAATATACACGAGTATATTTAATCACCCCTATTTCTTCGCAGGACTTCTCCCAGCGCATTGTCACATCTGGGTGTTGGGGCATACGAACTAAACAAAATATAAACAACATGAAGAATGAGTTTTCAAAGAAAAAGATGAAGACATAACTAAAAACAACAACATGTATATATACTCATATTCCCACACCAATTACTTTTAACTTTAGTCAACTATGCCTGTTCATATCCGCTGTCCGTTTCTTTCTTTTTATTCTCTCTTTTCCTTTCTCTTCTTCGACTCGTCCCCTCGCAAAACCCAGCATAAGATATCTCTTTACTTCTGTTTATACTTAGCCACCTATACGCACCTTTTCTATACACACTCACTACTTAAACTTTCACCAATCATCTTTCACACAGACACAACGTCCTACCTATTACCAACTGCACTTTCCTCACGCCCTCACACAAACTTTCGCCTGAAAGTCATCACTTCCAACTTGTATATTTAATCTGACTCTGTTCAATAAATGCTATTTTCAACAAAGTTTCATAACTGACACAAAATATCGAATCAAATGAAGCATGATTCTGCATTAATTTTTAGTTTGTTCTTTGAATTTTGTCTTATTTTTTATCTATATCCACACATATACTCATAGGTAAAAGTTTATGGAATGGTATTATGATATAGTTCAAGGGTTCATGTATAAGTTATGTACAGTAAGTCAATTGTTAATTAATATTTTTAAACTTTCATTTATAAATTTACCTAGCGTTGTCCAAAGAAAAAACAATAAATCTCCCCTTTATCCATAACTCCCCCTCTCTCTCTCTCTATCACCCTCTCTCTCTACCACACACTCTCTCGCTTTCTTAGGCAACTGAAACAAAATTGTTGGTGAATTACTACATAATAACATTTCAAAAATTGCTCTAAATATCGACCCGAAAAGAATTAATAATAAAAGTAAAGTTTGCCTGTATTTTCTCCGAGGCAATGCTGAAAAAGAATATATAAGCATTGTGGGTGTGTATTGTGTAATTTTTTTACATTTTTAACTGGACACACAGACAGCCAACTTTCATTTATATAATAAACTAAACCCTCCGGGCTTAGACAGTTTGTCTAATATATATATATATATATATATATATATATATATATATATATATATATGATAAAAAATGGAACTAATAATACAACGGAATGGAAAATGAAAAAGGGAAAACCAAAAATATTATTTATGTATTCATCAACGTTTCGTCTTTATTTCAAGACTTCCTCAGAATGATTGGTCTGAGGAAATAACACACAAGTACAAATATTTCAAATAGTTGCAGTAGGGGAAGAAAAGTCGATAAGCGGCCTTTTGAGTTTTTTCTCCTCCTACTGCTAATGTTTAAAATATTTGTACTTGTATATTATTTCTTCTGACCAATCATCCTGAGGAAGTTTTGGAATAAAGACGAAACGTTAATGAATACATAAATAATATATTTGGTTTTCCTTTTTTCATTTTCCACATATATATATATATATATATATATACATTGACGGAGGCACCGGGGGGGGGGCAGGGGGCTCAAGCCCCCCCCCCCATATTTTAATTTCACCCTCCCACTTTATGGTCATCAATAATGAAGTTATATATGCATGTGTTTTTTTAGAGCCCCCCCCCACTTTTATAACTGTCCCGCCGGCCCTGATATATATATACGGATCCAAATTCTAGTATATATTATATATTAAATAGTTTTTAACGCCAATACGTAGTGAAAGCAAAATAAATTGTTTTGAACTATTAAAAAAAATTCCAAAGCTATTCATTATTATTGCTTATGTTTGAATTCATGTTTAGAAACATTATGTAAATCATAAATCTATGACGTCACGGCAATATTTTAAGATCTACTCATAAGGAAATCTAAATAGCTCAGTTCGTAGAACATCGGGCTGAAGATCTCAAGGTGTCAGTTTCGGTTTCGATTCCAGTCATGGCATCCGCTTTATATGGTGGGAATGTATTATTTAGTATTAATGCAATATTTTACATTTCTAAAAGAAGTTAAGATATTTCTTTTAAAAAGTTTGACTGACGGACAGACAGACATACAGGCACACATTGAAAGTGCACCTTATATCATGACTGGATTGAAAGTGCACATTATATCATGACTGGATTGAAAGTGCACCTTATATCATGACTGGATTGAAAGTGCACCTTATATCATGACTGGATTGAAAGTGCACCTTATATCATGACTGGATTGTAAAATACCAGTTTGAGAGAAGACCGTTGTAATTTTTATTTTACTTTGTAAAAAGATCAACTTCCATTAAAAACTGGGGATGTATAATGCTTTCTGAATATCTGATCGTGTCTAAGGTGGGTTTTTTTTTCAGCGATAACTTTGCTGCCGATTAAGATAGCATCATATGGCGTCATGTTGGCTCTCACGTGGTACGTTTCTGTCTTTTTCCGTCGCCATTTCTTTTAATTGTGTTTTTTTTCAGATGGGAAAGAATTGATAATTATAAAGCGCAACTTAGTCTGTGGGGTTATTTATGACTGTTTTCTTTTCCTTTATCTCTTTCAGGATCCGCTGTTTGCACAAAATGAGATAATTTTCTCAATTTTTCAAGATGCATTTTTGGAGACATGTCTTACTTGTTTTGTATTTTTATCTCATTCGTTCTAAAGTATAAGATTTTAATTCTATAGAATAAACTACGAAATAAACAAACAAAGGCTGCCTGAAATCTATCTATTTCTTCCTTCTAACCCTCTATAAACATATATGTCAGCACTGTCTCAGCTACAGTGGTTTTGTTTACTTAACATTTGTCTATATGTAAACTCTTCCTCTTTATTTATCACACTAACTTTTTTATTCTCTCACTTGCTCACGTCATTATCCTCAACGCAGACCCAGCTACAGTTCTTTTAAAGCCATGGAGTTGTTTTCATTTCTAGAAATGAGAATGCAATTTAACTATATTAATTACAAGTTAATTTAAGAAATAAATAATTTAACTATATTAATTACAAGTTAATTTAAGAAATAAATAATTTAACTATATTAATTACAAGTTAATAATAATAAGTTAAAATGTATTTTGTATAACCTAATAGTAAACAAATTTAACTGTTTATTTGAAAGCTGACATAGAGAGATCAAAGTTCAACTTTATTAATGTCGTAAACATAATTTTTGAAGCAGTGAATCTTGAAAAATTGTCTGCTATTAAATTTTTTCCGGTTTTATGAGTGTCAGTAGTAGTAGATTTGAGTGTGAGGGTAAACGCTCATCCGCCTTCCTTTATTTATGACTAATTAAACATAAAATATTTTCCAGAGTTAATTATGAAATAATTAAAATCGGACGAAAATACAATTTTAATTTTTTAACAACACGGACCAATGTTTGCCTTATATGACTAACAGAACATATTTAATTGTGTACCTCGTGTAAAAAGATATAAATAAGAAAGATAGCGGATAAAACTGGTTTTATTTTTTATATGACAGTATCAAGCAATCTACACTGAACCAAAAAGGCATTTATCAGGTTTGCTAATTGTATCCTTTAAATAAGCAATACATTTTCTGTGTTTCCCAGCCCCGTAGAATAAAGTAACCATTTAGTTGAAGCGTATTACCCACGCAAATATGCGTGTCAATCAAAAATAGTGTGGTAGATAATATAATATAATATAACCCTATGTTTACTTTATATATAAATACAGTAGTTTTGTAAATAACTAATACATTTTTGTTGAGAAAAAGACGAACTATACAAGTAAAGAGAATATTTTAAATATCAAAATAGGTTAGGAAAAATGAATCTGGAGCAAAAAGTAGATCTGATATCACGAACGTTTTTGTTTTTAAGGGAGGTGGTGTCTGATCAACATTGCTGGGGAGCCATGAGGAAAAATACTGTTTTATTTAAACATAAACCCGTATTTTCCTCATGGCTTCCCGAAACAGTTTTCCATGGTAAACAACTGATTATCTCTACAAAAATATTAAGACTACAGTAAATTGTTGAGAGCTAACTAATACAGTGATTAGAAGAGATTACTTACTTACACGCAAGGGACTTTTCCAACGAAGGACTTGGGACCAAAAAAGTTCTTTATATATAGTTTAACAGGTTGAAAAAATTTAAGACATATATATATATATATATATATATATATATATATATATATATATATATATATATATATATATATATATATATATACTAGAGCAACATTGGTATCGTCGGTTTCAAATCATAACAAAGGGGACCTCTAGTAGGCCTCCTTTACCTGACTCTCTTCAGCTTCTGTTTATGTATGTTTCCCCGGTTCGCGCGTTGTCTTACTTTTTGACGATATTTTTATACTCTGCTTTTTTTTTCGTCATTTTTACCAATTCGGCATTTCTACCTGTAAATTCTACCGATATTTGCGTCATAGACTAGAAAAGAAGTTGTTTTTTTACTTTGATCTGTGAATTTATGTCGAGGTTATACTGATCGCCTCTTCCTCGCGTTTTTTAAATTTAAAAACTCAAAAATTTAAAATTCACAAAATTAGAATTAAAAAATTAAAAACAACACTACCGAACGGGGAACAGAAGGTGGATCAGAATTGGGAATTAATAATGTAATAGCCTATGATAAATTCTGGGGGAAAAAGAAAAAAAATACCCCGTGATAAGTAAACAAAAACCAGTCTAGCTTAGTACTTCAATGGAATGTGCTCCGGTGAACTTGCTGCTCTGATGCCCTCTCGACGTACATACACTTGACCAACCCGACAGCTAATTCCTATTCATCTACATAGAATGGTATCAAATTCATTTACACCTGTTTCCAGATGATGTTTATTTTCAAGGTGCAGTCTCATTTTTACCCAGGAAAACAATAATGGCTACAAATGAATCCTGTTCCGAAGAAAGACTCAATTCTACATTAAAATGCATATTAAATCAAAAAACGAAGATAAAACATAATGTAAAGCCATCATCTTAGTCAATTTGAAAACAAAATGTTGCTTTGTTCTGATGAAAGTCAGCGTTCATAATTTTTACGATTCACTTTATGACTTAAAATAAATGCCGCTTTGAAACAGCTGGAAACAACCATAATACTTTGGTGCATGCTCTTTATCTGGAACTTGGTTTGAAAAATGTTTTGAATTGACGAAATCTCTTTCTCTCTCTCTCAATCTCTCTCAATCTCTCTCTCTCTCTCTCTCTCTGTCAAATTTATATCGGAAGCCACAACATTAAAAGCCATAACTTGAACATGATGTTTTATTTTGAATGTCTCCTTAACCTTAGCTGTCAGTTTCGCGATAAATCTGTCATTTCTGCGGTTCAGAACAGCATCGACAGTGAATATCTTTTCATCTGAAATGATCATTACTATGGAGGGCTTTTTCTTGAACCATATAATAATTTTATTGAACCTTTCCAATGTCTTTTCCTTCATAGCTGTTGTCAAAAAGTGTTTTGGTGTTCTTGTGTAAGATTTTAACTTCAACTCATATTTTACTGCATTTCTAATGGTTTTGTTGTCTACCTCAAGTTTAATTGACATTTTTCTCATGGATTTGGTTGGATCCTTTAGGAGTTTGGATTTGAGAGCTTTAATAAAAGCTTTAGTACGTTTTTTGTTGAGTCCTCTACTTCAAGACTTCCACGTAATAGTTTTACTCGTAGCCGTCCTATTCTTTACATTAGAAACAGTTTTTATGGGCATTCCAACTATTCTCGAAATCTCCTTTGGTGTGACGAGTGCATTCAGCAAATCACAAAGTCTTTGGCGTTTGCTTTCCTGATTACTCTTATGGGCAATAGTTTCTTTAAAAAGTAAGAATAATAGTGTTAGGTATGAATATGGCATCAATATAAGCTAGGTTTCAAAACAATTGACTTAGTACCTGCTGGGAAAAAAAATAAATGTTTATTGTAAATTTTGCTTCCCCACTATATATATATATATATATATATATATATATATATATATATATATATATATATAGTCTCGGAAGTTTCTCAACCATTAAAACTATATTAAAAAAAAATAAAAATTATAGTCCCAAGTCTTCCAGTGGAAAATCACTCATGTAAGTCAATTTATTTTTTACAGTTATTATATTAGTTTATTTCTAACACTATTTTAAGGGATCATCAGTTGTTTACCATGAAAAACTGTTTCGGGAATTTAAAAACAAGACAGTATTTAATTTCATGGCTTCCCAGCAGAGTTGATCAGACCCCACTTCCCTTAAAAGACAAAACATAAATGTTCCTTATACTAAATCTACGCTGTTCGTCTGTCTAATCAAATTTATCCGTTACTTACAAAAATGTTGCTGCATTTTAAAGTGTTTGGACGAATCCATGACACTATTATTTAAGTGATTAATGTATTATTTTTAGTTTTATATATATATCAATTGACGCTATACATTAGTTTGATCTTCCATCGATACTTTCGGTTTCTCGGAAACACTGGAAACTAAAATGCAACCGATTTTTCAGTCAATGTTTTGACAGTGTCCTCACTATGATACTCTCTAGGAAAAATAGTCTACAGCTCGACTCAAATTAGGAGTCTGTATATATTTACATTCAAGTTATATATAATCTCTCGACTAGTAACTCATATACTCTTGCACAAGTAATGTAATAGTCTGGTTAATTCACCTATAACACTAAACTACACTATATATATAATCAATAATCATTTAATAATAAATATTTTTTTACTTATTAGCCACATGCATATACGTTTTATCTTTGCGGAATCATCAGTGTGGAGATAACTGAACACCCTAACCAATGCGGCCAACTAAAACATCTATGCTGAAAGAGGAGAACAAACTCTATTATGTGTTTTCAAGCGAACAGACACTAAGCTGTCTTACAGTGTTTGACAAATCACATGTACAGAAACTCGCATTTTTAGCTTGTATTAGACAGCTTATTACATATATATATATCATGGCCATCCCTACTACAGGCCAGGCAATCGTGCAACTGGGGTCTTTTACTGGGGGCCATGTGAATTTTCTTAAATATTCGATATAGAAGTTGCAAACTATATCATCAACTGGTGCGGATCCTTTTTTTCTTTTTAACCACAATATACAAGTAATGATCTTTTGACATAAGTACAAAATCTCTAAAAAAAATCCAACATTGAAATAAAAATTCTTCATTGAAATATGCATTTGCCTTTGTTTATTCAAAATTACCTGTCTCTTCATTTATAGGAATTTGTCAATTGTCAAATTTATCAATTAGCTCATTGTGGTTCTTATTTGGTATGTAAAACACATAAAAACATCAAACTAATCTCACAGAGGAATTTTACCTCTGTTTGCAACTTCTATATCGAATATTTAAGAAAATTCACATGGCCCCCAGTAAAAGACCCCAGTTGCACGATTGCCTGGCCTGTAGTAGGGATGGCCATGATATATATATATATATATATATATATATATATATATATATATATATATATATATATATATATATATATATATATATATAAGCAAGCTACATTGAACCAAAAAGGAGTTCGTCACGTTAGCTAATTGTATCCTTTAAATAAACAATTAATAATAATAATTAATGTTTCCTAGCTCCGTAGTATAAATTAACTTTTTATTTGAGGATTCTCATTTTTACCCATCAAGAAAATTAGATTTTCCTTGATACAAATGGGACTGCTCCCGAATCCCGCTCTGTAAAAAGGCACCGTTGCAAACACATTTTGTGTTATTTTGTATTATTGAAAATAAACACCACCTGGAAACAGCTGTAAAGGGATTTAAATACCATTGCGTGTACACATTATTTTGAATATGATTTGAAAATAAATAAAATCTTTGTAGACACACACACATAGGTGAAAATTAATCGAGGTGTTGTAATTCTACAGACAACAACCCGCCATTTACCAAGCCCTACAATAAACCCTCTTTGTAATTAGTGCACACTTTGAAGCAGCGTAGAGAGTATTCACAATGAAAAGGAGTGAGATTTATAATCAAGCTAATTGCGCAGCGAAGGCACACACGCTTTTGTCCCCTATAGAACCGCTTTTTCCTTTTTATTGATTTACGTATACAGATGCCGGGGCCCTGAATAGGCACGCCTTCGTTTCAATAACGAGTCTAACGTGATTCTAGGTCTTCTTCCCCCCCCCCCTCCTCTCCATCCGACCCGCACCTCATTATTATTCGACGCAACCCAATCTCAAAAGGAGACAGCACAAATACGATGTAGAATCGGCCAGCGTGATAGCGACAGCAACGGGCGCGGAGATAAGCAGAAGAAGAAAAAAAGATGGAGTGCGCGCGAGAAGGAGAAGGATTGGGAGTAGGGAGGGCAATGTTCGATGGAGGCTGGCAAGATCTGCGCCGCCGCAAACAGCGAGCAAGAAATCGATATTTGGGCGACACGACGCTGTACTAACAATAACTCTGACAGGCGGACAGAGGAAATGGTGGTGGTGGTGGTGGTGGTGGTGGTGGGGTGGTGGTGTAAGGTCGTGCAGGAGGAAGCCAACGTGACGTGTGCGTGCGGCGCCCAGCAACTAGACATCTTTCTACATCACGTTCCTCTTTCCTCCTTGTGCCAAGAAGATGAAAAATACGAGATGGCAATCGTTAAAGCAAAAAAAAAAAGAAAACAAACAAGAATAAAAAAAACAAACAAAACAAAGAAACGTAGAGAAAATTAGGTGAAGCTTCCCGCCAGGCGAAGTATATTGGAAAGCAGCCATGATTCAAGCTAATGGACGAACCGTCTCAGAAGATACAGTTAAAAGCGAGTCAATATTAAAACCTTATATACAACCGTTCATGCCGCTTGAGCGAAGACTGAAACAGAACACTAAATTTATTTCATGTCTTGCGCTCAATTCATGTCGAAGCTTAGTAGTTACCTAAATTGGCAATGTTATTGAGCGTAGTTTATTATTCATCTTCAATCACAATGGTATTGAGCTTAGTTTATTATTCATCTTCAATCACAATGGTATTGAGCTTAGTTTATTATTCATCTTCAATCACAATGGTATTGAGCTTAGTTTATTATTCATCTTCAATCACAATGTTATTGAGCTTAGTTTATTATTCATTCTCAATCACAATGGTATTGAGCGTAGTTTATTATTCATCTTCAATCACAATGGTATTGAGCTTAGTTTATTATTCATCTTCAATCACAATGGTATTGAGCTTAGTTTATTATTCATCTTCAATCACAATGGTATTGAGCTTAGTTTATTATTCATCTTCAATCACAATGTTATTGAGCTTAGTTTATTATTCATTCTCAATCACAATGGTATTGAGCGTAGTTTATTATTCATCTTCAATCACAATGGTATTGAGCTTAGTTTATTATTCATCTTCAATCACAATGTTATTGAGCTTAGTTTATTATTCATCTTCAATCACAATGGGATTGAGCTTAGTGTCCTCGTGTCCATATTTTATTGCCTCCCTACAATAGACAATACTGAACTTAGTATCGATTTATAATTACAATCATATTGAGTTGTGCATGCATCTAGAAAAACAGCGTTATTGAGTTTAGTGCCAATCTAAAATGGCAATGCTATTAAGTGCAGTGTCTATCTAAAAATGCAATACTACTGAGCGTAGTGTCTATCTAAAATTACAGCTCCATTCGTAGCAATATTTAGATGCGGCTGTGTCAAAATAAGGTTACACTCTGACATTTCCACGTAAGGCTAAAATTGCGTAGAGAGTCGAGTTTTTCATTAGAAGTCGAGTTAGAGCTACGTGTCCAGGCAGTTACGTCTCAGACAGGAAGTCGTTAGTGAGACGTGGCGAATGAGCAGATAAGATATTTAACTTTTTACTGAATCGTGAGAGAGAAAAAGAGAGAGAGAGAGAGAGGGAGAAAGAGTGGTCGGGTTTGGGGATAGCTGTTTCCGTAGCCTACGGGGATTGGGGTGGCTATAGCATGTGTGTATACATGAACACTTTAAACAATGAACAAAAATAAAACCAGACAAAATTTGTGAAATATCAAATGAATTAATGATGTTGATTATTGATAACGTTTACGATAGCTGATTTTAAAAAGAAGATGATGTCTACAGCCAGAGAAAAGGGGATGGGAAACACATTGCTGTGACGTGTCACCTAACAATCAAGACTCAAGATGTCTGCCTGAGAAGCCGCCATCCGGATAATCTGCTGCGATCAAAGAATTGCCCCTTGTAGTGCTACACATGGAGCTCAGTGTTTACCGAAAGCGACGATGCTACTGGTCTTAATGTGTATCTCAAATGACATTGCTATTGAGCTTAGCGTGTATTTAGAATAGAATGACAACATTATTGAGCCTAATATCCATCTAAAATTACAATGCTATTGAGCTTAGTATTTATTTATTGGGCTTAGTAAAATATTAAAATTACAATGGTTCTAAGATTAGTATGAATCTAAAATGACCGTCCTATTGGGCTTAGTGTTTATATATAATGACAATGTCACTGAGCTTAGTACCCATCCAAAATAATTTAGCTTAAGAGATATTTATATTTTAGAAGACTGTGACAATGCGGAAAAGAAAATGTCGGCACCTGGAAAACAGAAGAAAAAAAGAACGCCCCCCCCCAAAAAAAAATAAACCGGAAATACAATGTCTGGTGTTTTGTCACCTGTGGATAATACTTTTCTTTTATCACTTACTATTTCTTACTAAATTTATAGAGTGTAAACCGGTGTATTTGTAATATTTCATGGTAAAACCTCCGTATCAAAGTACCTGGGAAACGTATGCACAGTCGGAGGTGTTAGTTGTGCTAATATTGCAGCAAACAGGGTTCAGCAGTGATACGGGGAGTTAAGATTATGAGCAAAATACAACTAAGAATAATGTGTGTTCGTATGACAATGTTACTGAGCTTATTATATCTAAAATGACATTGCTCTTCGGTGTATTATTCTTATAAAATGATAGATATCAACTTAGTATTCATCTGAACTGGCAATGCTTATATGACTAGTTTTTAGTTAAAACTAGAAGTATACCCGTCCCATGGCAGGGAAAACTAATTCCTCGACTGGAATTGTTTTGCACCACTTTTAAGCTCCCTCACGAAGATTAAAATCAAAATATAATGATACTAAACATAATGTCTAGAATACTCATTAACATTTTGATCAAAATCCATTACATGATTTTAATTCTAGAAAATGTCTAAAATTGTAGACTTAAGCTTAAGGGGTCTTAAGAAGAAATTAAAATTCAGACAATCTTATTTAATTGGTGTCTAATGCCTATGGATAAAATTCAATGCAAATCTGAAATATTTGAATTTTACAAATAGGAAGCTGCCCCTATATTATGCCCTCTAAAATCCCTTTAAAATACGCCAAAGAAACTGAAATTTGGGGAATATTTATTAATTGATGTTTAATACCTATTATTAAAATTTCACAAAAATTGGAGTTATTTGAATTTTCACGAAGCGCTTCCACCCCTTATTTACAAACTTAAAATTAAACTAAATATATCCCACATTACGATTCCTTATGTCTAGCAGCTGTGTTTATAATGATTAGTCCAGGAGTAAATACTGTAAATACAAATACATAAACATATACACATACCTAACTTTATAAAAATAGAAATGACAATGTAAGTGAACATAGTTTTTATGCATAACATGAAAATGTTGATCTAAATAAACAATGACATTGAATATCTCAATACCGTTGAGTTGAGTTGAGTTGTAAAAAAAGTAACGTGTTCGACCATAGTCGAGGGCGAATCGAAAACTCCCTTTTCATTAGATACTACACCGAGATGTAGGGGGGGCACTCCATTCCCAAGAGTGCTCCACTTACCCTTGATCATCACCTTATAATGCTGAGTGTTTTTAGTCTTTGGTATGACACCACCGATGATTGAATCTTGGTATCCCGACCCATTAGCGAACACTTTAACCATTATGCCTAATGAGCTGTAGCATCTTATTTAAATAGAAATTTTGAGGTTGTCTGTAACCAAACGTACGTCTTTTTTTAATATTACGTTATAGTCTAAAAATGTTTTAATTCTTAAACTTTAAGAATTATGCTTTTATTTTAATCTTAATACTACGGACACACCTAGTTGGGTTTCATTGAATAATATTGTCATTATAATGTATTAACAAATGAAGTATTATATATATATATATATATATATATATATATATATATATATATATATATATATATATATATATGTGTGTGTGTGTGTGTGTGTGTGTGTGTGTGTGTGTTAAATGGGTTTAGGTAATGTGGAAAAAGCGGAGTAGCATACTAACTCTTTCTTTTTCTTTGTCTTTTCTTTTTCTTTTTCTTTTTTTCTCCCTATTTTTGTGTAAATTTTTTGTATTTGCTAATAAATTTATTTTCCAACTGATAATGATCACTAACTGACGATCGAAATATTTTGGCCTTACTTTAATGATGTGTTTGTGTCCTTATTTTTGTTAGTATGTTACTCCGCTTTTTCCACATTTCCTAAACCCATTTCACATTTTCAAACTCTCGTTTCATGTTAACTTCCCTCATATATATATATATATATATATATATATATATATATATATATATATATATATATATATATTATAGAAAGTGTGCTCATTGGTGTATATGAGGTGCTTATTGAGTGATAAAGTGACTAAATAAGAACTTAAGAAATAAAAATAAAAAATAAATATAGGAGTATATCAATCAGTAAGTAAGTACAAATTAACAAGAACATAAGTCAGTCGTGTAACTACATAACTTCGTCTGACAACATAAGGATTGGCCAAAATATTATCTTGGCTTTACTTCTCCATATTACATGAAGTATTCCCGAAGTTATGCCATGGCAACGTTGATAACTGAAAAACTATTTATCTAATTTAACTGAAATTTTGCATGGATGTTATTGTTATCAAATTTGGAAACCTCGGAAGTTGAAATTCTGTCAAATTTTCGACCTTCATCTATCTTTTCAAGCCAAGGTCATATAAATTGCGATACTTCATTGGCTACAATATGGCCCAAGTAGCGAATCTCTACGGTTAACAAAACCAAAATTATCGCCAAAAGATGTGACCTTTTTCCGTGAGCATGACCTTAACCTGTGACCTAGATATCCCATAATTAAGTCAGTTCTAAGTTAAACTATGTCTGATATTTTGAAACAGTTTGGTGACGATTGGTCAAGCGATGTGTATGCAAGGCTGTACAAAAACATACTGACAAACTCAACCGAAAACATAAGGTAATAAAGTTAAATAAAATGTTTCAGTTATCATTGGGGAGTGTTATTATTTTGGAGAAAACATCTCAATTATATAATGATGTTAAAAGTAGGATTGGAAAGTTTATATTAAATTTAGTACTTCTCCATTTTTTTTGTGGCGCTCTACTTGGTAACGACTTTTTATTATACGGTCCTAATCTGACTGATCCAAATATTAGTAGAGGTGAAGCCTTTTCGTCACACTTTGGTACGAAGAAAGGGGTGTGGGAGGAGGAAGAGGGAGATTGAGAAATAGAAGATGAAATAGAAGAGAAGAGAGAAGAATATTGAAAAAATAACTAGCGATATTTAAATGCGGGTGTGTGATAATAAAGTTAAAATTGAATATTCCACGTAAAGTTTGTTAAGCAAAAAGATGAAATTTTCCATTAGAAGTCAAGCTAGAGTTAGGGTTCCCATTTACTTGCCTCACTACGAGGGTCAAAATGCCTTAGCCTATAAAGACTTCTCCTTCAATAACCGAGGACAGAAAATACTAAGTGGAGCATCATAACAGATACTACACTTTGTTCCTAGTCAAAGGGGCAAGAGGGTATTGTGTCGGAATATTGTTTTATAGCAGAAAGTCAGTAGTGACACGTAGCGGATAAGCTGATTAGATCTTTCTCTTTTTTCTGAAAAATAAATTCTAAAGCATTGTTAAACCCCAAATGATTTTGTGCTGTTATTATTTATATAATTAATACGAAAATGGACAGAACAGCAACGAAGAAAAAGAATAGAAGAGAGGACAACCCGCTGCTACCTATCATCAAAGCAACAACACTCAAGATGTCTACGTGATGAGCCGCCGTCCGGATAATCTGCTAGGATTGAAGAAATTGGTTTCCGAAGTGCTACGACGAGAGCTCATATTATCAGCAACATCAAAATAAAAACAAGATATTCCTGCGTTGAAAACTATTTAAAAAGAAACGTAATCTCATCAACAATGTTCTAGATTCTATTAAAGACTTTTATTTATTTATAGCTGATATTTAGTTGAAGGAAGATGTATAAACAGTAAACAGTTTATAAAAAACAGTTATAAACTATTTACTGTTTATATATCTTCCTTCAAATAAATAGCAGTTATAACGAATAAATAATTGAAAATTAACAAAAATATATTAAAGTATAAATTACGAAATTGCTGTAACCTTGACAAATTCTAGTTAATACACTAGTTTAAAATACTGTGTAATTTACACAACGCCACCTAGTAAATGTTATAAACCCATAAATGGTAAATGCGAACGATTGCGTTTATAAACTAACAACTGGCTGGCATTCAGCGTTTCTTTTCCGGTGTTCAAGACCTATGCTTCCTTCACCATTATATGTAGTCTTAAAAAGATTCTTTAGATCTAGTTACCGGCTTTGTTTTGTTTTGTCGGTTTTGTTATTCCTTAGAAGGTAATCGATTATTCTTACTCGGCGTAGGATTCTTGAATTTAGACGAAGGCAAGAAAAGTTTAACTTGTACAATCGAATCACAGATAGGGAGAGAGAGAGAGAGAGAGAGAGAGAGAGAGAGGGAGTGAGTGTGTGTGTTCTTGCAGAAGAATGACTGCCTACCTCCGAATCTTCGAATCTCTGGTGAGATCAACTTTGCAGGTGAACGGATGGTTTTAGCAGATCTATTGAGACCTCACCATTTTATTTTTGTCTATACTTAAAATGTGGTCGAAAAAGATTAACCAGGGTTGTGTTCAACAGTAAACACATTAAAATTAAAATAATCAAAACGTTACAGAGCTTGCCCTAAATTTAGATTTCGTAAAACTGGTTCAAATAAATTCCACCAAACTTCGACACTTGTAAAAATCGCTATCATTTTAAATTCGAAAAAGTGTATTCCTTATCTTATATATAATTTCATTGTAAGTAATTTAGGTGATTAAAATATGATTCGTTAGGATTCAGGTTGACTTTTAAAAGCTGTTCTTGATGTTCCGATGACAGCCTGTTTCAGTGAGGAGTGACAATGATGTTCTGAACAGGGAATCGTCGTTCACAGCCAGCGGTGTGTACACTACAATAGTGGCCAGTCAAGCGACGATATTGAGGTTAGGGAAGTCTTTTATGTGATATTTTGTCACCAACCGCCAAAGTTTCCACATACTGTCTCTGGAGTAGTGCCGCGATTCAACAACTTTCTTCAGCACTCACTCATCGAGACTGAACAGCATCGAGAAAAGGCTGCATACTCTCCATCCTCAACACATTTGTCGATTTGTGCAGGCTTAGAGTAAGAAATTAACATTGTTAACTCCTCCTCTCCATGAGTCTTCCTCACTCATGAAGCTGATGGGATGGATACTTGGCACACCAAATGCACACAATATATGTGTTTAGAAATCTGCAGTGTATGTTATTTATTAGGATACTAGCAGGACCTGTGTTTTGGCGTTGCCCGGAAGAAATGTAACATGTAACATAATAATTTAAAAATATTAGTATTAAGAGTATTAATTCTGAAAAAAAATCAGTACAGAACCAATTTGACTGTAAGTAATTTAGGTGATTAAAATAGGATTTGTTACATAAGTATTTATTGTTTTAAAATAAAATAAAATAAGAAAATAAAAAAGATGTCTATACTTTTGCGTGACTGCCCCATCTCTATAGTTTTAAGTAGGAGCTAAAATGGTTAAATCCTATTGCAATCACCGGAATTATTTACACTGAAATGGGTTCGGCTGTCAAGTAGCACAAATAAGCAAATAGCAACCCCGTTCTAAAAAATGACGTAAGATACCATTCTAATACTATTCTTAATAAGAAGAACTACCGCACAAAAATCAACTGAGGCACGAAATATTCGTGAAGCTTTCTGCGGTCAGTGAAGGGGAATCCCTTCAAGACTGAGGCAATTGTTATTGTGTCCTAATTGAGTGGATATCTTTATTGAGCGCAGAAATTCTAATTTCCCTATTTTGTGTTCCTTTGAGAAAATTATGTCGATAACACCAATATGTTTTCATGGAATTTGTGGATAAAATAGTATTAATGCGCATTATTTAGCAAATAACTTTTTGCGTGTTTTTGGTTGCGTTTTATTTTACATATTTATTGTGAAATTATCCGGAATTGTGAATAATGATTGTCAGACCAAAAAAATTCTTAACCTTGCCACTAACAGTAACCCCTGGTGGAAACTACTCTCTTTCTTTCCCGGTTCGTTTGGAGGATGTGTTTGGTCACACGGACTTAGGGTTAGCGGTAGGTGTAAGGGAAAGTATATTTTGTAAGAAACAGACAATAAAACCAAACATTGTTCATTAAAAAAATGTTTTCCCAGTCAACAGCGGCGTTTGTTGCTGTCGGCCGGCAGTCTAAAGCAAATAGGTCACAAATGGATAGATAAAAAAAAAGAAAAAGTTTCTGACATATAGTTTAGGTGTATTTCCGTGAAAAACAAAACTATGGTGGATTTTGATTAATGATAGTAATACTTTTTAAATAGTCGGAAATATGCCCCACCCCTATAAAAAGAAAAGTAAAAGATTTGTTTTAGTTTTTGTTTCTATTCTACAGTAGCATTCGCTGGGAAAAAACATGTTTAGGTGTAACAGAAATAATACTAAAAGGCAACGGTGGCGTTTGTTGTAAAAGATAAGAAAAAAGATAAGAAAAAGGGTAAAAAAAGATGGGGAAAGAAATAAAAAAAAATATGTAGCCGCCATGTGTGATCTACTCGTCTGTCGGCCTGAGGTATAACGCAAATAGGACACAAATAGATAGGTAAAACAAGAAAATATTTCTGACAAATATCGCAGGTGTATATCCGGGGAAAAAAAATTATGGTGGATTTTGTTTTTCAAAGGTGGCGTTTTTTGTAAAAAATAAGAAAAAGAATTTTTTAAATGGAAGAAAGGCGGACAAACAAATTAAGTATTTACCCGCCATGTGCGATCTTCTCCTTTATGTGTTTCTGTTCGTTAATCGTATTCTTGCATTCTAGAAAAAGAAAAGCGTATAACGACGGGGAAAGTGAAAATAATCGGGATATAAAAACACAAACGGAAGTAATCGAATGTTCACGGCAGGGCTGGGAAAAGAAGGTTATGTTGTTATAGAAATTCGATATGGAGAAAAAACAGGAAATAAAGTTTTTTAAAATGTATGCGAACAGTAACGAATGCACCTGATAAGGAAGCAGCAGGTCATTCTGCAATTCTGGAATGTATAAAAAAACTCTCTGGAATAGCCAATCAAATCGTCCCAAAAGTAGAAGGGAGCGAACCGTATTTACGTGGTAAAAGTATAGCAGGAATAGTCAATAGCAAGTCAGAAAAAATGAAATAATGACGGCGGTATAAAAAATAAGGCTCTGGCCTGTCGACGCGTTGTTGCTTCGATCGATTTTGAAAAAATGCGATACCCACTCTGAACGCAGCTTTCACATTGACTAATTTTCGTCTAAAATTGTGAATCCACTGCTTTCTGATTATCTTACACTTCTCTGCTATCTCACACAACTTCAATTTTCGATCGGCCAAAACGAGTTTGTGAACTTTTTTTATGTTTTCGTATTTAAGTGAGCTGAGCATTCAGCCTCATTTGTGTTTGTATGCCGTTGTTTAAAGTCAGCATTAACTTAAATAAGTGTAACTTAAAAACTAATAATCCGACCGATATCAAATTTTAACACGTTCCATTTGAAGATTAGTACTTTATAAAAGTCATATGATTCTTTTATTGGCGCCATTTATGTGTCAGACCCAAAACTTATTGAATTATGTTATAGCTATTTCGATAACAAATATTAAACCAGGAACAATTAACCTAGTCATTTCGATAACAAATATTAAACCAGGAACAATTAACCTAGTCATTTCGATAACAAATATTAAACCAGGAACAATTAACCTAGTCATTTCGATAACAAATATTAAACCAGGAACAATTAACCTAGTCATTTCGATAACAAATATTAAACCAGGAACAATTAACCTAGTCATTTCGATAACAAATATTAAACCAGGAACAATTAACCTAGTCATTTCGATAACAAATATTAAACCAGGAACAATTAACCTAGTCATTTCGATAACAAATATTAAACAAGGAACAATTAACCTAGTCACTTGCTAATGGGTTCGACGAACTCTGCAAAGGTGATAGACTTGGTCGATATATATATATATATATATATATATATATATATATATATATATATATATATATATATATATATATATATATATATAAGCAATTATTTATGTACAATTGACTTTTTAGATACGGTAGGTCCTTATGACTTATGATATTGTACCTTTCGAAAACTTTCCTTAACATAAGCTTAGTTTAATATTACGAAACCAGCAGTGAACATATCACATACGCTTACTGTCAATGTCCCATCCTAGTCTTTTTCACTCGTTCTTTTTCGAAGTTGTTCACTTTGCCCATTCCCCTGTTTGTCTTTTCTCGACACTCTGTTTTTTTATCTAACGCATTTATGGACGCCTGTCGTCGAGTCACTTATTTAAATCTATATTTTATATTCTACATCCATACCCATATTGTCATCGTTGGTTCAATGTGTCTAGATAGGACTTGTGTTCAGAAGAAATAGAGGAAACTTATAGTATATTTGGACCATCCGTAACCACAGAAGTCTAATTTTCATACATAAATATGTGTAGGGTTATTATGAGACTGTGTTAGTTTTTAGGAGTGATGGAGAAACAGTATAGATTATTTGTACCATCCGTAGCTATAAATATCTGATTTTCATAAATAAACGAGTCTTGAGATTATTACTAGACCATGCTAGTTTTCAGGAGAGATGGAGAAAAATAATATGTTATTTTAGGCCATCTGTAACTATAGAAGTCTGGTTTTCATGAGTAAATCTTGTTTGCTAGATAGTGGGGAGTGCCAGAGACAGAGACAGAGACAGAGAGAGAGAGAGAGAAAGAGAGACAGAGAGAGAGAGAGAGAGAAAGAAAGAAAGAAAGAGTGACCCAAAGGGTCGGGGAGTGAAAGCGGAAGTCAGAAAAGGCGTCACTTCCGCTCGGGGCTTATTCTCTCTCTCGGCCACTAACCAGCAGATAGATAAGAGGTGAAGAACTCGAAGTTCTCGCCAGCTCGAGAAGAAGGGGGGGGGGGCATAGACGCAAATGACAAAAAATGAAAAGGTATCTCTCTAAGTAAAGTTCTTCATTCTCTCTCTCCCGTACAGACCATACAATATACTAGAATTGTTCTCGGCTAGACCGGTGTCGTCTTGTCCTTCGGGGCTTGATTCCGCCGGTCTGTGGGGTTGTCCAGTGCAGTTCTAGGAGGTCTACCCTCCCAGGCTTTGCCTCCCCTCTTTGGGGAGGAGTAAGTTTATTGCTTACTGCCTGAGGCGCCCCTACCGGGGAATGCCGACGTGGCTGCCCAAGCAATTTTTAATGGCCAGAGTGCTCACCTTCTCGGACGCTGGCTTTTCAAGTCCAACTTTCCCGACCCGATCTTGGGTCACATCTTACCTTGTGGGAGTAAGATAAAAATGGCCTTGTGCCTAACCCCCTGAAGAGGAGGTAAATAATACTAGAAGGTAAGCAGCGATGCAACACTTTTAAGGTCAATTATAAGACTGGGCTATTGTCCAGGAGAGCTAGAGAACAATTATATGCTATTTGGACCATCCGTAACTATAACAGTTTGATTTTCATGAATAAATGCCTGTGGGGACAATTATTATTATTAAACTGGGCTATTGTTCAGGAGAGATGAAATAATGTTATGGATTATTGTTAGTCAATCTATAACTATAACAATATGATTTGTAGGGACTTAGCTAACCGCTTAAGTTTTCTTTTTAAAATATGAATGAATATTTGTAGCAGTCATAAACACGAACATTTCTGTCACGGAGAGCAGTCCCTGTGAGATGGTTGGGTCATACGATAGCCAATAAACCTCTAGGGTGCATTAATTTTAACCGACTCTTAAATGACTACTTCCGACCCCTCAGAGAGCTTCATGACACCGCCTAAGTATAACGTCTCCTCTCGCCTGCTTTCGTCACCGACGCCGAGCGAGGCTATCGTCACTGAAGATATATTCCCCCAAAGAAGACTTTCGGCAGCCCACTAACTGTCTTACTTAATTCATTTATGCACTCTGACGCTTTCTTAACTTTCTCTAACCTACACCCAACGGTGTAGATCACTTAAATAAATACATATCGTTTTTGTTTATAAAAGGGCTTTGTTTTGCTTTCGTTCGACAACCGTTTTGTTGTACAAAACATCATAAGGTTTGGTCTTACAGCCCATGCGAAGATAAGCTCTTAAATATGTTGATTGTTGATAATGTTTTGTGTCCAGTTGATACCGTTTTAAAAATTGCATTTATAAATGGACATAATTCATAAGTTGTAACGGTATTTCTTCCACATTATCAATCAGCAGCATTTTGTGTCATTTATTTCACAGCGTAGAATAATAAAAAAAAAACACCAGCAAAACAGAACAAACAAAAAACTGCTATAATGATTGGTAGGTCGGCCAATCCTTGACCTTCTAAAACGGCACTTCTTTAAGAAGTCATTTCCTGAAAAATTAATTTCTCTTCCCCCCCCCCCTTCTTCTTCTTCTTCTTCTTCTTCTTCTTCTTCTTCTTCTACGGGGTCGTTGGTTGCGGTGCGGGATTGTCCTTATCGAAGTAATTCACCTAAGTGCACGAGCTTTCGAAATGAACTATGCCGACTCAGATCCTAACACATAACTCAATAAGTCCCGGGACTGATATATATAGAGAGAGATGGCGCCACTAATAAAACTTCATATGTTTGTTTTTTTAAGTTCTAATCTTCAAATATCACGTGTCAAAATTTACAGGTATTTAAGTAAAGCTACTATCGCAAAATTTCAAAACAATGGAAAAATCTGAATATTGTATTGTTGATAAAGCATAGCTTTTTGATGAAAAAAAAAAACAATGCCTTGATAAGAGAGTTGGCTACAACGAAGAAGTGATATCGGCAACTAAGGTGTCTTTTTTTAGGCCAACGATACATCGTTCTACAAAAAAAAAAGGCATCGAATTGTTAAATAAGCGTTGGGATCAGTATACCACCCTAGAAGATGATTATGTTGATAGAATAAAGTCGAATTTTATCTAAAAGTCGTTGGCTTATTAGTTAGACCCGAACGTTATCGGGTGATGTGTTATTGCATATATTGTATTCAGTTCCTTAGCTATGGTTATGACAGTGATTGATCTGAAATAATTAAGAGTTGATAATAGATATTTTCTTTCGGCGTGAAATGACCCGAAAATTGTTGACATGCCGTAAATGTCAAAATATCTTTCAGTATACAGCGTAGAATAAAAAACAAAAAAAATGTTCGGTCAATCCCCGACCTTCCGGAATGTCAGTTTTTCAAGAATCCTATCTACTTGACACCCCTCCACACACACACGAGGGTAGAGTTAGACACAAGTTCGTTTTTTTATGTTGAAGAAAATCCAGCCTCCCACCTCACACACCAACTGTTCTGTTCAAAGAATCCATTTTACTTGTCATAGAATAGGGTATTCTTCTAGTGCCGGTTTCTTAAAGAGAAATAATCAAAACTAAAATATAAATTCCTTTCTACGTGATTTGTTGAACACTATTAAGACGGTCGACTATGTTGTCCGCCTGAATTGACATAAATAGGGTTTATTTCTCTACTTGTCGCATAATAGTTAGAATTGGCCTCGTCGGTTTGAGCGCTCGGATTTGAGTTAAAGGTGACTCGTGTTCCGGGTTCGAATCGTGCGGCTGGTTTGAACAGTTAGCTCCACACTGAAGATTACGTTCGGATGAAACGTATACGTATTGTGGATAATTAAATATATTTAAATAATTAATATTTATATATATATATATATATATATATATATATATATATATATATATATATATATATGTGTGTGTAATAAATTTCTTTAAGTTCGTACAAAGTGTATATATGTGGTCGCGTGCACCACGAATAGAATATACACTGATGAAGCATTTTCGTAAATATTTTGATATTTTGTTTTATCAAACATATATATTTTCTGAATGGGCGAAAACAATTGTTTTATATTAAAGTGTTTTTCAAAATTTTATATATATATATATATATATATATATATATATATATATATATATATATATATATATCAGCAAAAATTGGATTTTAAGTCTTGATCGGGATAAATAAAAAATTACTTCAGTCAGATTTCTCCTTCGCTAACTGACGACAAACGATGAAGGTAGTATCAGAACAGATACTACACTTTGCTCCTAGCAAAAACCCCAAAGAAATCACATGTAGTAAGTAGTTAAATGCGTCAGTTGTTCAAGAGTCACTTGCTGAAAAATATTTTCTTCTTCATATACGGGTATGCGAGAATACTTTCCCAAGAGACAAAGGGCGAACTATGACAGTGTTTCATGAATTCTGTTGCAGACTTCATCAGTGGCTTGTGGCAAAATGTTGATGGGACTTGTGATCTTAGGAATGTTTATTGATTATAGGTCAT
The DNA here is from genome assembly GCA_963556195.1 of Sepiola atlantica. Taxonomy (NCBI): domain Eukaryota; kingdom Metazoa; phylum Mollusca; class Cephalopoda; order Sepiida; family Sepiolidae; genus Sepiola; species Sepiola atlantica. The sequence continues at coordinate 14,682,425 of OY744529.1, read as the reverse complement.
TTGGGTTATCCAAAGCTATAAAAGCCTGATTTTCATTTTTTTAAAAATGATTGTGTGAACATAATGTATTCGTCCTCTCTCTTTGCTGCCGCCATTTATTTTTTTAATTTTTAAAGGAGGAAAATGAAAAGACCTTTGGCATTTCTGATAAAAATATCAGTTGAATGTTTCTAATCTCTTCGGAGACTAAAGTACTTACGTATACTAAGAAAAAGATGTCTATTTTTAATCTTTTTGCAAAATCTACTTAGATTTCTTTTATTACCAGGCACAACCACACAGAGACTTAGACAGTTAAATCTTTTCTGGAGACGAGATTCGATTCACATTAAAAGATAAAATTATGTCTATCACGTTTTCTAAGCATTTCTTTTTTATTGTCAGTATCACTAGCCATTCGTCCCCATTCTACTTTCATTTTTCATGCTTTTAGTCTTTGCACTGAACTGTTACGTTTCCACTTACCGGTGCGTCTATAAATCATTATACACTCATGTCGTCGTCGGATATCCAGGTTCTTGCTTGTCTGTCAATATAACCAACTCGGACGCCGATGTTTATAAAAAAAGTTTATTACAACGAAAAAAAAAACAGTCACAGAAAACATTAAAGGGACGAGTAACTTACGTACGCGTGTGTGGAAGAGAGGGAACCCCCCCCACACACACACACACATATATATATATATATATATAGAGAGAGAGAGAGAGAGAGAGAGAGAAAGAGAGAGAGAGAAAGAAAGAGAGAGAGAGAGAGAGATAGATGATGGATGATTCGTTCCGCTACACATAGTAACATTGTTCGCGCCCCCCCCCCCCCATTGGTGACCTTACTCCGTACATATTTTTCCTGATTCAAGTCTTGCCAGCTAGGAGAAAGAAAATCTCCGTCTGGATACTACGTGGTTTCAGTAACATCCGTTCTGGGGCCACATCTGACACCTAAGGTGTCCCTCAAACTGTACATCCAAACAACGGCCTTCGTTATGTCACATTATAACGGCCGATCGGAACTAATCTGATGACAGACCGAGACATATTTGAGTCAGCTAAATGAAGATGTTGTTTCTAAGTAGTTACAGATATAGCCTTTTGAAGACCGATTTTCAAAATAGCTGCCACAAATAAAGTTAGAGTCGATATATAGGAACATTGACCGATTTTCAAAATGGCTGCCACAACTAAAGTTACAGTCGATATATAGGAATATGGACCGATTTTCAAAATGGCTGCCACAAATAAAGTTACAGTCGATGTATAGGAACATTGACCGATTTTACAAAATGGCTGCCACAAATAAAGTTACAGTCGATATATAGGAACATGGACCGATTTTCAAAATGGCTGCCACAAATAAAGTTACAGTCGATGTATAGGAACATTGACCGATTTTACAAAATGGCTGCCACAAATAAAGTTACAGTCGATATATAGGAATATGGACCGATTTTCAAAATGGCTGCCACAAATAAAGTTACAATCTATATATAGGAATATAGACCGATTTTCAAAATGGCTGCCACAAATAAAGTTACAGTCGATATATAGGAACATGGACCGATTTTCAAAATGGCTGCCACAAATAAAGTTACAGTCGATGTATAGGAACATTGACCGATTTTCAAAATGGTTGCCACAACTAAAGTTAGAGTCGATATATAGGAATATGGACCGATTTTCAAAATGGCTACCACAAATAAAGTTACAATCTATATATAGGAACATAGACCGATTTTCAAAATGGCTGCCACAAATAAAGGTACAGTCGATATATAAGAATATGGACCGATTTTCAAAATGGCTACCACGAATAAAGTTACAATCTATATATAGGAACATAGACCGATTTTCAAAATGGCTGCCACAAATAAAGTTACAGTCGATATATAGGAACATGGACCGATATTCAAAATGGCTGCCACAAATAAAGTTACAGTCGATATATAGGAACATGGACCGATTTTCAAAATGGCTGCCACAAATAAAGTTACAGTCGATATATAGGAACATAGACCGATTTTCAAAATGGCTGCCACAAATAAAGTTACAGTCGATATATCGGAACATGGACTGATTTGCAAAATGGCTGCCACAAATAAAGTTACAGTCGATATATAGGAACATTGACCGATTTTCAAAATGGCTGCCACAAATAAAGTTACAGTCGATATATAGGAACATGGACCGATTTTCAAAATGGCTGCCACAAATAAAGTTACAGTCGATATATAGGAACATGGACCGATTTTCAAAATGGCTGCCACAAATAAAGTTACAGTCGATATATAGGAACATAGGCCGATTTTCAAAATGGCTGCCACAAATAAAGTTACAGTCGATATATCGGAACATGGACTGATTTGTTAAATGGCTGCCACAAATAAAGTTACAGTCGATATATAGGAACATTGACCGATTTTCAAAATGGCTGCCACAAATAAAGTTACAGTCGATATATAGGAACATTGACCGATTTTCAAAATGGCTGCCACAAATAAAGTTACAGTCGATATATAGGAACATTGACCGATTTTCAAAATGGCTGCCACAAATAAAGTTACAGTCGATATATAGGAACATGGACCGATTTTCAAAATGGCTGCCACAAATAAAGTTACAGTCGATATATAGGAATATGGACCGATTTTCAAAATGGCTGCCACAAATAAAGTTACAGTCGATATATCGGAACATGGACTGATTTGCAAAATGGCTGCCACAAATAAAGTTACAGTCGATATATAGGAACATTGACCGATTTTCAAAATGGCTGCCACAAATAAAGTTACAGTCGATATATAGGTTCATTGACCGATTTTCAAAATGGCTGCCACAAATAAAGTTACAGTCGATATATAGGTACATGGACCGATTTTCAAAATGACTGCCACAAATAAAGTTACAGTCGATATATAGGAACATTGACCGATTTTCAAAATGGCTGCCACAAATATAGTTACAGTCGATATATAGGAACATTGACCGATTTTCAAAATGACTGCCACAAATAAAATTACAGTCGATATATAGGAACATGGACCGATTTGCAAAATGGCTGCCACAAATAAAGTTACAGTCGATATATAGGAACATGGACCGATTTTCAAAATGGCTGCCACAAATAAAGTTACAGTCGATATATAGGAACATTGACCGATTTTCAAAATGACTGCCACAAATAAAATTACAGTCGATATATCGGAACATGGACTGATTTGCAAAATGGCTGCCACAAATAAAGTTACAGTCGATATATAGGAACATGGACCGATGTTCAAAATGGCTGCCACAAATAAAGTTACAGTCGATATATAGGAACATAGACCGATTTTCAAAATGGCTGCCACAAATAAAGTTACAGTCGATATATAGGTACATGGACCGATTTTCAAAATGGCTGCCACAAATAAAGTTACAGTCGATATATAGGTACATGGACCGATTTTCAAAATGGCTGCCACAAATAAAGTTACAGTCGATATATAGGAACATGGACCGATTTTCAAAATGGCTGCCACAAATAAAGTTACAGTCGATATATAGGAACATGGACCGATTTTCAAAATGGCTACCACAAATAAAGTTACAGTCGATATATAGGAACATGGACCGATTTTCAAAATGGCTGCCACAAATAAAGTTACAGTCGATATATAGGAACATGGACCGATTTTCAAAATGGCTGCCACAAATAAAGTTACAGTCGATATATAGGAACATGGACCGATTTTCAAAATGGCTGCCACAAATAAAGTTACAATCGATATATAGGTTCATTGACCGATTTTCAAAATGGCTGCCACAAATAAAGTTACAGTCGATATATAGGTACATGGACCGATTTTCAAAATGGCTGCCACAAATAAAGTTACAGTCGATATATAGGAACATGGACCGATTTTCAAAATGGCTGCCACAAATAAAGTTACAGTCGATATATAGGAACATGGACCGATTTTCAAAATGGCTACCACAAATAAAGTTACAGTCGATATATAGGAACATGGACCGATTTTCAAAATGGCTGCCACAAATAAAATTACAGTCGATATATCGGAACATAAGACCGATTTTCAAAATGGCTGCCACAAATAAAGTTACAGTCGATATATAGGAACATGGACCGATTTTCAAAATGGCTGCCACAAATAAAGTTACAGTCGATATATAGGAACATGGACCGATTTTCAAAATGGCTGCCACAAATAAAGTTACAGTCGATATATAGGAACATGGACCGATTTTCAAAATGGCTGCCACAAATAAAGTTACAGTCGATATATAGGAACATGGACCGATTTTCAAAATGGCTGCCACAAATAAAGTTACAGTCGATATATAGGAACATGGACCGATTTTCAAAATGGCTGCCACAAATAAAGTTACAGTCGATATATAGGTACATTGACCGATTTTCAAAATGGCTGCCACAAATAAAGTTACAGTCGATATATAGGAACATTGACCGATTTTCAAAATGACTGCCACAAATAAAATTACAGTCGATATATAGGAACATGGACCGATTTTCAAAATGGCTACCACAAATAAAGTTACAGTCGATATATAGGAACATGGACCGATTTTCAAAATGGCTGCCACAAATAAAGTTACAGTCGATATATAGGAACATGGACCGATTTTCAAAATGGCTGCCACAAATAAAGTTACAGTCGATATATAGGTACATGGACCGATTTTCAAAATGGCTGCCACAAATAAAGTTACAGTCGATATATAGGTACATGGACCGATTTTCAAAATGGCTGCCACAAATAAAGTTACAGTCGATATATAGGAACATGGACCGATTTTCAAAATGGCTGCCACAAATAAAGTTACAGTCGATATATAGGAACATGGACCGATTTTCAAAATGGCTACCACAAATAAAGTTACAGTCGATATATAGGAACATGGACCGATTTTCAAAATGGCTGCCACAAATAAAGTTACAGTCGATATATAGGAACATGGACCGATTTGCAAAATGGCTGCCACAAATAAAGTTACAGTCGATATATAGGAACATGGACCGATTTTCAAAATGGCTGCCACAAATAAAGTTACAATCGATATATAGGTTCATTGACCGATTTTCAAAATGGCTGCCACAAATAAAGTTACAGTCGATATATAGGTACATGGACCGATTTTCAAAATGGCTGCCACAAATAAAGTTACAGTCGATATATAGGAACATGGACCGATTTTCAAAATGGCTGCCACAAATAAAGTTACAGTCGATATATAGGAACATGGACCGATTTTCAAAATGGCTACCACAAATAAAGTTACAGTCGATATATAGGAACATGGACCGATTTTCAAAATGGCTGCCACAAATAAAGTTACAGTCGATATATAGGAACATGGACCGATTTTCAAAATAGCTGCCACAAATAAAGTTACAGTCGATATATAGGAACATAAGACCGATTTTCAAAATGGCTGCCACAAATAAAGTTACAGTCGATATATAGGAACATGGACCGATTTTCAAAATGGCTGCCACAAATAAAGTTACAGTCGATATATAGGAACATGGACCGATTTTCAAAATGGCTGCCACAAATAAAGTTACAGTCGATATATAGGAACATGGACCGATTTTCAAAATGGCTACCACAAATAAAGTTACAGTCGATATATAGGAACATGGACCGATTTTCAAAATGGCTGCCACAAATAAAGTTACAGTCGATATATAGGAACATGGACCGATTTTCAAAATGGCTACCACAAATAAAGTTACAGTCGATATATAGGAACATGGACCGATTTTCAAAATGGCTGCCACAAATAAAGTTACAGTCGATATATAGGAACATGGACCGATTTTCAAAATGGCTACCACAAATAAAGTTACAGTCGATATATAGGAACATGGACCGATTTTCAAAATGGCTGCCACAAATAAAGTTACAGTCGATATATAGGAACATGGACCGATTTTCAAAATGGCTGCCACAAATAAAGTTACAGTCGATATATAGGAACATGGACCGATTTTCAAAATGGCTACCACAAATAAAGTTAGAGTCGATATATAGGAACATTGACCGATTTTCAAAATGGCTGCCACAAATAAAGTTACAGTCGATATATAGGAACATAGACCGATTTTCAAAATGGCTGCCACAAATAAAGTTACAGTCGATATATAGGAACATGGACCGATTTTCAAAATGGCTGCCACAAATAAAGTTATAGTCGATATATAGGAACATGGACCGATTTTCAAAATGGCTACCACAAATAAAGTTACAGTCGATATATAGGAACATGAACCGATTTTCAAAATGGCTACCACAAATAAAGTTACAGTCGATATATAGGAACATGGACCGATTTTCAAAATGGCTGCTACAAATGAAGTTAGAGTCGATATATAGGAACATGGACCGATTTTCAAAATGGCTGCCACAAATAAAAATTACAGTCGATATATAGAACAAGGAAGGTGCTCGACTGAGATTCAGTCTCTGGTTCTTCCCTGTAAAACTCACTACTCGACATTTCTAACACAACTATAGAGAACTTTTCTTTCACCTTCGCGGTCTTAACATCAAACAGAATTTCTATGAACAGGTTTTCTTTCCAAGAACTTCTCATCAATGGAACACGTTGCCACAAGATTGTTTCCTTAAGGGATACAACATAGTCATCTTCAAATCAAGTGTCAATAAACACTTGTCATAAAACGTTCTCATGAGTCATAAATTTTTATTCATTCCGTTCATTATTTTCAATCCTCTCATAATAAGATCATTCAATTGAGAATCTATACATTTCATTAACTCTTATCTTTGAATCGCTTTTAGCCATAATCATTTCATGCAGACTGTTGCTCCACAATAACAAATAGAAAAGTTGCTATACATTTTCATAAATCATATTTGTTTTTGTGGGAGTCAAGGACATCGAGGAATACGTTTTGCCTCCATTATTAGTCATTACGGGCCTTTTGGGACGCCAGCTTAACTTGAAGTCACGTAGTTCAAGAATAAGTTTAATTAGCTACGTAGAATTTTTATTTAAAAAAAAAAAGCATGCATGAAAGGCTTAATAAGTGGCCACTCATTAATAAATAAACTAAACTAACAGGTACCCCCGGTCGTTGCTCATGAATGAACATGACTCCTGTGTAACCTATGTGTAACTCCGTTCCCTACACTAGAAAGCGATAAATAGATTTTAAGATTTCAGAATATATATATACATATATATATATATATATATATATACATATATATATATATATATATACATATATATATATATATATATATATATATATATACATATATATATACATATACATATATATATACATATACATATATATATATATATACATATATATATATATATATACATATATATATATACATATATATATATATATACATATATATATATATATATACATATATATATATATATACATATATATACATATATATATATATATATATATACATATATATATACATATATATATACATATATATATATATATATATATACATATATATATATATATATACATATATATATATATACATATATATATATATACATATATATATATACATATATATATATATATACATATATATATATATATATACATATATATATATATACATATATATATATATATATATACATATATATATATATATATATACATATATATATATATATATACATATATATATATACATATATATATATATACATATATATATATATACATATATATATATATACATATATATATATATATACATATATATATATATATACATATATATATATATATATATATATACATATATATATATATATATATATATATACATATATATATATACATATATATATATATATACATATATATATATATACATATATATATATATACATATATATATATATATACATATATATATACATATATATATATATATATACATATATATATATATATACATATATATATACATATATATATATATACACATATATATATATATACATATATATATATATATACATATATATATATATACATATATATATATATATATATATATATATACAATGAACTGTCCCTTACAGAAATAAATCGGAAGTATGATTTGCATAATGATTTTAAAGTGAATATTTTAATAATTGTTCGATATAATTGTATCTTATTCATAAGAGAGTAAAACTCCGCTATCTTTCTCTTAATAACACGATAAAAACTAAAATATTAATCTTAGCTACATAGTGAAAACGAGCAATGAGATAGAAAATGAATATCGTTTTCATGACACGGACCAATTTGTGGCTAACATGAATGACGAAACAGAATGTTATGTAGCGTTTATTCATTAAACTATTCCGGTCAATGAAATAGGAAAAACTTTCACTTTATTTTATATATAAATATATATATATATATTTTTGGCAAAAAAAAAAAACACACTCCAACGAGTGGTAGTATTTATTTTATTCTGAGGATGAGGGATTCCCTCGAAAATTAAAAAAATAATAATAATGAAAAGGACACACTCCAACCCTACACCACGGTCACGATACACTGGTAAATAAAAAATAAAAAATAAAAAAAAATTTGAAAATTATCGACTTTTCAATATTGTCACTTTGTTTTGTTTTTACGATTCCACGTGTCGTATGTGTCACTTTAACAACGCATTGCTATCGCCTTCAAAAATAATATTATTCTTATATATATATATATATATATATATATATATATATATATATATATATATATATATATATATATATGAAAAGTTTTTAAAAGAAACATATATGTATGTGGATAGATAAAAATACAATTTATTATAAAATATTTAATTGCTTCCTTCAAAGGTAAAACACCCCGTAGAGAAAATATGAATAGATTCTGATTTAAGTAATATTGCAAAAGTTCCCTCTCATTACCAGGTAAGATGAATACTCTGAGGAATCTTGAAATTGATATATTTATTTTTAATTTCGTAAGGTTAAAATAGTGGTCGTTAGATAGAAGTAAAAGGCGACTTTAGTCCGATGTTCGAACCCAGCGAGCAGTGGTATAACTTTATCTAGCAGCACTGATGAGTCTTATAAAGACGAAACATGTATGTGAATAAATAAAAAAATATTTATATATATATATATATATATATATATATATATATATATATATATATATATGAATGAGAAGAGAAAAATGAGGGTAATCCGTCGTAATGGGAAATGAAAAAGGAAAAACCAAAAGATGTTTATTTTTTATGTATTCATCAACGTTTCGTCTTTATTTGTAAGACTTCCTCAGGATTATAATTTTAAGAAAACTGTCATGCAAGTATATAGAAATATTGGGTTGACATGATGGGTTAATGAGAAGAAGTAGTAGCCACTACTAGGAGCGCAGGACCAAGATCCCAACCACCGACTTCTCTCAGCCCGGACCTCGGTCCTGCGCTCCCAGTAGTGGCTACTACTTCTTCTCATTAACCCATCATGTCAACCCAATATGTCTATGTACTGGCATGACATTTTTTTTTTAATTATCATCCTGAGGAAGTCTTACAAATAAAGACGAAACGTTGATGAATACATCAAAAAATATCTTTTGGTTTTTCCTTTTTCATATATATATATATACATAGTAAAGGGTGTGGTATTCTATGCTCGTGTTGTTCGAGCCATAGACTCACCCAAGCGTGTTATATAAATTGTGAATTACCCTCTCTTTTTGTAGCTGAGAGTCGTTTGGCTAAATAAAGCTAAGTATTTCTTAGTTTCATTTTGATTGCTCATGACACATTAGCTTTTTAAAAATTACATTTTGGGATATAGCATCGAATTCATTTCTAACATAGTTTAATGGTTCATTTTAATATAGTAGTGTAAAATAGTTATAGAGTTCACTCCCCATTCTCCTCTTTCTCCAACAACAACAACAACAATAAAACAAACTAAAAAAAAAAGACAAGGAGAAATTGGAATCAAAAGAAAGATTGAGAATATGCAATTATAAAAAGCAGTAAAAATCTTAAGGAAAATCCTCGAATGCGGAAACCCACCTACATAAACTACGAACGATAACCAACCAAACGCAAGTTGAAATGGAAATAAAACAAAAACATAGAAAATACATCATACGAGCCCAAGGAAACTGAAACTGCCAGAAATTCCATAAACTACCGCTTTCCCCAAAATACATACAACCACACAAACACACACATACACGCGACCGCATATAATGACATCAGCCTCGGACCGTACAACACAAAAGGATTACGAAGTGACAAGGAGGATGGAAAGACTGAAGAAGAAGAACACGAAATCAATGGTAAACGGCTGTTGCGATAACGCAAATGATTTGTATTGTCACTAAGACTCTAGGGAACACCACTGGTGATTATCATTAATTATTAGCAATCACTAATGTTTACTTGTGTGAAATGAGGAAATTATAATAATGTGATAACTAGTAATAGCTATGAGGATGACGAAAATAGCCGTCTTTGTTACGAAAGTGAGCTGTACACATATGCATGAGAGAATAGAATGTAGATCTGGGTAACATTGGGGATTCAAGATTGAATTTACTTTGACAGGTTGTGATTTGTGAAAATCGGTTGGTGCATCTGTAAAATAAATATTGTGTTTTGTTAGAAAGGAACGTGTTAAAACAAAAACAGATTTTGATAGGCATGGTCAGCTGACCGGATATCCAAAGGACGTACTGTGCTTTTCTTTTCCGCTGAGGCTCCGATAGTAAGACCACTATATATAATGACATGAGTGTGATAGTAAGGTAATGTCAACATACATCAGCAATAAAAGTTTACAATGTAAAATCTTTTAGCTTCGAGTCTTTATTACTGAGCAAACCTGCTGAAGAAAATCCTCCTAAAAATGGTAGACGAATTCAACAGCCGAAGCCACCAAGTGCAGTTTTCAGTTTTATGTAATGGGGAAGCTCGATTCGTTACAAGCGAATCCCCTCGACGAAAATAATGGCTTCGTGCCCATAACTATAAGAAAATTTTTACAGCCTTAGAAACCACTTAAGAAGATACGAACCGCGACACGTATTTGGCGGCACAACGCTACAAATATAATTAGATGTATTTATGGGTAAGTTTAATAATTTTAATGTTAGTGCTGTCGACTTGTTTTTTTCTCGTAGTATTTGAAATCAGCGTAACCTATTCGACAGTGCGTGAAGTTTTCAAGTAGGTAACTCACGCACTGTCATATAATGAAGTATTTAATAGTTGAATACATGGAAGTTATGTTTTAGTTTCTTTTTTAGTGTAGGAAATGGATAAGCCGGTAGTAACCCTGAAGCAGCTTTTTACATACGTCCGTTCGTTATAGTCGCCATAGAAGAAAGGAAAAGAAGAGAATAATTGCATTTTTTCAAACAATTTCTGAAGGGATAATTGACATAGCGACGGGCCTGGGATTGGCCTAGCTTCTAACTACATTCCATGAAAAATGCCAAATTTTTACAATTTTATTGTAATTAAGGGGATGACTACATATCAACCAAACCATGTCATTATCACATAACTACAGTATAAATCTCTATGCATGAGTGGATGAAGTGTGTGAGGTGCGCTGAAAAAAACTTCCTACCAGTAAAATACATAGCCCTGTTGTGCTCGCATACCCTTAATGACAATAAAAGTGTAAAAATTTGGGAATTTCCTTGCTTTTGTACATTTAGTGGTTATGAGTTTTCATCTTAACCCTATTAAGGGCATATGATTTCAGTATACTGGCATTTTTCATGAAATGCCACTACTTTTGTAAAGGCTATGCCTTAATAGAATGCCTTCTCATAACTGATATAGTTGGTAGTTTGACTAATCAAGGTATATGGTAAACTGAAATTAAAATGCCATCAACTAGACACTAGAACCTTTATCTTTGCCAAAAAACAGCTGAATCCATCAAATGGTCGATAAGATATAGAATAAAGTGTATGAATACTGGTCATTTTTAAGGTTTTTGGGAATTTTCTGGAAAACTAAGGTATATGGTAAACTGAAATTAAAATGCCATCAACTAGACACTAGAACCTCTATCTCTGCCAAAAATCAGCTGAATCCATTAAATAGTTGATGAGATACAGGGGGGCACATACGTACGTACGTACGTACGTACGTACACACAGATTACATGATTTCATGATTGAACTTTCTGGATCTCTGGGTTGCCTTGACTAATGATGCTGAAAATCTACACACTTACAGAACCTATCAAATAAAAATTTTATGCAAAGTTTTAACTAATTTGGTTTATTGGTTTTTGAGTTATGATTGATCAAAGAAATGAGATTTCCAGCATAGGCCATTCGTGAGTCTATTAAGGGATAGAGCGCTCTCGCGCCTCCCTTGATATGTGTTATTGTATGTTACGGTTTATAAATCGTTTTGTCAATAGAGGGCCAAGAAGATTTCTGCTTTTATACTTAGCACATTCTTTCAGACTGTTGTGATAGGATACCGAACTCGCCTCAGTCACTAAATAAATTAACTAGTCTATAGAATATATATACTACGAACAGTAGTATATGTATTCGACTGTACAGGGTGTTTCAAAAGTCTTGGGAACATAACGATTTTTAATAACTCAAAAACTATTAGGAGTTGAAAAATGAAATTGGTACCGTTGGAAAGGTTAAAGTTTCAAGTTTTGTGGGGAATCTTCAAAGTTGCTCAATATGAGCACCATTCGTCACACGGCAGACATCTAGTCGATAGTCCATTTCCTGCCAAACGCGTTCCAGCATCTTGACGTCAATGGTTCCCACAACTGCCGTTACTCGAGCCTTTAGTTCGTCAATATCTCTTGGAAGGGGCGGCACATAGACTTGTTGCTTGACAAAGCCCCAAAGGAAAAAGTCACACGGGGTAAGATCTGGAGACCTAGGAGGCCAGGGCATGAGAACGTCATCACCTCGCCCAGATCTCCCAATCCATCTACCAGGCAGCCTTGTGTTAAGAAACTGCCTTACTCTAAGACTCCAGTGTGGTGGTGCACCATCTTGTTGAAAAATGAAGTCATCAGATTCTGCTTGTTCCAACTGAGCCATTAACCAGTCTTCCAGCATGTTGAGATAGGATTCACCAGTGATAGTTGCCTCTTCAAAGAAGAACGGTCCATAGACACCTTTCTTGGAAATTGCACAAAACACGTTCACTTTTGGTGAATCTCGCTCGTGCTCAAGAAGTTCATGAGGATTCTCAGTACCCCATATGCGAGTGTTATGCTTGTTAACTTTGCCATTCAGATGGAAGGTCGCCTCATCGCTAAAAATAAGCCGGTCATCAAAGCCGTTATCTTCCAACTTCTCTTGCATTGCAATGCAAAAGTCACGGTGAAGTGGCTTATCAGTGTCCTTCAACTTTTGGACCGACTTGAGCTTGTAAGGTACCATTTGCAGTCGTTTCCTTAAGACACGCCAGACAGTTGCTGGAGCAAGCTGAAGTTCCCTGCTGGCTCTTCTCACTAATTTACGGGGGTTCCGCTGAAAGGCTGTCCGAACTTGCTCAACTGCATCTTCTGAAGTTGAAGGGCGACCTGTTCGCTTACTTGGGCACAAACACCCATCTTTCACAAATTTAGCATGCCATCTGACAATGGATTTCCTTTCAGGGGCTTCTTTTTTAAATTTCCTGCGAAATGCACGCTGAACACATGTCCACGATTCAGTCTTTGCAAATTGGAGGACGCAAAATTCCTTTTCTTGTTTAGAGAACGCCATTACTGCACCTGGAAAGATAACACGAAAATCATTAGTATGACCAAAAACTTGATTAAGCAAGCTTTAAAATGGCACTAGTTTCATTTTTCTACCTGGAATAGTTCATGAGATATACGCATTTGTAATGTTCCCAAGACTTTTGAAACACCCTGTATATTATGTTAATCCTATTGGATTACCGGTAGAGCTATTGCTTTGTACAGGATATATACGTTCTAATAAACCATCCTTTTTTAAAGACCTTACACTCTGGTTATTGTGTTATCATAACTTCTGACCAAGTTATATCAGAAACGAACCCATAAAAGATGCGGTAAAGTCAACTATATAAACTGGCTAACAAGGATTCGAAACGAAACCAGATTTTGGAATATATTCAGTCACGTGCGTGCTTTGTTTTTATTCAGTAAATACATGCAATTCACGTTGTGAACGAAATAATCCGACTGACGTTGAGTTAAAGATATCAATTGCAAACGTGGTTCCTAATCAAATTCACACTACAAATAAGGATTTACCTCTACAAGGTACACAAAGAGAGAAAAAAGGACGCTATGTTGGCGGGTTTTAAGTTTGCTATTGCCTATTTAGACGATATTCTAGTCAAAGGTTAGAACGTTCACGAGCACAAAAAAACACATCAGAGCCATGTGCAAAAGACTAGAAGAATTCGGGTTCAAATTAAATCCAGAGAAGTGTCAATTCTTCACGGAAAGAATTAAATACATCGGACAAATGATAGAAAATGAAGGCAGGAAACCGAATTCATAGAAGATCGATTCAATTAAAAATATGCCTGCACCTGACATAGTTGCAAAGCTACAATCGTTTATTGGGTTAGCCCAATATTATGCGATCTACATCCCAGATATGTACGATTTAAGAGCCCCACTTGATGAATTATTAAGGAAAGACAAAAAATGGATATGGTCAAAAGATTTCGAGACAGCTTTCCAGAAAATAAAAAAATAGTCTACTCTCAGATCTAGCCGTAGCTTATTATGATCCTGTGAAAGCAATCATCATTGCGACCGATGCTAGTGAATACGGAGTGGGTGCTGCACTGCTACACAAATATGAAGACGGCACTACTAAACCGATCGCGCACGCGTCAAGGACTCTTCTACCGGCTGAGAAAAATTATAGTCAAATCGAGAAAGAGGCATTGTCGATTGTGTTCGGGGTAAAAAAAATACCATCGCTTTTTACATGATAGATCATTTATACTTCAAACAGACCATACACCGTTAGTAACTATATTTGGATCAAAAAAGTCATTCATATCCACACTGCTAACCGTTTACAGCGATGAGGTGTAACCCTACTGAACTATCATTTTAGGATGGAATACATCGCATCAAAAACACGTGTGCATGCGGATGGACTGTCAAGATTAATCTCCAAAAATGAAGAAATTTTAGAAGAGACGGTTATAGCAGCACTAAAATAGGAAAACGAAATCTCAGATCTGTTGTTAAACACTATCAAAGAATTACGTGTAACTTTGGAACAAATAAAAAAGGAAGTAGAAAAAGATGATTTTATATTAAAAAAAGAACCAGACGAGATTGAATAAAAGAAAGAAAAAGGGGACCCAGATTTCATCTTTCCCAATATACGACAACACTTTAATGTACACAGATAGAATTATGATGCCCCAATCTCTACGTAAAGTTATGCCGAAAGAATTTTATACCGGTCATCCTGGCATGTCCCGAATGAAAACACTTATGCGATGCCACGTATGCTGGCCAAGAATGGACAAGGAAATAGACAGTTTTGTAAAACTATGCCGAGGGGGTCAATTGGTTGCAAGGGCGCCGCCGTTCAAAACGAATGTTTGGACAAAAATGGATTTGCCCTGGGCACGTCTACATATAGACTATGCTGGACCGATTAATGGATATTATTGCTTGATCTTGGTGGAATCTTTCTCAAAATGGCCTGAGGTATTCAAGTGCAAGCATCATACATCTAGGAACACCATCCTCCGGACACTGGTCAGTGACAATAGTACGGCTTTCACAAGAAAGAAATTTAAGGATTTCTGTACTTCCTTGGACATTGAACACATTACTACACCAGTATATCATCCTAGATCGAACGGTGAAACCGAAAAATGTGTTAAAAATTCCAAGGTGGAAAAGGTTATTGGATGGATGTTACAATTCAGAAAATGATTAGCAAAGTGGTCTACACCATAAAAAGTTTTTAAAAATCGTGTGTAAAAGACACATTAACTAAATTAGACCATGATATGCTGAAAATAATGAAAAAAGCGTGGAAAAAGTCCCAATAGAGATTCTATGTAATCTTTTAACATGTCACTACATAATATTGTACACGAACATATGTATAGATCTACTGAACCAGCCTTACGAGCTGACCAAGATTTGTCTTCGCCCCAAACTGGAAATAATTCAATTCCATTAGTTCGGAATAAAAGAGAGAGCACACGTGAAAGAAACCCAATGGAGCACTTCAGCCCAGATCCTAAAAGGAAGAAATATTAAAAAGCAGACATTTCAAGGGGGATTTTCAGCTTCGGGGGGGGGGGGATGTATTATGATGAGATACTGGACTCACCCCAGTCACTAAATAAGTGAACTAGTCTGGAGAAATATATGTATATATATATATATATATATATATATATATATATATATATATATATATATATATATATATGATAATTTTATTTACACAGACATGTACAAAATCTGCGACACTGGCATGTCGATGTTATCGATCAACAGTTACTATAAACTGAGATCTCATCAGGCAGAGTTAGAATCCGATCTTAACCTCAGATCATATTTGGAGAGAATGAAATGGAGGGATAGAGAAAAAGAGGAGGAAGAAAAGAAATTTAACATTTCAAAAATTGAGGCCGTTAAAAAATTAAAATTAAAAATCTAAAAAATCTTTAATTTTTTAACGGCCTAAATTTTTGAAATGTTAAATTTCTTTTCTTCTTCTTCTCTTTCTCTATCCCTCCATTTCATTCTCTCCAAATATGATCTGAGGTTAAGATCGGATTCTAACTCTGCCTGATGAGATCTCAGTTTATAGTAACTGTTGATCGATAACATCGACATGCCAGTGTCGCAGATTTTGTACATGTCTGTGTAAATAAAATTATCATATATAAAGCTCTATTTTGATATTGAGCACTTTTTATAAACCCGGTTAAAATTCTCTGGATTACCAGCCTGTGGATATTTTTCACCTGGATTATTACCATTATATATATATATATATATATATTATAATATAAAATGAAGTAATAAAATAAGGTGTCAATCCGGATGTTTCACTAATTATAAGATATTAGTTGACGCTTATATCTTTTGTTGGATTGCTTCATATATATATATATATATATATATATATATATATATATATATATATATATATACTACGAACAGTAGTATTTGTTTTCGACTGTATTCGAGTATATTATGTTAATCCTAATGGATTACCGGTAGTGCTATTGTTTTGTACAAGATATATACGTTGTAATAAACCATCCTCTTTTAAAGACCTTACACTCTGGTTATGTTGTCATTATAACTTCTGACTAAGTTATATCACAAACTGTTTTGTCTTTATTGGTATTTGGTGGAATAAGCTTCCCTGACGCCTTTGTTGTAGTAGTCGTAATCACTTTACAATATTGCCTGTACATTAGAAACGATCAACAATTACTTGTTTATTGAAACTGCAAGCTACAACTATGTTTTTATTACTTCTGAATCTTTTCTAAACGATCTCGCTACAGCTAACATGTCCGCACGCTCCCCTCTTTAAATGTAATGCGCAATAATACATCCGATTAAATACAAGTCTTAAGAATTAAAAGTACAAGTCTGACAACCTTTTTCTTTTGATTTTGTAATTCTTGATTCTTCGTATCTAAGGCGACCACATAGTGACCATGGCGCTATTCTAAAATTTATTTCTTATATTTTAGTGTAGTGTACTTTCTGTTGTTTTGTTTTTTTTTCAGATCGTTATTAGGTGGTAATTTTTCCGGGGTTACTTCCTCCTTTTTGTGGAGTGAGTTGCGGTAGAGGTTGGTATATTGTCAATCACCATAGAAACATTCACGGCAACGATTTTTCCACTGGTTTTAAATTCCTACGAGACAATTTTTTTCTAAAATTGTATCACGAAATAGATAATAATGATGAGAAATTGTAAAGTAAAGTAAATTTGTATATAATTTGTATTTTAAAATAAGTAATAAGAAAACATTAGAAATATCAAACTGATTGATCCTAAGAACGAACTCGAAAAGTACGAAACTTATCTAGGAAGCCATTTGTAAAAATAAGCTGAAGGAGATTTAAAGAAAATGAGTATTACCGTATTTGCTAGGAAGAGAAAACTAATGTACAGAAAGCGTAATTTTGAAAGTAATATTAAAAAAATATTTAATAAATTATTTATTCATTTTGTAAATATTTTTTTAAGATAATTATATATTACGGTAGTGTTTGTTTTATTTTCTAACCCACACCAACGCCTAAAACGTGTTTTTTCCACCCTAAGAGCTTACTTAGTCGGAATTTAGGAAAAAACCTAAACTGAAATAAAATATATTTGTGTCAATAGCATAGTGTGGAAAATTAAGGAGAAAATAGTCTAGCGAAAATAAAATACGGATGTGTCAGACACATTGCTATTTGGAAATCCGACTGACTTTTCTTTATATATATATAGATATATCCAAAAATACATTTTCTATATGCATCAAGGGAGATCTTTAATGGAGCACTGTCTACCTCGTCGATTTTGGTTACTGTCGTATCATATCGGCTAAGACAGTTACCTCGATCTGAAACAGGTAGGTAGCTCACATGAACGCGAAGTGCTGCACACCATGACATAACAAAACAATACTTTTTAGATGAAACAAAGAAGTTGACTGTTTAAATTGACTTGAACTCCCTTTCCTATGTAAATCAGAATACTACACGCACTCCTTCTCTATATAATGTGATTTCTAGTTATTTAATATTTTAAACCGGAGTTACCTTCTCCTAGAGTCTTATTTTGATAAGAGTAATGATTTAGTTTCTAACCTAATCGTTGTCCGATTCAAATACAGTTTAATTTTTTTTTTTAAGTGTTAATCCCTTAGTGTCTTGACTGGACGGAGACCAGAATCCAAAGCGGACGAACAAAACCTTTTCGCCTTCATCCCACCAAATTTGTGTGCTGATTGGTCAAAGAAAATTGTTTTGTCCAATCAGATGGGGTTATTTTAGAATACATAGAAGGTAATTCTTTGTCACAATAGACAAGTGTGTTGCATACTACTCCTGCCTGGACCGCGGCAGTACGCGTTTCGTATACTCGTCGTGCTGTCCAGTGAGTGGCCGTATAGTGGATGAATTCTTTCTTCTCTGCCTTCGTCTGTTGTCTGCAATAAAAGCCATGTTCTGCACTCCGAAGACAAACTCTTCTGTTAAATTTAATTCATTTATTCAAGCGTTGTTATTTCATCTGGGTGGAAATTCATCACGCCGAGAGAGACTAAGAGAGCAAATCCCACGTTATCGTAGTTAGTTATTAATGTTTTCTTAACTATTCCTAGAGAGGGGGGGGGAAGGATTCTCGCGCTTGTCTTCCCTGAAGGGAAATATTCCGTATCTTTACATTGTGAATCACACGTCCTCTCAGTTCGCTTTCCAGAACAGACTGCCAAAAAACTCGCTTCTCACGAGAACGAGTGACGTCACAGATCCCTTTGTTTCCCACGCAAGGCCCGCGAAGTCACAGAGCATCTCGCAGGTGTAGACTGACCCCTGATCTGGGTTCTCGTCACCGGTAACCTTGTCACGTCTGCCAGCTCCGACTGTGAGAACAAGCCCTGTTCTGCACTCGACTGCCCCGCGTTAATTCGCGCAAGTCAAATCGACGATTCCCAACAGATACGTCCATTCCCATAGAGCCATTATCTGACAAGAGAAGCTAATCTATTTTAGACAAAGGGAACACCCTTTTTTGTATAGGTTGTTTAAAATCCATAAGTAAAAACATGCGATGCAACTGACTTGATTTATTCTTGGCACACACAACTTATTAGCTTACGTGGTTATCCGTTTCATCAAGACCACCTCCCATGACTTGAACGAAATGTGATTTTAGTAAAGGTGTGGATTTGTGTTCACATGGGTAGCATCAGACAACACATCTTAGCTTGAAGAGGCTTGGTGAAAAAAAAAGAGGCTGTTACAATCCGTTTTTTAGAGGGGGGGGATCTAATCTTGTGGGTAACATCTCCACTTCTGTGTACCTTCTAATCACCATTCTTTCTTAAACTAATTCTACTTTATACATTGATGGAATTATTAAGCTTTAAAACGCTTCTACAGCATAGGACCCAGCACCGGGGGTGCTTCTACAATATAAGACCCGGAGGCTTCTGAAGAATAGGGACCATGGGTGCTTATGCAGTATAGGGACCAGGAGTGCTTATGCAGTATAGGGACCAGGGGGCTTCTTCAATATAGGACCCAGACGCTTCGGCGTTGTCCGGGAGAAAAGTGCTAAATGTCCTAGATAGAGCTACTGTAGTGTTTCTCTTCGGACTATTGTGCAGATGAAAAAGAAGGGGGGATCGGTAAGAGTGATTTTAGTAGTGCTCTGGAGGCCGTCTTGATTTTTTAAATACTCGGCGTTGTCCGGGAGAAAAGTGCTCAATATCCTATTTTGCTTGGGAGAGGAGGAGGGAGAGCCCCGGGCAACGCCGGGTACCCCTGCTAGTCGAGAATAAGTCCGAAAAAGTCTGGACAATATTTAAGCTAGATGATCTTGTTTCTGTCGAGCTGAGGTTTTGTGCAGTTCTATGAGGTCCACCTTCCCAGGCTTTATCTCCTCTCTTTGTGGGGGGGGGTCAATTTATTGCTAATCGGGGAATGCGTACAGGGCTGCTCAGACATTTATGGAGGCCAGAATGCGCTTTCTCTTTTGCGCTGGATTTTAAATTCCGACCCTGTGTCCTATTTTCCCGCGATGATATGGAGGTAAATACTAGCTGAGGCATTTACTCGTACGTCGAACGGAAGAGCCGACGGGAAACATCTGCTATTTTACCCCCTTGAGAAACTCCTTACGCGTGCAGGAAGTGAGACTTTCATTCGTCTGGGTGTGTTACTTGGCTTCAAGTCTAACAAATTGTGAACGGGGAGCGAGGGAGGGGTGATAAAGACAGTCATCTGGCGGTTCTTCTATTGCTGGCGAGAGGCAGATCCGAATCCTTTACATATGCGTGACGCAGTTTTTATATGAAAAATAAAAAATGGGTTTTTCGTAGCGGTAGACAAATCAAACCTGCTTTTATAATTTGGGTACTTATGCAGTACTTATACGGACCTGGCTGAAATAATAACTTTATAATTTAAAAAAACACATTCTTAATATGGGGAGGTAGGGGTGGTGATTAACTATTCTATACTTTCACCTAACAATTTAAAAAACAAAAGATACCGTAAAAATTGAATTTAACTTGAAATCTTATCTAAAAAAATAGTCCGGTCCGTAAACTGCATAAGCACCATAATTAGCGCTTGATATATCCAAAACTTTTGACAAGCTCTGGCATAAAGGTGTTCCCATAAAAAATAATTCATATGGTATTACTATATTACTATATATTACTCTATATATTATTATTTAATATAATTAGATCTTTCCTATCCAAAAGAAATATCCAGGTTGTCCTCGATGGCCGTTCATAAAAAAAAACATGACATAAGTGCAGGTGTACCCAAGGGATCGATCCTTGGACCTTTATTGTTCCTGATTTTTATAAACGACCTCCCTGATTGCATTGTGTCTGAGATGGGTATATTTGCTGACGACACAACACTCTACTCTCGTCATGTGGATAAAACGGACGCGCACTTATCCGAGACAATGGCTGAATCCTTTGAAAGTGACCTCCAGTCTGTAGTGGAATGCGGTCATAAATAGATGGTAACTTTTAATGCCGCAAAGACAAAGCTCCTTTCCTTCAATAACTACAAGAAGCCTCTCCAACCACGGATTGTCATGGCAAATAACACCCTACCTGAGAGTCCAACATTGAAACTCTTCGGCCTAACATTCACATGTAACATGAATCGGAACAAATACATTGAAGCCATTGCCAAGGCTGCTGCAAAAAAGGTGGGCTTCCTCTACCGTGCTAGAAAGCTTACCACACCTGACAGTATCCTATATCTTTACAAGCCACCACCCGCCCATGCATGGAGTATTGTTGTCACATCTGGACTGGTGCAATATCCACCAGTTTATCGCTCTTAGACAACGTCCAAAAAGGTATATAATCGAATAGGTCCCTCACTATCCACAAAGTTCAAGCCCCTGTACAATCGCCGCAATGTTGCATCCTTGTGCCTGTTTATAAGTATTACAATGGAATGTGCTCTAATGAACTCGCTGCTTTGGTTCCCCCTCCACGTAAATACACTCGACCAACCTGACAATCAGCTAAATCCCATCTATTCACAGACGAAGTCCCCAAATGTTGGAGAGCCTTCTACTCCAATAGCTTCTTTCCTCGAGCTGCCAGCCTTTGGAACTCATTACCTGCTCCCTGTTTCCCAGACTGTACCGACATGCAGAAATGTAAAGCTAATGTGAACAAGCATCTCGCTGCACAGCTCCCAATTTAGGATGACCCCCCCCCCAAAAAAAAACCTTAACCCTAATTCTCAGTAACTCTTTACGTTTACAGTGGCAACTTGCCTTGTTTGGGGGTGAACTAAGTCTTGTTAAAAATATGATGAGGTAAAAAATGTCACTTTTTTTCGAAAAAAAAAAATCACAAAAATATACAAATCTTCGGATTATGATAAAACTTTCGTTGCTGGAGGATTTAAGAGATGCACTTTGTAGCAATCACATATTTTTATGTTTTATTTTCCTGTTTTATTGTTAATAGAAAGGGGTGCCACCAGCCAATCAGACACCTCCGTCGTAGGAACACAATAACCGTCGGACTATTTCTTACAGCACTCACGTGATGTTGTTTGCACGCTCGCCCCAGTTCGAGCGAGGATACAATCTAGGCAATATGTATTTCCCTGGTTTCTCCCAAATCGCCAACGATATGGGAAATCTACCATCTCGAACTTTAGGTTACAACAAATGTTGGTTGAAGGAGAATGTTACATTTTGCTTCTCGACCCCCTTTAACTAATTTGGTTTGTCAACAATTTTAAACTTAAGTAATGGTGTTAAACTTAATAACTATTTGAAAGATAATCCTGTTTAGAAAAATATGCACATTTTTACATGGACATATGGTCGCATAGATAAGAGCGTTGGCTAACAATCAGTTCTAAGTGACAGTCTTGTGATAATAACTAATGAATAACATTAAATTAACACTTCTACACAATGAGAACAATGTAAATTGAATAAAGGCTTCATGTCAAAATTCCGTATACGTTCCCGTGTGACACAATGAGGAACTTTTAAGTGCAATTTTTTTTATTGATTAATCAAGTTAAATTAACCATAGAATAATTTAGTTAAAGGAATTTCGGGTTAGCGCCTAAAATATCGCTAAATATTATTTTCACCCAAATATTATTTTCACGACCGATTTAATTTAAACGGGTCATATTTTATAGTCATCCCGAATCCCCTATTTTAATTGTAATCGACTAGTAAAAAAACAAACCATTATTAGTAAGATATTGTAGGTCCAAATTTTAAATTACAGCTGAGAGAAGGAACCCAAGTTGAATTATTAATCATTGTAAAGGTTGAGATCCGCAACGAGAGAAAATCATGTTTGATTTTAACATCATTGTCAAGAGATGATTTTCATAATAAAGTGTAGTTATGATTTAAAAAGGTTAAGTCAAAACAACCTGATTATTAATGAGTGATTTTCTGAAAAACAGTTGTTAACAAATACTAAAGTGTGAGATAAGACCCAGCCCACATATTGGGGCTCATAACTAAACTGCACCCCTTTTAGGTAAAATAAAATTTGCAAGAGGGGGGGGCTCTAATCTTGTGGGTTTTATTTATCTACCTCCCACAAGGTAAGATGTGATACAAGGTCGGGAATGTAGGATTAGATAAGCCAGTGCTTGAGAGGTGAGCACTCTGGCCATTTAAAAATTCCCTGAGCAGCCCCGTCGGCATTCCCCGGTAGGGGCGCCTTAGACAGTAAGCAATAAACTTACTCCTCCCCAAAGAGGGGCGGTAAAGCCTGGGAGGGTGGACCTCCTAGAACTGCACAGGACAGACCCATAGACCGGCGTAAATCAAGACCCGAAGGCCAAGACAATACCAGTTTATGGGGTGCAGTATCCATCGGAACAGATACTACACTTTGATCCCAGCCAAAGACCGAGGAGATGCAATGTTACACTTGGCTCTGTAGAAACGTCAGGCGTGCAAATGTCCAAAGACATCCATTTTATTAAATCGGTTGCCGATGTCAAAAGTGCCTATATAAAATCTCTGGTCAGAATCCGAGAAACCATTACTTCATAATTTGAAGGAGGGCGCACCTCCTAGAACTGCACAGGACCAGCAACCCCCAATAGACCGGCGTAAATCCAGACCCAAAGGCCCGGACGATACCGGTTTATTAGTATTAGTATCTCCACTTTGGGATTCCTTTCAATAACCCTTATTTTTTTTTAAACTAATTCTACAATCATACTTGGCTTTATATATTGAGGGATTATTGAGCTTCATAACGAGAATATTTTCTTTGTAACAGTCTTCGAAATCAAAACGAACATCTTGCGTTTTTCAGCGTTCGAAGTTTAATCATTTGACTTTTCGCAGGCGCTGTTCATACCAGTCGAGGATAATTTTGGAATAAGACCCAGACCCCATAATGAAAATCCATCCCTTTTAGAAAAAATAAAGGTTTCTCATTGCTCGACCAATCATAAGAAAACAGAAATGCGATATGAACTTTGATTGGGTAGTAAATCACAAAACTTATATCAAGTAAAATGTCACAATAAAGGAACGGATGATACTTAATAAATTCACCAGAAGACCACCGGTCAGTTGAGTGAGACAAACAGACAGATTGAGGGAAGGCTCGAGTTGGCGGTTGATCAAAGACAGAAATTCATAAAACTAAGAATTCTTTTAAAATTCAAATTCAACTCCCTTTCAGGGGCAAAAACACAAAGCAAATTTCAAATTTCTTTAACCAACATTTAGCACCAGTCAAATTATCATTGTAACCCACCTGTGTTCCAGTAAACATTAGTTATTGTTTACGGTGAGTTTTTCTTGTTTTGGGGTTTCCGACAGAACCGTCGACTTACTCAAGTTACTGACTAAGTTGCGTCAGCACCCAAAATTTTACGGATCTTTAAACACAGCACGAGAATAAACTATTGGCAAAGTTATCCGTCGGGACGCATACTATCCTCGTGGCATACAATTACATTTATTTCCGAGTCACTCAAAATACAACACTGAGTGATCCCCCTGCTCGGACAACGATAGGTTCACACGCATGTTTGACATAAAGATTCCCAAGTAAAAAAGGATGCACCTGAAGAAGTTCGGAGATTTCATCGGCCGAAACGTCATGAATATAACAACCAGGATGAGAAGGTTCGTCT
Source organism: Sepiola atlantica (assembly GCA_963556195.1). Lineage (NCBI taxonomy): Eukaryota > Metazoa > Mollusca > Cephalopoda > Sepiida > Sepiolidae > Sepiola > Sepiola atlantica. The sequence continues at coordinate 14,657,010 of OY744529.1, read as the reverse complement.
AAATAATCTAGATAGTACACACATGTGTTCGTTATCTTTTCCCGAAAAAAAAAAAAATGGAAATTGAAATTTTAAAACGGAAATATATAAATTAAATATTGCTTAGCGAACAATTGATTTGTGTATGAATGTAAGCTTGAGTAACTGATTACAAACCTCGACACAAGTTAAACTTCCAAATAAAAGAAGGGACACTTTGAGAATTCGGCCGAAGACCATCGGTCAGCAACGTGAGACATGCAGACAGACTGAGAGAATGACCGAGTTGGCAACCGATCAAGCAAACTGAACAGTTATTTCCTCTATTGTTTCATTTTTCTATGTTAATTCAAATACATTCTCATCTGCTGCGACCACAAATAAAGTTTCTCTTGTTTTTATCGGCTGAAATCCTAAGCAGGGGTTAATGTAGCAGTTACATGATAAACTCATTTTCTTTGAATGTGCGCGCAGTATCATGTGTTAGATTGACTTGTTGTTTAGCTTAGCGCACGCGCACTTGAGTATGTACTTTCTCTGCCTTTTGGCCAAGATCAAAGTGTAGTATCTGTTCCGATGGATACTACGCCCTATAGACCGGTGTTTTATTGGCTTGATTCCGCCGGTTTGTAGGTTTTTTCCTGTGCATTTCTAGAAGGTGCACCCTCCCAGACTTTGCCTCCCCTCTTTGGAGAGGAGTAAGTTTATTGCTTACTGCGTGAGGCGCCCCTACCGGGGAATGCCGACGGGGCTGCCCAGCCATTTTTTGTAGGCCAGAGTGCTCAAATTCTCGGGCGCTGGCTTTTCAAATCCCACTTTCCGACCTTGTGTCACATCTTACCGCTGTGGGAAGTAGATAAATAACTTGAGTATGTACTGTTAACTGCGTGGGTATTATAGTGCATCTGCGCAGAAGCAAGATTAACACGCATGTATTCTCATGTGCTGCTACCACCAATAAAGTTTTTCTTGTGTTTATCTGCTAAACCCTAAGCAGTGCGTAATGTAGCAGTTACATTAAGGACCTACTTTGTTTAAATGTACGCACAGTATCATGTGTTAGATTGAGTCGTGGTTTGGCTTCGCACACTCGAGCCTGGACTGTTAACTACGTGAGTGCTATGGTATATCTGCGCAGAAGACAGATTAGTACGCGTAGACGTATCTTGGCGCCAAAAAAGACGATTCAAGATCAGTTTCTGTTTTGATCGCCGCTTGATAGGATGTTATCCTCTTCTCGCCTTTTCACTACAAACAGGTGTGCTCGAATTGAACTCCAGGATACATCATTCGTTTATCGACAAAAGCCAGCCTATCAAACAATTCTCATTGTGTTCCAGTTTTTCCTTGAATGAAAGTCGATACCTACTTAGTTGTGGAAATGTAGTTTTACTTATGGAAGATGGTGGACCTTTTTCTTGTTCAATATTCTATTTCAATCAGATGGGGCCAGATACAAATTACTCTTCCAAGTTCTTCATCCTGACTGTCTTCTTACCCAACCAACCACATAACCTCTCCCTCAAAATATCTAAAAATTCGATATATTAAGAAAAATTCGTTTCATAATTCGACCTCCCCTAAGGGGCAAAAATACAAAGAAAATTTTAAGCGGTAGCAGAAAACGTAAATCAAATTTCGGTAAAAGAGAAACAGTTTACTTGATGACGGCTTCCGGTTTTGAAATCGGGAATTAACAAGCGGTGTTTATCCTCATTTTAGACTGCTTAGATTTTGGCGGAATTTTCAATTTCACTATATACAAACTATTTTTTACAAGGCACACTGCGACTGAGTTGTAAGGGGCTACTATGAATTCGAGGCCAGATTTATAGGGGCATCCTAAGTGGGGAGTTGTGCAGCAAGATTTTTGTTCACATTACATTTAAATTTCTACATGTTGGTACAGTTGAGGAAACAGGGAGCCGGGAGGGAATTCCGAAGGCAAGCAGTTGGAGAAAAGAAGCTATTAGAGTAGAAAGCCTTCCGGCATCTGGGGACCTCTACAGTGAAGAGGTGTGATTCTACTGTTTGTCAGGTTTGTCAGAAGTATTTACGTTGAAGGGGTACAAAGGGAACAAGTTCGTCATAGCACATTCAGTCAAAGTGCTTGTTTAAAAAAGCCAGGGATAAAACATTGACACGATGGGACATGGGCAGGGGCTGAAGATTGGTAGACAGTGTGGGGGCAATTAGATCTGAGGCTGTTTTTAGACCTTCTTATATAGAGAGAGAAATTATTGGTTGATGCACCAGCCCAGCTGTGGCAACAATGCTCTTCGCATGGGTGAATGGTGACTTTATAGAGATATATTATACTGGCAGATGTGAGAAGTTTTCTAGCCCGGTAGAGGGAGGCCACCTTATTTGCAGCAGACTTGGCAATATTTTCTATGTATTTATTCCAATTCATGTTACCTGTGAATGTAAGGCAGAGGAGTTTGAATGTTGCACTCCCAGGAAGAGTGCTATTTTCCGAGAAATAATAGTTTATTTGTAAGAATTTTATGGATACTGAAGCAGAATGGCAATTGTAATACCTTTTCAATTGTCGAGGCCCCTTTAGAACTCGGCTCTACTAGTAACAAAACCGGATGTTAACCTTTCAACAGCTTCGGCGCATGTGACAAAGATAGACATAATTTTGTCTCTCTTCGCGTATTTCCCTTTCCACCGACTAATAAGGTGGTATCAAGACAGTGCTACAAGCAGTAGCTGAGGAATCTGTATAAAATATACACATTTAGACACTCGCCAGTTACTTTGGGACATAGCCTCAGACTCGCCATCTGGCGATACAAGGGTCCCCCACGATGACGACCAGTAGCTGTAACAGTATCAGTCGTGCAGGGATTTACGACGATTATTACTAGCAGCAGTAGCGTGAGAGAGAAAGTCAGCAGTAGTAGTTCCGTTTCTATCCGCAGCAGCAAGGAAAAAAAAAACATTGCTACATTCCAAAACCGCTGTACAATCATCATCATTATTCATTGCGACAAACCGACCCTTAATGATTCAAGATGGCAAGCGGGCATCCAATTCTGTAATCATCATCATCATCATCATCATCATCATCATCATCATCATCATCATCATCATCATCATCATCATCATCATCATCTATTTTGATATTAGTGGGTATCAGCTAGTGTTTATTTGGTTGAAAAATATTCGTCGGGAGAAATAGCTAGTTTAATCATAGACAGGATGTATTATAGAGAAAAAGATCAGCAGCATCCCAACGCGTTACCTCCACATTAGAAGCTATATCATAAGAATCGGAAACTGATGCTATATCAGACGGGCGATTGAGAAAATAGCTGTTGCATTCTGGGCATTCTGATGGGAGTAATGATACAGACAAGGCGCGCCGTAAAATGTTCTGACAATTTAATAATAATTAAACCCCTCCCTGTCTCTTTTCCTGTATATTCACATCTCCTTTCTGACTTGCAGCTCCGATAGAGGACCATGGCCGAATAAATACTCTTCCTTCTTTAAGACCGTGTCAAGTTGGTGAATCGAATAATAACTAATGTAAAAAAAATACAACCGGCCTTTTGTGTTGAGATTGTTTTCAGTCAGCAGGATTGCGTCACATGAAGAAAACAAAGTATAACTTTTAATTAAGAAATGAACATCATGTGTACATTTTTGTCAAGGCACCTTTACAACTCGGTTCGACAAGTAACAAAACTGGAAGTTAACCTTTCAACAGCTTCGGCACATGTGACAAATATAAACATAATTTTGTCTCTCTTTGCGCATTTCTCTTTCCGACGACCAATCAGGTGGAATCACGACAGTGTTATCAGCAGTAGCTGAGGAATCTGTATCAAATATACACGTTTAGACATTCGTCAGTTACTTTGGGAAATATCCCCATGGGGATCGAAGAAAAAGACAAGTCTTTTGAGTATGAAATACATCTACTACAGCAGCTCTGTTCCTGTCCGCAATGCCAACACAGTGACAGTACCGCTAATTACCTTAGTGAATCCAGACGAGATGGGACATACGAACACTGATAGGAGAGATTGCCGCCATCATCATCATCATCATCATCATCATCATCATCATCATCATCATCATCATCATGATATTTTTACTAAGGCCACTCGAGGATAAGGGTTAATGAGATTGTCAGTTAGTGATGAACAACATCTCGAGAAGATTGAATATGATAGGCGAAATGGACATTTGTTGACATCGGACTTAAAAACGACCATGTTGCATTCAGCTGGGAAGAAGTTGTATAAACTGGGTAGCAGCGTCCTGATATTGTATTACACAGATGGGAAGTTCTTGGAAATAAACTTTGTTCGTGAAATTTCCGTCATCATCATCATCATCATCATCATCATCATCATCATCATCATGCACTACAGCAGCCCTACTCCTAACGATGCACTGCGTCATGAAATACAAGCAAAGAGGCGTATTTATATTTATTTCCTCGAACTAAAAAAACAACAACAAAAAAACTCTATTATCTTTTCACACGAGTTTGTCTCATTTTGTTGTCGTCACGTTCATCACGCCTTATGTATCGCCATCGTGTCGCCGCTCTCGCTGCACAACTAACAAAACCTTGTTTTACTTCGTTCGCTTATAAAAAGATCCAAATAAGAATAAATTATGTCAGACCTTCCAATCAGTATTAGTCGAGATTACGGGAGTTATCAGTCGGATACCAATTGAATTTCGGCATCATCTTAGTCGGAGGGCTGACATGTTCAAGAGGGAAAGCTTAGGAGCATGAATGGCTTCCCCAGAGAAGTTATCAAACTATTTCTCGGTGAAACCCGCGCAGCTTCAGTAGGGTGTGTTCGTACCAGATGAGGATACGCCCTTGAAAATCAGTTCGAGAATGGACTTGCTTCTGTTGGGCTGAGGTATGGTTCTGTTCAGTCCTAGGCTTTACATTCTCTCTTTGAGTTTATTGCTAAACGTCTGAGGCGCCCTAACCTGATAATGCTGATGCTCTGCGTTGGCTTTTCAAAACCTCACCTGACCTTGTGTCTAACCTCATGACGAAAAGGGGTAAAAAAAAATTAAGTTAGTTCAGTTTCTCATATTTCGAAATGAGACAAATTTCGCAATGTATTATGTTAAAAAAAATTGACGGAATTAAATTCTATTTCGGTTTAATCCTAAAAGAAAAAGGTTAAGACAAGCATGGACGAGTTTAAATCCGACGTGCTCGATTTTGTTAAGTTCCAAGCAACACAGCAAAAAGGAATTGGGCAACTCCAGCTGGAAAATTAACAGTTGTAATTTCAAACGCAAAGTGAAGAAGAAAAGCTGGCATCACAAAAACAAACGGAAACCAGACAACCAAAACTCAAAGAAATTTTACTTCAAACTCAAGAAGAGCGAAGAAACTTGCTTGAACTGACAAAAAGGTGTAACACTAAAAATGAGTCAAAACGAAAATGCGTTCTCACTAAATTCTCGATAATTGGCCGTGCGTTCTGGGAGTATGGAACAAAGGTAAAGTTCAGGAGATCGTTCGGGGTCACTTCTATTTCTACAGGGTCAGTTTGACTGCGATAGCAGAGGGGCAGAGAGGGGCGTATCTTGGTTACTTGTTCTCCACTCCTCGTTCCTCCAAAACGGCCCGTTTATATGGCCTGAATATTCAGCACACCCACGCCTGTAGGGGTGGGTGCGGTTCTTAGAAACTCCTTCATTTCTTGGTCAAGTAGGATATAAATATGAAATGTTTATTTTTTCCTTTTCTTCTCGGCAAACCCAAACAATCAAGCATTAATTAACCACTCCCACCACCACCACCACCACCACCACCACTCCCACCACCACCACCACCACCACCACCACTCCCCTCACAACCACCACCACTCCCACCACCACCACCACCACTTCGCCCAATTAGTTTTTCATGCTTTGCTTATTTCCTTTTTTTTCTCAAATTGTGGATTTAATGTTTTTGTTCAATCCGAAATGACCAAGTGATAATTATCATCTTAACGAGTGGTCACCCTCTGTCAAAAAATGACAAGAAAAAAAAAAAATGCTTCGCCAGTGTTTGCACGAATATTCATATTCATATAAAATGACGGCTGCTTCGGTGAAGTTAAAAAATAAAGAAATAAAATGAGAATTGTAAAAAGGAATAAAAATGAAAGAAAATCGTATAAATCAGCATAGAAAGCTATCTCAATTTCCGTAAATATTTGAAATTGGTTTGTCCGACAACTTTTTATTCGCGACATATATATATATATATATATATATATATATATATATATATATATATATATGTATATATATATATATATAATTAACTTGTTACAAATATCCAGGGGGTATGAATCCGAAGGAAGTTGAAACCGGGTTTATGAGAGTGCTCAAAGCCCCAACTCTATCCCCCTCCCCCTCCAATGTATTTTCAATTTTCAATCTCCCGTTAAAGTGAACTTAAAATTTTATGCCATTTGAATTCCTTTCGCCGGCCCGATGAGTTGGTAGCTATTCGCACCAATGAAACAAAACCTGTTTTGTCGCAACTAATGGAATAAAATCAAAATATATATATATATATATATATATATATATATATATATATATATATATATATATATATATATATATGAAGATAGGAATAAAATATTCTGACGTAATGAAAAAGGAAAACCGAAAAATATTATTTATATATTCATCAACGTTTCGTCTTTATTGCAAAACTTCCTCGGGATGATTTCTCTCTCTCTCTCTCTCTCTCTCTCTATCTATCTATCTATATATATATATATATATATATATATATATATATATATATATATATATATACATATATATATATATATATATATATATATATATATATTTATATATATATTATTTATTTTATTTATACACACATAAAAGTAATCCGTGAATGCGTTTCATAGTTTTACTAATCGTCAGCACGGCTCGACTTTGACAAGGGATCTAACCCACAACTACACTGCCTGTGGCTTAGTAAGTAACGTCTGTCAACTTTTATGTGCGATTTCCAGCGCCTTAGATGGAAGTTATTTAATTGTTTTTCTTAGGCGCTAGTGAGCGAATGAACGCTAATTTAATTACATATCGCTACCTAAGACGTGATAGGTTAGTTCCCTATTTAAATACATCTTACTGCATTATACAACTCCCCATGATCGAACGTATATTATTATTTGGTTTTATTTTTATTATTCATTTAATGTATACACACATAAAATTAATCTGTGAGTTCGAGCCCTTGTACAAGGCTGAGCCGTGCTGACGATTAGTAAAACTATGAAACGCGTTCACGGATTACTTCAGGTATTCTTCTTTTCCCTAATAACTGGAAAATTACCTCTGTGGTACCAGTTTTCAAGAACTCTGATGACAAAACTGACACTAAAATGATAACACCCTAAACGTCTCCTTCCGACCTTCGCTAAAATCTTTGATTCATTAATCAATCTAGTGATAATCCATTAACTAAAAGATGCTAAACTTTATTCTGACCAACAGTATGGATTTAGGCAATCATGTTCCACTGCGGATATCCTAACAGTCATCTTTAAAAGCATATACTGGATAAGGCAGGTGTAGCTAGGGCGGAAGAGCTTGATATATTCAAAGCCTTAGACAAGGTTTGACATGAAGGTCTTTTCAGAAAACGCATAACTGGACGAATATTTAATATAAACAGATCCTTCTAAGCTAAAAGAAATATCCAAGTCATTCTCGATTACCGTACATCCAAACAACATCACATTGATTCGAGTGTGCCGCAAGGGTCAATACTCGGACCTTTATTATTCTTGATCTTCATAAACGACTTATCTGATGCAATCGCGTCCGAGATGGGTATAACACCACACTTTATTCTTGACATGCGGGAAAATCGAACACGCACATATCCAAAACAGTGGCTGAATTTTAAAAAAATTACCCCCCCTCCCGTTTTTATTGCCTGTGGTTGATTGTGACCAAAAACGAATGGTTACATTGAATGCTCCCAAGACAAAGCTTAACAATTATAAGAAACTTTTCCAACCACCGATTGCCATGGCTGATAACACCTTTCCTAAGAGTCCAACGTTCAAAATCCTCGGCTTAAGATCTGTTGTTGTTGTTGTTGTTGTTGTTTGTTTTTTTGTAGATTCATTGTAGATTATGCGGTGATTACGATGAGGGTGATGGTTGGAGAAGATTTGTGCACATGGGATCAGACGGTTGATTCTTCTCCGAGGCTCGATCGTCAACTGACTTCTTTCAATTTTCGGTTGTTATTATATAACAATTTCGTGGCCATCTAGACGACCTCATCGAGGTTGCACTCGGTGACGGCTTGAACTCATTTGACAATTCAACAAATCTGTCTATCTATTCTTGGCATGATACAATTACACCTGCTAAAATGGCCTTTAACCCTTCCGACATATCTCTTTCTTTTGACATTGGGTTCTTACCGTTTAAGTGATTCAACTGCAGGTGCATATCTTTTTGTTAACATGATTTTACATTATGACAATTGATCAGTCTTTGTCGCTTCTTCCATTGCAGGTGTTTGATGTTTTGGTACAGTGTTTCTTATCAAAACTGACCTTCATGTCATCCGATAGTTTTATTATCTTTTGACAATCGATCATATGTTGCCTCTTCCTGTGCAGGTGTTTGTCTGTTTGTGAGTTTTATTTTATTTTCAAATAACTTTTTGGTCATCCGATAATTATCTTATCTTTTGACAATCGCCAGGTGCATCTGTTTTATCAACAACTTTTTCGTACACCGACTCGGATATGTAACACATTTACAGGCAACATGAATTGGAATAAATACATAGATGATACTGACAACTCTGCTGTATAGAAAGCAAACTCCATCTATCGAGCTAGAAAAATTATCTCACCTGTCAGTATCCTATATCTCTATAAAGCACCATTCGATAATGCATGGTGTATTATTAGCACATATGGGCTAGTGCAAAAAGAGTATCTAACCTAATAGGTCATGCACTGTCTCCCAATCTCCAGCCACTGTCCCATCGCCGTAATGTTGTATCTCTGTAATTGTTTTACAAGTACTTCCACGAAATGTGTTCCGATGAACATACTGCCCTTGTACCCTCTTAATGTAAATGCACTCGACCAACCCGACTAGCAGCGAAATCCCACCCCTTCAGTGCATAGGTCACCGGATTCTGAAAAAATTCCTACTCTAATAGCTTATTGTTTCTTTTGACCGCTTGTCTTTGGAATTCCCTCTCTACTCCCTGTTTTCCCGACGTTGCCAACATACAGAAATTCAAATGTAATATTAACAAACTGCGTGATGCACAACTTATCACTTAGTATACCCCATTTAAATCTTGCCCCTAACCAGAGTAGTCCGTTACGTTTCAGTGACAATATGCCTTGTTTGGAGTGAATAAAAGATATATATATATATATATATATATATATATATATATATATTTTATTTGAAACACCTTGTTTTGAGCAACTGATGACGTAATAGATATTGTATTTTTACAATCTTTATGCTCATCGTTTACTTGTCTATATAATTGCTCTATCTCGTATATCGAGCATCAATTTGTTCATGATAGGTTATAATTTAAAGGTATAAATTATATCTTTATTTTCCTGTTCTTTACCTTAAGCTTTTATTAAGTTGGGCTTTTACCTATCGTTGATATGTTCAACAATGAAATTTCTCCCATTATCCGCTGAAAACATTCCCATCCTTTTAAAGGGGGCCTACCTCTACAAATGCATTCAATTCGTTAACAAAATTATCATTAATGTAAGATGGAAAGGCTTCCAATATGATTTCTATGATTTGAACTCTATATCACACAACAAATAAATTGCCGCGAACAATCCCCTATATTTAAAACCTTTTGAATCAACACTCCCTATGAACTCATACAAGGAACAAAGGAAATTGGAAATGATAGCAGCATCCCGTTACGGTTTAAAACACCTTCCTTCTCTGCTCATAATGAACACTTCAATTGCTTTGAAAACGCTCTTTTCCACCTCACTAAAAGTATACAATTTAAAAAAAAAAATACACAGAAAACATTCCAACCCAATTATCAAGAAAATCAACAACTTTACTATAAAAGTTTTAAAAACACTCTGACATAATTGTTCCAGCCGACAAAAGTAAAAATTACTACAAATTGAGCTATGTTCCTTATAAGAACTTAATATATAAAGTACTCAATAAATCATACAAAATAACGATCAATTGCATAAACAATGAAGCGAAATCCCTATTAACCTCTATGCATATCCGCAACTACACTGTGATTTTCACTCCGGCAACTCCGAGATGTACTTTGAAAGACCATAAAAGAAAGTTTCAAATATTCCATCTATTAAATTAATTTGGCCCTCTAGATTTGATTTAGGCATCATTAGTAAAATAAAGCCTAGATAAAATTATCCCTGGCATAAAAGAAAAAATCTATTTTCTCTATGCCAATCGTCCGATTAGGTGATTCATTGGTTCCTAAATCTTAAGGACAAATCTAATTTAAATTTCATCACTGTCGATATAGATAACTATTACCAATCTATCTCCCCGATTCTCCCTAATAATACATTCATTTTTGCCCAAAAAACAACTCTTATCTCACCGACTTGGAGATTAGATTAATAATACTAGCCAGAAGATCATTGTTACGATTCGATAATACATTTTGGACGAGAAAATACATACCTAATAACTGTGATATTACTATGGGATATTTGGACTCTGCTCAGGTCACTGATTTGGTAGTTCTATACTTATTATAAGAACTTAAGGATGAACTTGGGCATTTGCAGGGTAGTTTCTACAGAGATTATGCACTTTTTGTTTCCAGAGAAAGACCTAGACTATACAATAGAACCATATAGAATTTACATATTTTTAAAAACTTTGTGCTATCACTTTAGAACCCGAGAAGAGAACATCTAACTTCCTTTATTTAACATTAGACCTTAATTCTGAATCATTTAGCCCTTGCCATAAACCCAACCTAACACTATTTTACGTTCATAAGCTCTCCACCCACCAAAAATCTATCATTAATCCATAGTCTCCACAGTCTCCAACAGAATATCTAAACTATCTGTTAATAAATTAATTTTCGACCAAAATTCAAATTTCTACAATAACGTCTTACTCAACTCAGATTACAATGATAAAATTACATATAAAACAACTCCATTACCCGAGAAAATATTTGGGCTTAATTACGCATAACATGATAGTAAAAGATAAAAAGCAGAATAATATAACAGCGACTAAGAATAATAACGCTTATAGAAACAGACTTAGAAACCAACTAACAACTTGACCCTCAAAATGAACGACTAAGAAGATAGAATAACCTTTGGTTTAGTCCACCCTACAATAGCAATGTTAAAACTAGAATTGTGAATTCTTTAAAATTATTGAAAAATCTTTTGAGCATCCGCATAGATATAGATATTCTGAACAAAATTCTATAAAAATGTCCTATTCTGCCTAAAATAGCACAACCCACAGTCACCTATACCCCCACTAGCCCATTCTAATAATTGTAACTGTCCGAAATCTAGAGAATGTCCGCTAAACAATGAGGGTATTCATAGAGACGTTATATACGACTGCACCGTGAAGTAATTCCATCGAACGCTAATCTACAAAGTAACACCAGTACATGTATACCCCCTTACCCGATAACTCTACGTGTTCTCAACCCTCATTGCATCACGATACCCAAAATATTACTCTAAATATCAACTACCTTTCTTTACCAGTTAACAACAATCTTGCTTAAATTTCTGTATCCCATTTTGTTTCCCTATCAAACAATTCCAACTCAACTTTTAATCAGAACTTAAGCTTGAAAACCCAGGACGCATCTACTACTATAAATGACACAACTACTGCAATTACCACTCCATATAAGATAAATACTTACACAGGAGCCAGTGTTTCCTAATGAAAAAATCGCATATCCAATCACGTATCCTCTTTTAAAAGTTATTACGACCAAATTGCATGGACTTCCCTAACTTATTTAATCAAAAATTTTAAACGTAAAAACTTCCCTTACTCTCTGCATTGGTAGATCTTCAAACAAACTAGGTCCTATACACCAGGATCTAGGTTTTGCCAACTATGTACTTTAGAAACCGTTATGATAATAACTGCAGCTAAGCGTAAAAACATTATAAATTCTAAAAACGAATTTTTTTCAGTATGCAGGCATAAAAGAAAATTTAAATATTTCAACTTTATAGCGCAAATTGATATCCCTGCCAATCCAATAACCAAGCATTTCTAAGCCAACAAGGGGCCAGTACTACAACAACTTGTTTCAATTGCCTTATATTAAAATTACATGAAATAATTTCTTAACCGAGTCTTTTTCAAGCCTCTATTTTACTACCTATTAAAGACGATAAGACTTTTTGCATTCCTAAGTTTTAAACTGTTTTAAATGTTGTATGGATGTTATTTTTAACCCAGTAATCTTGATATTAGTCTTTAACTATAAGTATATCCCCATGTTATCTTCCAATTAAATCTTGATTTTTTTAAATTCAATCTTTGATCTTTTAACTTTAACTAATTTGGTAGGTCTTTACGTACCTTCATGTTTAATGCCCTGAACCTTAGGCAATCCAATTCTTGAAATTTGACATTTATGTATCCTTTAAGTATGCCACTTTTATTAGTCTTAATTTTACCATTTTCTTATAGCCTTTATATACATATTTTATTCATATATTTGTTATTTTACTCTTTTCGGAATCTATGTATTTTACTCTTTCCACTAACGGTTACTCCTATCTTCTTTCTCAAAGCATACTCTACAGATTTTGCAGTTTTAATACTTGTAACCGACCACCAACTTTTTATAGCTCTATTCTCCGCTATATCTTTTTCTCATCACATTTATCACTCTAATTATGTTCAATTTATTTAGTTGTAAGCTTATTATCTCCTTTTTACACACTTACTTCTAATTATCCTAATCACAAACCTAACCCCGGTATATCGATCTCCATAGCATTGTGAGACTAATAACCTCAACGTATTCGTATATGTTCTTTTTCTCATATGGTTCCTTCTCTATTGAGATATTATTTCCTTTATTCTTATTCATTTATTTAAACATTCGACAATAATTTTATTAATTTTTACTTTCTAGTGTTAACTTTAATTCTTTACACTTTAATTATATTCTCATTAAGTTTTTAGTTTCTTTTCCCTAACCTCTGAACCCAGAATTACTCGTTTGCCAATCCCAGCATTAATTCATATATATTAGTATTATACCCTAATCCCCTCTCTTGAGACAACCTCTGTAGCCTCCAATCATTTATCATAACTAAGTCACTTGGCTATCTCTCCACCCCACTCTACTTTATTGTCCTACTTAATCACTTCCTTCTTTAAAATCATTGTTTACATCTGAAGATGGCCTGTATCAACGCAATCCCCAACACAACCTTTTTACATCATCCGTCTACCCCTTCTCACTACTCCCACTTTGCTTCCTCCCACTTTTTTAAACGCAATCTGTTGAATTTCAATTTTGTAACGGCTCACTAAACTTTTCAATTCTGTCTCAACACTAGTTTTTTCTAGCTCGTTACCTGTATTGAAATTACTTTTTATTATCTCACTTTGAATTCAACTCCATAAAACTATATCTGGAAAGCCCATGAAAATCTCTCAAATGGCTTTTAATACACAACTTACATCCTACTTTTACATTGCAACCTTTTCCAACTGGATTATTTTTATCGGATTTCACAATTGCAGCTACAATTTTCATGACACCTTCAATGGTGAACTTTTTCTCATATCGCCAACCTCTTCTCTTTGCATTGGACATTTTTTATATTTGTCTTTATCTTATATTATCTTTATATCTTTTCAAATTATGACTTTTTGTAATTCCCCATACCGACTTATCCGTTTGTATTTCTCTGACGATAAGATTTCATTCTTTGAAAAGCCATGGCTTAAGAAAAAAAATTCTTTTATTTGAAACACCTTGTTTTGAGTAACTGATGACGTAATATATATTATATTTATAGAATCTTTATTCCCATCTTTTACTTGTCTTTCTCCGTCTCTCTCTCCCTCCCCCTCTCTCTCTCTCTCTCTCTCTCTCTCTCTCTCTATATATATATATATATATATATATATATATATATATGAAGTAGGTTGAGATAAATAATATTAGCACATCATTTATATCGGTTCCAAGAATTAAAACACAAAATGTGGCGTACAATCGTTTCTAAAACGATTTGAAATATTTTATTTTGTATATTACTTTAAATGATTCCCAAAAAAGTCTAAATGATTCCAAAAAAGTCACAATTCAGTATTATTTAAGAATAGATATATCCAGTTATTATTTCAATATATATATATATATATATATATATATATATATATATATATATATATATATATATATATATATATATACGTGTAGGTTTGTAATCCGAGACTGGAGCAATGCGAAATAGGTACCGGAAGGTGGAACAGGTGAACAAAAACAAACGAGAAGAGAAAACTAGAATGGAATCTCAAATCAATTTATTAATATTTCACGTAAAACAGATTAAATACCGGAACAGTAAATAAAAAAGAGGTTATTGTCAAGCAATTAAAAGTTACGGAATAAGGTAATCTTAAATTTTCGAAAGAAAAACTTTCATTATCAAAAGACCAAAAATTAAAGACCGGGTGGTCGAAAAAAACGAGATGCACTGATGGAACTGTTAACAAAGGCAAATTAGACAGCAATACAATGAAGAGGTGCAAACTGAAGCCAATTAAGACATATAATGGTTGAATGAGTTAAGCAGTTTCCACCTTTTCATTAATATAATACATATGCGGTCTGATTGAACTTCCGTATAATATGATATTTCGGGAAAATTTCCCTTCGTCAGATGTGTGTTCAACCTTAATCCGAACCTTCATATGAAGGTCGCTGCTAATGAGAGATATTGAGCAAAAATTGAAATGGATCTAGAATTAAATTAAAACGGTTTTCTCTTTTATTAAATGTTGCTTTAAATCCATGTGTCAATGTACATATTAATATTTTAAAATTTAATGTATATTATATACACATTAAACAATGGTTCAACTCACCTACATTAATCTCTTATACATATATATCATTTTAAGATTTCGTTTTTGTTATTCGGTTAAACTTTATCTAATTAGTATTTTCGTCTTTTTCCATTCTTTGTCGTAGTCAGCTTTCCTCGATTTAATCTGTTTGCCAATTCCTCAGGTGGATTATCGTTTCGGTTCACTTAACCGCGTTTTAGACTCACTAAGTTCATAATCCTCATTCAATGACTTTCATCGATTCCTAAATCACGATCATGAACATAAAAAAATGAAATTCTTTCGTTTCTCAAATTCATACAGTGATCAATCATTCTACCTCCCCGGAAGTACCTGACTCCTGTAGCAATCCTCTACCTATACAAGCGGCGAATACGTCCGCAGATGGAGTACTGCTCCCACATCTGGGGAAGTGCCGCTTAGGGCGTGTTTTCTTGCCTTAACACAGTACAAAATCGACTTCGAAATCTAGGGATATAATATCTCTTCTCTCGCCTACAGCCCCTTTCTAACTGAAAAGATGTTGCTAGTCTCTCCTTACTATATGTATATTCTCATGGATGCTAGTTGACTAAGCTCTAATCTCTGGTTCTTCATTGTAAGACAATCACAGTAAGAACTTGTATTATTACCACAACGGAGAAAGACTTTCTTTTTTTTCTTCCATGTACCAAGCGTCAGACGTCATTTCTATGGACAGAGCTTCTTTACAAGGTATTCTTGCCCGTGGAACACATTACAGCGGGACTGCTTCCCTGTTGATTATACTTGGAGAATAATTTTGACATTAATTGATTATTTAATATTAGGGGATGTATTCTGGGATCAATATAGGTTTAACGTAGCGGACAAATATTCGCCACGTAAACAAATGGACACGCGTGTCGTGTAGAGTTGTCTGGTAGTTGCAGCGAGAATAGAGTTGCGTCTCGTCTAACTCGTCGTCTATCTCTCTTTCTTTCTCTTTCTTCGTAGCAGCAGTTGTAAGGTTCTCTTGTAGAATAGCAGCACACATTTGCGCTTTGTGTGTGTTTCAATAATTATTTGAGGGTATTATTTTACTTTAAAGTATTCGGTAATACACAGTACGTTTCTATAGAGCGAAACACAGTATAAGTATTTCCACCACTTTTCCTTCATAGTGGGGGGGGGGGTAGAAGTTTCCGAATCAGGTCTGATTCCTTCGCAGACCAACAACCAAAGTGAGTTTTTCTCTTTCTGTCACGTATCATATCTACTGACTTCGTGCTAGCTACGTCACTTCCTTGACACGTTAATTCACGTTCGTAACCTCATCTTCGAAGTGGAAATTTTGGCAATGCCCCTTATGTATTTGTTCCAATTGATGTTGCCTATGTATGTTTGGACGAGGAGTTTCAATGATGAACTCTCAGGTCGGGTGCTATTAGTCATGGCAATCGGTGGTTTAACATGTTTCATATAATTTGTTAAAAGACAGGAACTGTTTCTTAAGTATTCTTAAATATTTAATTACCTTTTAATATTGGGGAAGGATACTTACAGGAATTTATAATTATTTAATAATGGGATAAATCTAATTACATCAATTGAGGTAGTGATTATTTAATAGGCGTAAATTAGTATAAATTGACGTGGTACGACTCTTTTTTTTTTACCCGCTCGTGCTCTTGTTGACATTGGTTCCTCAATTCGTTCTAGAATCATGTACTAACAGGAGAGACCACATGAAGGTTGCCAACATCCATAGTGAAAGTGATGCAATCGAATAGGATTCGAACTTGGCACTCCAGTTAACGTCGGTATCCACTTCACAACTGCCACCTCCCGATACTTTAATATTGAGAAACCAATGATGACGTCAATAAAAGTAACTCGACTATCCGTGACCCGTTGGGTCAGAATTACAAGCACTTTTTGTTCCACTTTTTTCCCAATTGATAAACTGTTATACATCTGTTAAGAAATTCTACTTGCATAACTAAAAAATAATAAATCACTTTACTTCTATTTCATCCTTATGGATAATATAGAAGTAAAGAACCTTATTATTTGGCTATCTAATTTACATACGTGTTTACGGTGTGAAAGGATGTAGTATGTAAATTAGAAGAAAAGAGAGAGTGACTCTTTCACTAAACGCTCAGATCAGTCGAAATATGCAGCTGATCTAGAAGTTGACCTGGGTTCAGTTGTGGATTAGGGTACGGAATGGCTTGTTTCATTTAATCCAGTTAAGACTCAGCTCGTGTCTTTCAATCGTAGGTGTGTCCCTTTTCTTCCTGAGATTCTGATGGATGGCTCTGCTCTTGAGGAGAAATCGACTCTGAAACTACTTGGTCTTTCTCTCTCATCAAATCTTTCTTGGAGTTCATACATTAGACCCATTGCTCTTTCTGCTACTCGTAAAGTCGGTTCTCTCTATCGCTCCAAACACTTTCTCACACCTGAGGCTATTCTCCATCTCTACAAATCTACAATCAGACTATGTATGGAGTATCGTTGTCATATTTGGACTGGTGAATTTCTGTCCCATTTGCAGGTTCTTGATAAGGTGCAGAAACGTATCTGTAATTTGATTTGCCCTACACTTTCTTCTTCTCTGTGCCCTCTCTCTCACAGACGTGATGTTGCTAGTCTCAGTCTTTTCTATAAATACTATTATGGCATTTGTTCTTCAGAATTATGTGATCTATTCCCCGCTTCTTTTGTTCGAGCTCGTTTGACTCGTTGGTCTAGTGGTCTCCATCAATTCGCTGTTTTGATACCTCATTGTAATACAGCTTCTTATTCCAGTAGCTTCTTTCCAAGAACCGCAGGCTTGTGGAACTCTCTTCCTGCTGACTGTTTTCTTCTTCCCTATAACCTTGGTCTTTTCGAGACTAAGGTTAATAGGCATCACCTGTTATTGCGATAATCATATTTGTTCTTGTTAGGTCCTTACATCAAGTGGCTTCATGCCTTGTCTGGAGCGATTTACGTAAAAAGAACCATTATAGAATGGTGGAAGCAACACAGTGAGAGAGAGGGGGGAGGGAGTTATATAAATACATAGATGACTCAGAGAGAGAGAGAGAGAGAGAGAGAGAGAGAGAGAGAGAGAGAGAAAAGACAGAGTTACGAGCGACTTGTTCAGCTAATTAATAATACATCTTGTGATTAAAATATATAGAAAATAAACCTTAGGAAAACAAACGTTGATTAACTCAGTTTTAGTATAATGATAGAGTATCATTTAATATTGGGTGAACGATGATACAATCAATAAAAGTAAATTTGAGAGAATCACATCAATAGATTTTATGATCATTTAATGTTACGAGATGAATGATGACATTTATCAACTGACGAGCCCTTACGTTTATAAGACGTATAGTTAATATAAAGAGGTAATTATTATTGAATAACCGGAGCAACATAATGGCATCAACGACGTTAATGATTCTTTAATAACGGGAGATTTATAAGTACATCGATAGAATCAATTATTCTTAGATTCAGATAATTACATCAGTTATGTTGCTGATTCTTTTATATCCCGTGAATATTGGTTCTACTGCAACAAAAATTAAACGAAAAATCCATCATAATCCATTCAAAAACTATACATACGCTAATGCTTTCGCCTCACGTAAGCATATCTGAGACTTTTAAAATAGATAGATTCAATATCTTATAGAATAGTCAATCCTTAAAGTGGCAAATTCCTATAAACCAGGATCTAAATACTGTACTTATTGTGTGGTTGAAGTCCAGCTAATATTATGAAAGAAAAATTCAACCGGCTGAATAAAAAATTTGAAAATATTTCAACAGATCAGCCGTCTAAGCTATTATGAAAGAAAAATTCAACCTGCTGAATAAAAAATCTAGAAAATATTTCAACAGATAAGCCGTTAACTTTACGAGGCTGATTTATAAAATGTTCATTATTCTTAAATAATGAAATCAACGAAATAAATGATTCTTTAATATCAGAAGACGAATAATTTAACCAATCGAGCTAATTATTCTTTAATTCAGATAATTACATCTATTATGTGATTGATACTTTAATATTTGGTAAAGCATGATTAAGTCAATGGAATTAATAAGAATAGAATATCGATGGTTACTTAAGTTTATGGATAACGATACTCTAATATTCGAAGAGAGATAATTTCGTACATAGATTAAGGATATTCTTATATTCGAAGAGGGATCATTACATCAATAGATTAACTATACTCTGATATTCGAAAACGGATAATTACGTAGAAGGATTAACGATATTCTAATATTCGAAAACAGATAATTATATAGATGGATTAACCATATTCTAATATTCGAAAACAGATAATTATATAGACGGATTAACGATATTATAATATTCGAAAACAGATAATTATATAGACGGATTCACGATATTATAATATTCGAAAACAGATAATTATATAGACGGATTAACGATATTCTAATATTCGAAAACAGATAATTACATAGATGGATTAACGATATTCTAATATTCGAAAACAGATAATTATATAGATGGATTAACCATATTCTAATATTCGAAAACGGATAATTACATAGATGAGTTAACGATATTCTAATATTCGAAAACAGATAATTATATAGACGGATTAACGATATTCTAATATTCGAAAAAAGATAATTGTATAGACGGATTAACGATATTCTAATATTCGAAGACAGATAATTATATAGACGGATAACGATATTCTAATATTCGAAAACATAATTATATAGACGGATTGACGATATTCTAATATTCGAAAACGGATAATTACATAGATAGATTAACCATATTCTAATATTCGAAGACAGATAATTATATAGACGGATTAACGATGTTCTAATATTCGAAAAAAGATAATTATATAGACGGATTAACGATATTATAATATTCGAAAACAGATAATTATATAGACGGATTAACGATATTCTAACATTCGAAAACAGATAATAATATAGACGGATTAACGATATTCTAATATTCGAAAACGGATAATTACATAGATAGATTAACCATATTCTAATATTCGAAGACAGATAATTATATAGACGGATTAACGATGTTCTAATATTCGAAAAAAGATAATTATATAGACGGATTAACGATATTATAATATTCGAAAACAGATAATTATATAGACGGATTAACGATATTCTAACATTCGAAAACAGATAATTATATAGACGGATTAACGATATTCTAACATTCGAAAACAGATAATTATATAGACGGATTAACGATATTCTAATATTCGAAAACGGATAATTACATAGATAGATTAACCATATTCTAATATTCGAAGACAGATAATTATATAGACGGATTAACGATGTTCTAATATTCGAAAACAGATAATTATATAGACGGATTAACGATATTCTAATATTTGAAAACAGATAATTATATAGACGGATTAACGATATTCTAATATTCGAAAACGGATAATTACATTGATGGATTAACGATATTCTAATATTCGAAGACAGATAATTATATAGACGGAATAACGATGTTCTAATATTCGAAAACATAATTATATAGACGGATTAACGATATTCTAATTTTCGAAAACAGATAATTATATAGACGGATTAACGATATTCTAATATTCGAAAACAGATAATTATATTGACGGATTAACGATATTCTAATATTCGAAAACAGATAATTATATAGACGGATTAACGATATTCTAATATTCGAAAACAGATAATTATATAGACGGATTAACGATATTCTAATATTCGAAAACAGATAATTATATAGACGGATTAACGATATTCTAATATTCGAAAACAGATAATTATGTAGATGGATTAACGATATTCTAATATTCGAAAACAGATAATTACATATATAGATTTAGGATATTCTTATTTCGAAGATGGATAATTAAATAAATGGAATAACAATGCTAAAATATTTGAAATCGGATAATTACATATGTGGATTAACTATACTCTAATATTCGAAAACGGATAATTAAATAGATGGATTCAGAACGCTATAATATTCGAAGACGAGTATTTACATAGATGAATTAACAGTAACATTATATTCGTAAATGGATAATTACATAGATGGATTAACGATAACTCTAATATTTGAAGGCAGTGAATTATAATAGATAGATTAAGAACCCTCTAATAGCAGAATATTATAATTACATTGATGGATTAAGAACGTTCCAATATCCGAAGACGACTAATCACATAAATGGATTAACGATACTCTAATATTCGAGAACCGATAATTACATAGATGGATTAAATATACTCTAATCTTCAAAGACGATTAATTACATAAATAGATTAACGATACTCTAATATTCGACGCCGGATAATTACATAGATGAATTAACGATACTTTATAATTGAAAGATGAATAATTTCATAGATGGATTAGCGATACTCTAATATCCGAAGACGGATAATTACTGTTGTGAAGTTGTCCAACAGTAAATAATAAATAAAGGAAGTCAAGTCGAGGGTTGGTTTAACAAGTGTATTAACAAAGTAAGAAAGTGACTAGCACTTGGCTAGACAGTTACAAGACTGTGCTTTGTCTTCTCTGTGTCTCTGGTGACTCGCACTATTTATAGTGACAACCGGTGTTGTTTCTACTGTGTAAGAACGGCCGGTGTAACAATTACATAGATGAACGATATAATATCCGAAGGCGTATAACTACATACATTCAGATAATGATATACTATTGGGAAATTAATTACATAAATGGAGTTCATTATTCTGCATTATTTCCATACAGCTAATTAATGGCATCATAATAATGGGAGAAAGAGCTTATAATGCTTTTATATTGGGAGGCGGGTATTAAACGACTGGGGGGTAATGAGCTTTCAATATATAGAGAAGGGTTGTGAAATCAATTACGATAATATTTTTTTAATATTGGGAGAACGACGATGACATCAATAAAGACTGGGTTTTTATGGTTTACTGTTAACTAACTGTGCCAGAAAAATAAAATTAAAAAATTTTTTGACTGTAATTCAATTTCCAACCGAATTTCGTGCAACTTACTTTCTCCCGCCTTTCTCTCTCCAATCCAAATCGCTTCTTATTGCTTCCCAACTGTCCTCTTCATTTATATCAGCTGATCTTCACATATGAAAATAAGAGACCCCCATAAAAACTTGTACCTATGAAGAGAACCCCTTTTTTAATCTGCAGAAACTACATGCGAAGCACCTCATTCTTTTTCCTGGCGGTGAGTGTTCCTCTTAATTGTCACACTCCCCCCTGATCATATGATCACACAAGTGACAAGTGGTGGCTCGTCGCTTTATCCTCGTACTTCTCCGTAGTTGCAGAGTTATTTCTTCTTCTCTTACATCAGATGTACCAGGACCTAAATTGGCAATGGGATAAGGCAGCTCAACCAAGGAACGTCTGTCCTCTCCATCACTTTCAGATGCAGAACCACTACTACTTGTATCGGAATCTGGTTATCTCCATTCAGTACTATCTGATGATGTGTTATCATTATCGTCCACTACCGGTGCTAAACTGAGACGTGGGCACACGTCTCCTACATGTCGAAGCGTGTCATTGACGACCACCGACTGTGGACTTATCACTCAAGTGACACTACCTGGTCTGAATTTCGACGTGCAACGTCCTTGTGAATTTTCACCCAAACTGTGTCTCCGTCTTTATAAAGTGCAGAGATATCATGGTGATTCGGATGGGGCACAACATTGAACCCCTTCATTCTGATCTGGTATGAGTACAACAAATTGGCAGGTGCTGATGAAGCGGACACATCATCCTTGGGGTAACTTTGTACCAATACATAGCCTCCATAACAAGGCAGCTCTTTCGTGCAGCAATCCACTTCACTGTCCTATGACACATTTCTATAATACCATTTCCTGATGGCCCTGTATGCACAGCGTTGTCGAAAGTTTTCACCCCACTCGTTCATGAACTGCCTGAACTGTTGACTGCAGAAGGCAGTGTCATTATCAGCAAGAATCTCGGCTGGGGTGGGGGGACACCACGTAAAAAAAAACACTGATTCTAATTGCCGGATCACATGTGAAGTGTATTGCCGTTGTGGTGGCCGCCAGATTGAAAACCGCGTGGGTCCACAATCGATCAGTGTCAGAAAATGGCAACCATTGTAGTGTGTGATGTCCATTCTTAGCCGGTTCCATACGTCCTGCACACTGAGCCCTCCCTTTTTCATTGCGCTAGATATGGGTCTATTGTCTGGCATTCCTCACAATTCTGAATAACTGCCTTTACTGCCGCTTTAGACACAGACGGGTCGATTCTACGCACAAAATATGATGTTCGCCTAATTCCAGGATGTCTACTATGTCGATGAATTTCGTTCATCTGTGTTGGGTTCAGTTTCCTGTGACAAAAGCACACACTGTTTGTGTTAGTTCAATCTCTCTCTTCACATCATTAAGCCATCGCTGTTGAACTCTCATCAGGGAGTCTGCTCCGTTCTGGCCAGATCTTACTAGTGCTAGATCAACCGAAATGTCGTACTCTTTTACAAGTGGGATTATCGTGCCCAGTCTCCGCCTTATCAGTATCTTACTTGCGGCCTTTGTGCTCAGCCGAGGCTTTCACGTGAGCGCATTGGTCACCCAGTGGTACACACACACAGAGTCTGTTTTTATGTGTAACACATTGGCCTTCTATTTGAGTGGAAGGTTTTGTCCTTTTAGTACGGCATCCAGCTCTGCCACGTTTATATGTTGGGTATCCTTTGTTGGTCGCAACCAGCATGCATCCTCGATGATGACTCCATCGGCGTCAAAATCCACGCTCACAGCTAGCGAGATTGCGTCCAACCACACATCTTTGTCACATATAGGGTTAGAGTTATCATTTCTGATTATCTAAAGAAATAAAATATTTATACCGTTAAATTTTTGGAGTGGAGGATTTCTTCTGAATTCGTTTCAGACGGCTATTTGTTTTCTCGCTCCTTCCCACACCTTAAAATGGTTTCGTCCGAGGGGGTGGGGGGTGGGGGTTAACAATTCCCTTTTTACTGGCTTTTGAGTGACGGATGTGTTATATTTATTCATATAAACATATACAAATGAATACACATTAGTCTTTATTATACAGGGTGTTTCAAAAGTCTTGGGAACATAACGATTTTTAATAACTCAAAAACATATATATACATATACATATATATATACATATATATATACATATATATATACATATATATATACAGAAATATATACATATATATACATATAAGTATATACATATATATATATACATATATATACATATATATATAAACATATATATATACATATATATACATACATATATATACATATATATATATGCATATATATACATATATATATACATATGTATATATATATACATATGTATATATATATACATATATATATATACATATATATACATATATATATACATATATATACATATATATACATATATATATATATATATGCATATATATACATATATATACATATATATACATATATATACATATATATATACATATATATACATATATATACATATATATATACATATATATACATATATATACATATATATATACATATATATATATATATACATATACATATATATATACATTAGAATGGATGGTAATTGCCTCATAATAGAGCTTATGGACCTTTACCGGTAGAGGAATGATGACGCCAACAAAAATGATGATTTTATAAGCTTCAATGAAGGATACTTATATCAACAGAGACGGATAATTACATCAATCCATTTTCTTTAGTGCTGGAATAAGAATAATTGCATCAACGGTGTCATTGGTCACGTCTACAACGAGGATATTCGAAAGCGCTCGAGAACAAGATGAGCGAATGGCGGCTCAGATGGTTTGGATATTTGCTGAGCGCCAAAAACGACACTCTCGCAAAACTCGTCTTTACACTAGAAGTCGCCGAAAAACGACCGGGGGGGGGGGGAGATCGGCAGACACCCTGCACAAAGATCTCTGTAAAACCGGCCTTCACCCGAACCAAGCCTATGATCGTGTCAAGTGGAGACAAAAGTCCATCATTGTGGGGGCCCTGCCGTAGCTCAGGATTAACGCATAAGAAAAAAAAAGAAGAATGGTGTTAAAGATTATTTAATAGTTCGAGTCGAATAATCAAATGAATTGGGTTGATTATTCTTTGGTGTCTGGAGAAGAGGGATTACACAAGTGGAGTGTATTGTTCTTTAATATTGGAGGGCAGATTAAATTACAACGATGCCCTATTTTGTCTCCATTAATATTGGAAGAGGTGTTCCACTTTGTTCGGGCATACTCCAACACAAAAAAGCCTGTTCTCTTCCAATGAATGGCATTTCGATACCAGTATGAACACCTCAAACGGCAAACATAAAATATTAACCTAGTTATTTAAACGGGGATGGCGGTGGTAAATTGGATACCGACTCGAATTGACGACATGGGCGTGCCAAGTTCGAACCCGGTTGGTTCTATATCACCACCTTCACTATGGACGTTGACGACCTTCACGTGGTCCCTACCGTAAGTACGAAATTCTAAAAAAGAACTGGGTCAAAACTGATGCCAACAACGGAATCAAGCCGGTTGGAAGTTGTGCGATAACTTTAGTATTAACTTCCTTCTGCAGGAAGATATAGTACAAGGCCTGAAGGTGAGGGAATAAGCCAGCTAAGAAAGGAGCACTATGACCTCTTTAAATTGCCTGACCAGCATGTCGGCATTCCCCGGTCGGGGCGCCTCAAGCAGTTAGCAATAAACTAACGCCTCCCTAAAGAGAGGAGGCAATGCCTCCGATAACCTCACACTCAACAAATATGTGTACGAGGCAGAGTAGCTTCGGATAAAAATAGAAACACTTGATAAAGAGGTAATATCCCCGAAATAGTGTGATATTCCGGCGTCACGCAGACGACTCTAGTGATCGAGAAGAAATCTGTAAGGCGGTAACATTTGATTATATATATTAAAAAATTGGCGTAGTCATTCAGTATTCAGTTTTATTTCTAATAACCGGTATATCTCCGCGCTGATTTCTATAAAACATATATGCATAAGAGTTTAAATTTTTTTCCAATGCATCTTATTGCTTTACATACAAAGTTAAACACATTAAACATTAAAAATGCATTTCTAGCCTGTTTGAACAAATGCTGTTAAAATTTGAAGCCATTTTGAACGGGACAAAGTTATTAGATTGCGAAATGATATAATATTTTTAACATCTTGTTATAATCTTTGTCGGGAGACATAAAAGTGGTGCAAAACTGTTATGTTCATTGAATAAATTGTATTAGCAGTATAGATGTATTTTAGTAGTTGGTTTATAATAGTTTCCTACTTTCACTTAACAAATTATAAGGTAACATGCTTAGTTAACAAAGCAGATTAAAGTGGACTTTCCTAGCCTCCCTGTTTTCGTTTATAAAATGGACTATGCCTGTCTATAAGTAGACGTGTTCTGCGTATCTTTTCATTCTTGGCCTTTTGGCTAAGAGAAAAGTGTAGTATCTGTTCCGATGGATACTACACCCTATAGACCGGTATCGTCTTGGCCTTCGTGTCTTGATTCCGCCGGTTTGTAGGTTTGTCCTGTGCAGTTCTAGGAGGTCCACCCTCCCAGGCTTTGCCTCCTCTCTTTGGGAAGGAGTAAGTTTATTGCTTACTACCTGCGGCGCCCCTACCGGGGAATGCCGACGGGGCTGCCCAGGCATTTTTTGTAGGCTAGAGTGCTCAAATTCTCGGACGTTGGCTTTTCAAATCCCATTTTCTGACTTTGTGTCACATCTTACCGCTGTGGGAGGAAGATAAATAAATTTGTGGAATAAAACGAAACGTTTTTGTAACAATTGTACAGTTTTTATTTTAATCACACGCTTTTGTTATGTTATTATTTTTTAAAAGCAACTTTATATATTACAAGATTTTAAGTAAGAGAACAAAAATAAATCTAAGAAAGCCTCCGGGGCGCTGTTGAAATTAGTGCTTCATAAATGATACAGCAGGCTTAACTCTATCACACTTCGGTCGCGGAGTGCGTGGCAAGGTAGCTGTTTCTTGGTAAAGGTGCGGATGTCTAAAGGGTGGCGAATAGGCTGGTTGTGAAAACGACTGACTCGACACATTTCTCCCCCCCCTCTCTCTCTCTCTCACACACTCTCTCGTATTGACCTCCCTTGATTTTTTTTACAACTGTTCATGAAACCTACTTTTTGAACCGGAGTGGCGCGCGGTGTGTGAAATACGCCAAGAAATGATAGAAGAGGGAGAAAAGAAATAGAAGAAGCGGCGGTCAGCGGGCCGATTACTGAAGCTGCCAGAGATGAAATTTGGATAGTTAAAAAAAAAAGAAGACATTAACTGTAGCTGTTCACATGGGAGTATAGACGCTGTGAAAGATTTATTAGGTTTGTAGTGGGGAGAAAAAAACGTGGGGCGAGGGTATAAAGAATGAAAAGGAAAGAAAGGAACAGAGATAAATAAGACTATTTAGGAGTTCAAATTGATCAATTCTAAAGAGTTTATTTAACTCACGTGGTTTTCATTATCCATAACTCCACAAACACATAATGTATTCATTGAAAAATATATATTAAAAAATACAGTGAAGTTTTTAGATGTAAGCTGTTTTCGGGTGGAGGCGATCAGTGTCCTATTAACACTAATTGGGTTCCCTGGTGACGTGGTCTGATACAAAAAGGCCCGAAACATTTGATGACCCCAGGAATAACACATCATTAATTTCGCATTGACAAGATGCCTTTTGCAAACTATATATATATATATATATATATATATATATATATATATATATATATATATATATATATATATATATATATATAGAGAGAGAGAGAGAGAGAGAGTAACTATACAATTATATAAATATATATATATATATATATATATATATATATATAATTGTATAGTTAGTCTATTTCTTGAAGATTGATATCGATAGCCCTCAATCTGACAAATCGATATTTTATTCAGAGTTGCCAATTTGTCTTTTTCCCTTCCAGCATGTTCGTTACAATACCAAAATGCCATTCGTTTTAATTTCTTTCAAATAATATTTATTCCGACTAGGAAAATGACCTTAACATTATTGTCCGCATACGATATTAATAAAAAAGGATTCTACATTAATGTATGTGTTTCAGCTATCAGATAAACAGTTACACTTGTTTACAATAAACATTTAATTATTCATTTCTCAGAATTAATCGTATACCATAATACTAATCATCTACTTACAATTTTCTTTCACTCAAATACTACAAGCTGTCGATTATTCATCCTGTAAATGGATTTCCTATTATATAAGAGGCCGGTTATTTATCATGAACATAGGGTAAGTTTCGTGTGATGTATTAATTCTTCTTTAATTAAATAATAATTGGTTATTAATAACTAAACAATTGGTCCGAGTGCGGATATCATTTTCTTACAGAAAACAAACAAAATACACTGAAGAAATTTCACTACACGATTTGATATTTTTGTAAATACATTTGCTTTATTTTCATTTTCTTTTCTTTTGAATTTCCTACATATATAAAACTCGATGTATATGTATGCGTTAGTGATGTTTGCGTGTTCCCTATAGAAAGAAAGGTTAGAGAATACACATAAAATCTAAAAGTCTATTCTTATGTAAATTTTACCGGGAAAGACAATGGAAATGTTCCCGAATCTCTAAGTGCACTCTATGGGGGGGGGTATGAGGACATACCCCCTTTAAACATCAAATGTATTATATTTTTATTAAATTTAAATTATATGCATAACATTTTCTAGGGAAGAGAATGGAAGTGGTCCCAAATTACTAAGTTCCCTCTCTAACCTAAAGGATCCATGAGGACCTTTAAAATATATCCTATTTTGATTAAATTTCTAGCATATGTATAAAATTCTCTGGGAATAACAATGGAAATCGACCCGAATCTCTATGTTACCCTTTATGTGCCGAATATCTACATGCTCACCACCTCTAAGTGACCAATGTGGACAGAACCCCCTTCAAACTTCAAATATGTATATCCGATTTTATGAAATTTTAACCATATGTACAATACACTAATTCAGAGAGTTTTTCAATATTTCAACTTCTTCCGACTATATTAGGGGTCAAAACGGGAGGAGGGGCTAGTAAAAATAAATAAAGTAATACATTATTTTTACTATGCTATATATATATATATATATATATATATATATATATATATATTTAACGAAATACGATTATTTCTTACTGATGACTTGTTGTAGCGTGGATCATTGCTTGGATTGGATATAGACGATGGTTACGTCTTTAGGAGATGTACCAAGACCCATTCTGACAATCAAAATGTTGACATCGATAAAAATGCGAATGGAGTAGATGAAAGAGATAAACGCATGGTGTACGAACACACACACACACACACACACACACACATATATATATATATATATATATATATATATATATATATATATATATATATATATATATATATATATATATATATATATATGCATTTAAAAACAATTAACGGAAATCTCTCTAAGGCCCTTTCAACTATCATCTTGTCAAGAGAAAATCGATAGTTCAGATTAATAAATAATATTGGCGAAAGTAAAGAGCACAAGGGGAATTGAACGTGCCAAGAAATTAACGATGGGCGATAAAAATAAATTCAATTTAAAGTCGTTAAAACGATTAAAAGGTACAGCGTGAGATAAAAAGGTGGACAAAGTTACTCAAAGAGATTCAATGGTTTAACGAATTTGGGTTAGATACAGGTTCTGGAACATTTTTTTATGTGCTCTTTTGATGTCTCTAGTCTCTTTACCAATCTACCTTTGGATGAGACGATACGTATTTGTGTCGACGCACTCTATGAAGGTGGCCTGACTTCTCCATGTTTTTCAAAGGAGATCTTCATAGAATTAATTCTTCTGTGTACAAAATCAGCAGAGTTCTGCTTTGACAGGTCGACGGGGTTTCAATGGGGAGTCCATTGACCCCAACTTTAGCTATCTTCGTCGGTTATTACGAATTCGTAATATTTAGTTTTGTAACCAGACCCACGACTTATGTTAGATATGTTGACGACACTTTTGCCACGTTTTCATCGCAAAGTGAAGCGTTAGCATTCTTCAATAAGTTGAATTCCATTCATGGGGCTTTAAAGTTTACTATGAAAAGTGAGAAGGATAATTGTCTTTTCTTCTTGGATGTCCTTGTTGAATGTTCAAGAGGCGGCTTTCTCACTATCATCTGCAGGAAGACTAATTTTACTGGCCTGTATGTAAACTGGTCTTCTTTTGTACCGAAATCTAGAAAGTTAGGCTTAATTTTCACTTTGGTACATAGAGCCCTTATGATATGTTCCCCTAGCAGATTGGATTAGGAACTGAATGAGATTAGGGGCATACTCATTAATAATGGCTACCCTGAGGACCTTATTAATGATTGCATTAACAAAAAGGTTGTTGACTTCAAATCTCTCTAAATATTTGGCCCTTAAAATGTCCCATTTATTTGAAACTACTTTGGATAGGGATAAATAGTAAACATATTGGGCAAGCAGATTGTTGGAAGCATTATTAATTGCTTCTACTCTGTTTCCTTACGTTTAGTGTTTTCTACCAGACCTGTGTTTCCTTCTTTTCGCAAAGATAGGGTGACTAATACCAATTATAGTAATGTTATTTACCAATGTAAATCCCAGTGTGATGCTGGATATATAGGACGTACTTCGTTGCACGTTCGATCTAAAATTCAACAGGGGAGTGCAGGATCCATGTGTCACCCTTCTTCGCGACTTTGGACTCTGCTATTGATCAGCATTTGCTTGGAAATCCATGCAGTGCCAGTAGCTATACAATAGAGTGGTTTGAGGTCTTGCATAGAGCAGATTCCAAAAACCATTTGAAAATTTTGGAATCTGTCTCTATCGCCATTCGTAAACCTTCATTGTGCCGACAGAAATAATTTTTTTAAACATTGAATCTCTTTGGGGAACTTTGACCCCCACCCCTTTTTATCCCACGCTGCACCTTTTTAATCGTTTTAACGATTTTGTATTACATTTATTTTAATCACCCATCGTTAATTTCTTGGCGTTCAATTCCTCTTGTGCTCTTGGAAATTCCCCCATCAATTATATATATATATATATATATATATATATATATATATATACATATATATATATATATATATATACATATATATATATATATATATATATATATATATATATATATATATATATATATATACTAGAAAAAACGTGACGATTCCTAGTTAAAATCGTATAATTATATATTTTTTCCCTTCGTTAACATATAAAGTAAGTGGAGAGGGAGAAAGAGTTTTACGTGACTCAATAAAATTAGTTACGTAAAAAGTGAAGAAGTTTTTGAACATGTTTAAACAGTCAAACATTTATACGTATAAACTTTGAAAATTGAGAAACCAGACCATTTGATGTGTGATTTTGTCAAATAAATGAAATATTTATTAAATCATTTTTTTAATCCAAATTTTCGGTTTTATAAAACCCTATTCATGGTAATACAGACAATACTTTCCTTTTCATTTCTTTTCTTTTTCTTCTTCTTTATGATCGAAGTTTTACGGCGTAGCCGAAGATCGACGATCTCTTCTGGTGTTATCAAAGCGACTGTTTTTTTTTTTAAATGTCCCAACTCTAGTGAAGCGCGCTGGAGCGCGTGTGTATAATAATGAGATAGGTGTTACGACAGTTAGAAACGTCGTTGAAATGATAAACTTTGAAAATTGAGAAACCAGACAACTTGACGTGTGATTTTGTCAAATAAATGAAATATTTATTAAATTATTATTAAATTATTATTTTTTTAATCCAAATTTTCGGTTTCATTTATTTGACAAAATCACCCGTCAAGTTGTCTGGTTTCTCAATTTTCAAAGTTTATCATTTCAATGACGTTTCAACTGTAGTAACACCTATTTCTATTTATACGTATTTATAATTAAACAGGATTAGAAGTAAAACTGGCATGTAAAAAAATTTGAAAACGTAATTTTAAAAAAATATCATTTTTTTAAAACGGGGCGTTTGCAGGTAATTTTGGTTAAGTAAAATAGTAGTACTACTATTATCTATTCGCGGGAGAAGAGGAAGAGGAGGACGAAGCAAAGCAGTGGAATCAACGTTTTTAATAAACTCAGACAGTTAAAAAGAAACGCGAGTTTCAAAAAATAAAATAAAGCTTATATGAAATAAATAAGAGCGAGGCGCAAAGATATTACAGTTAGAGGGGGGGGGATAATAACAGACAGGATTGGTTATCATTGCAGATTGCAGATTGCAGCTCATTAGATTAAAAAAACTTTTCTTTTTTTTCAAATAAAACCTACTTATGGACGTTAAGAATGTTGTGACATTCATTTTGAGCAATTGAAATATACAGGAAAAGCTTTAGGGAAACAAGCATTGATTAACTCAGTTTTAGTATAAAAAAAGATTGTAATCTTGTTTTATTCACAATATAATTTTGGATTTCTGACCTAAATTGACTTCAAAACAATTGTAAAAAGATTTTGCTATTGATTTCTTCTGAAATTAGCAAATACACACACACACACACACACACACATATATATATATATATATATATATATATATATTGAATGTGAGATGATATATATAATTATTTCCACAATCAGACAACGCCGCAGCCCACAACCTATGAAAGAAACAAACCAGCGGTTTGCTTAGTTTGTGTAAATTAATAGACATTCTTGTATGTGGCGAGGTAGCTCAGTGGCAGAGTACTCGCTTGGCATGCAATTGACTCGGGTTTCGAATCCTGAGTTCGGATGTGTTCTACTGATGAGCCCAAAGGAGGGCGAAACTCGAGTCTAGGACTTCCGGTTTGTTTGTTTCTTTCATAGATTGTGGGCTGCGGCGTTGTCTGATTGTGGAAATAATTATATATATATATATATATATATATATATATATAGTAAGTTATGAAAATATATTTATGGTAATTAACCTACACAGAGGATCCTGCGTTTCATCCCCGAGGGTAATCTTCAGGCTAAAAATGCATGGAATTAGTTTTGCTGGGTGTTTTTTTATGTACACGGCTAGCTACTTAACCAATCAGTTTCTTTGTTGTTCTCTAAGCCAATCGTTGACCTTCTCACGAACAAAGGTCCGGTTAGTTTTACTTCTCTGATTTCCTGTTCTATTGTTCTGTTTTCTATAGAGTTGCCTATATTCTGTTTTCTTGTTTGTGTCAATATAATGGGTGAACTTATTTTAACACGTGGTTCCTTGTATTTCTATTTTAGGTTCTAGTTTTTAAGTTTTTAGGTTCAAGTTTAGTTTTTATTAACTTATTTGTTTGTTTCTTTATTTATTTAAATAATATATATATATATATATATATGTAAACCTTTGTTATTTAGAAAAATATTCGATATTTCCTTCAAAGACGCTTTATTTATAGACAATTGTTTCTGCCTATATTTTCATGATATACTGATGTTCATGAGGATGTTTCACTAGTTTATAAAAATTCCACAGTAAGAATGAAAAATTTAAATGCATAATTTATACATAGTTGCTTTTCATTCAAAACTTTTAAGGGAAAATTTATTTAACTATTTTGTCTTTTATACAAAACTTTCATGGTGTATTGCGTTCATCATATCTGCTATTCTCATCTTGTTTATATATATATATATATATATATATATATATAAGGTATGAATCTAAAAGTAGAATGTACACTTTTAGAAATTTTCTTAAGTCACTGGACAGTTTTCTAATCGGACATCTTTTGCATTTTGACAACATTTTCACCCACTCACATCTACGTTTTATAACTTTTTCGAATTTTTAAAATTATAATTTTTGGCCATTCTCCGCCAAATTATCTATCTATGTAATTCCTCTGATAAGAACATACCATTCTTTGAAAAGCCTGGCTTAAGGAAAGAAAAAATAAACATGCTTTTATTGAATACACCTTGCATTGAACAACTTTAAAGATTAAATAAATTTGTCATTCTTACATTTTTTATTTCTCTTCTTTCATATATATATATATATATATATATATATATAAGTACTGTGTGGTAGGGCAGGAAAATATATATATATATATATATATATATATATATATATATATATATATATATATATATATATATATATATATATATATAAGTATAAAGGTATACTCAAAAAAGAATAAAAGGGAAATACCAGCAGAGTGCTCAATTAAATTAAATTAAGAGCGTAATATTTTTTAATTTTTAAATACATATTTTAATTAGACATGGACCAGTTGTTTCTGACAAGAAAAGGGTTTAAATCCCCAATTCCGTCTTCGTCAGCATAGTCTGAAATAGTAAAATGATGGAATTTCTTCAAAAAACATTTTTAACCGTTATGAAACGCTATGCACAAAGAATTTGAAATGAAGAGGTGGTGAGACGCTTAAATCAGAAAAATAGCCGTTAACTAAGAGATTATATATTTAGAAGTGAGGAACAAGAGAGAAAGAAAGAAAATAGAGAAAGAAAGAAGGGAAAATGAAATAAAATTAAAATTAAAATTAAAATTAATAATAATAAAAAAATTATTTATATATAAAACATGGTTAAAGGTACGTAACTCTAATTAATTTAAATATCTAAAAAAGGGGAGGTAACTATTTATTATTATATAATATATATATATATATATATATACATTTCACGATGGTTTCAATTAATAAATATCAAATTAAAATAAAAATATAAATATAAATATATAAATAAAAAATCAATATATAAATAAAAAATCAATATATAATTAAATATCAATATATAAATAAAAAAATCAATATATAAATAAAAAAATCAATATATAAATAAAAAATCGATATATAAATTAAAAATCAATATATAAATAAAAAGTCAATATATAAATAAAAATCAATATATAAATAAATAAAAATTCGAAAAATAAGAAAAATAAAATTTAAAAAAGAAAGAGGAAAAAAATGGAGAAAAGAAAAAAGAAAAAAGAACTGTGATCAGGTTCGTAGAACGAGAAGTCTGCAGTTGAAGTATATAAGTGTCTGAAAAATGTATGTAGGGCTCTGGGTATGCTTAAGTCACTCGATCCATCCAATAAATAAGGAGTGCTTGTTTACGATGTATACAGCCCTTAAATACCTCATCGCGCACATTTAGACATCTGGTGTTTGGGTTCATGATGGCCTTAAATCATTATTAAGCAAACATTTCCCTCCAACACACAGTTAAAAAGTTTAAAAGAAAGTCTGTATATTTATTTACTCCTCTGCAGGAGTTAGGCACAAGGCCAGTTTTATCTTACTCCCACAAGTAAGATGTGACCACAGCTTGGGTCGAGTAAGTGGGGTTAAAAGCACTCTGGCCATTTAAAAATTGCCTGGGCAGCCCCGTCGGCATTCCCCGGTAGGGGCGCCTCAAGCAGTAAGCAATAAACTTACTCCTCCCCAAAGAGGGGAGGCGAAGCCTGAGAGGGTGGACCTCCTAGAACTGCACAGGACAGGCGTGCAGTATCCATCGGAACAGATACTACACTTACTGTATAGTGTTACCTATCTTTCGCGGGAAGAAAAAACAACAATTATGTAAGATTGAAATTGGGGGATCAGTTTTGCATATAATTTTAACATAAAATGATCCACCATTTCCGGACCATTCTAACTTTTTAGGGCATTAATTATTTTTCTTTTGCAATGGGATATAAATTCTATGCATTGTTTGTCGGGCGGGGTGGGTGGTTTCTACTTTTTAAAGCGATTACGTGTGGTTTTACGACTTTGCCGATCAGACTTAGTGTTAGTGGTAAAAAAGTTAGAATGGCCCGGAAAGAAGGATCATTTTACGTTAAATTTATATGTGCAACTAATCCCCTACTCTAAATTTAAAGAATAATTGGGTTCTTTTTTTCAGTGTTCACAAGTCATCGCATAAAAATGTTAGAATCTCTTTTTTTGGGGGGGGGGGATACTTTTATTTTTTCCCTTTACGTATTGTTCTGAAGATTTTGCTAAACTCATTGTGAGATTTTCATCTATATTTTTCTCTTGTACCATCTTTTCCTATTTATTAACTTGTGCCATTTATACCGGTGCCATTTTAACTAAATTAGGTGAAAAACAATGCACAGAATTTAGCTTTCATCGCAAAAAAAATGGTTAACGCCTTAAAAAGTTAGAATGGCCCGGAAATGGGGGATCATTTTATGTTAAAATTATATGCAAAACTGATCCCCCAATTTCAATCTAAAATAATTGTTTTCTCTTTCCGCAAAAGATGAATAATACATAATTTTTTTTTAAATGTATTTTTCGTTTTACCACCGGACTTAGGGTTAGTAGTAAAAAGGGTACGTGTTTTTTATGATGTAATCTGTAAAAAAAAATGCAGTATATATAAAGTACCGGAAATACGTTTAAACATGAAATTTAAAAAATTGTCACGAAAAAAGAATTGCAGACAGAGAGTTATTGATAATTGTAAAAAAAAAAAATATAAAAATATTGTTTTAAATTTTTTTTAATTAATTTATTTTTACGTTGGTGGGCTTTTGTCCGTGTTTGACTTATTTTTGGTGGGCTTTTGTCCGGTGGGTTTTTGTCCGGTGGGCTTTTGTCCGGTGGGCTTTTGTCCTCACACCGAAAATTATGCGCCGTAGGTTTGGGTGTCATTATTTTTTTTTTTATCACTCAAATTATGGGCTCTACATGTCCAGATTCTAGTATATATTAAATATTAAATTGTTTTTAACGCCAATACGTTTTTAAAACAAAATAAATTGTTTTGGATTCATAAAATAATTTCCAACGCTATTGATGATTTTTATCAATTCCTTTTTTTTATTATCGCTTA
Organism: Sepiola atlantica; assembly: GCA_963556195.1. Lineage (NCBI taxonomy): Eukaryota > Metazoa > Mollusca > Cephalopoda > Sepiida > Sepiolidae > Sepiola > Sepiola atlantica. The sequence goes on along the minus strand of OY744529.1, from coordinate 14,619,955 downwards.
TGTTTTAATTCATGTTTTGAAACATGACGTAAATCATACATCTATGGCATCACGTCAACGCTATAATTATTTTGTTAAGGTAATGTTTTAAGCTCTATTTATAAGAAAGTTTAAATAGGTCAGACTGAAGATCTTAAGGTTTCGATTTTGATTTCGATTTCCGGTCATGGCATCCGCTTTATTTGTTTGAAATGTATTATTTACTATTAATGCAATATTTTCCATTTCTAAAAGTAGTTAAGATCTGATGTTTCGAAATGAGACAAATTCCGCAATGTATTTATTACGTTAAAAAATGTCACTTACGGACAGTCGGATGAATTCTCTATTCATGTAAGATATATTTCGTATCGCCCAGGCAAGTTATGGGCTCACATAGTTACAAATTAATGCCGCTGCTTTGTGATAGTTTCTTTTGCCCAGTTCTTTATGTGGTAAACATGTCGTATCCCGATTTTATCGGAAGGACAATATGCAGTAGTTAAAAAATTGTAAAATTTTTAAGATTATGACATGCTGAACGTATTAACGTTATAATTAATTTAGTATTATATATAAAATAGGAGAGAAAAAAACTTGAAAACTTACCCTACACGCAGTTCTTACTGGCAAAATGCTAATGGGGTTTCGGTTAGTTAGTTGATGTAAAATTTGGAATGGAGAAAGGTTAAGACGAAATGGAAACGATATTGATTTTGATATGTTGCGAAAACAATAGAATTATGGGCACTTGTATAGATCGAGTACACGAGCTGAAATTTATTTTATAAGAGTTCCAATGGTGTAAGGGGCAGATAACTCTCTTTTTTTAGTACGCAATTTCTCCGAAAATGGAAAATATCCATTTTTTAAATAAGAAGTCATGCAAAACAAATATACTGTTGATTTTCCCAAATTCTATTTTCTTCAATAAATGTTCTATCAATATACTGTTGATTTTCACAAATTGTTATTTATTCAAAAAATGTTCTATTAATTGAATTTGCATGACTTCTTATTTTAAAAAAATGGATATTTTCCATTTTTGGGAAAATTGCGTACTAAAAAAAGAGAGTTATCTGCCCCTTACACCATTGGAAGTCTTCTAAAATAAATTTCGGCTCGTCTACCCGATCTATACAAGTGCCGAATTATGCTATGAAGCAATTATTTTTATATATTTTTCTTTAAAGACTAAAATATTTTTATTGTTTTGAATAACATATTTTTTATATAACTCACTAAAAAACTTTACTGCTTTCGCTTCGTTTTACGTTTCCCCATTCCAAATTTAGATAAACTAATTAAGAACTGTATGTAGGCTGATGTAAAAAGTTTTTTCCTATTTCATACGTAATACTAAATTGATTTTCACGCAAATACATTCAGCCTGTGATAATCTTAAAAATATATACAATTTTTGAACTGCTGCATATTGTCCTTCTGATAAAATTACATGGGTCGGGAGACGACGTGTTTATCCTTACTGTGTGTTGTTATATTTACCACACACATCACTGCATTCAGCTATGTTTTTCGCAGCATTCTGAAGTAGTTATATTTATTGCCGTGTAGGTTTAACGTGTGTGGATGGAAATTCAGCTACGTCGTTTGTAGCATTCTGAAGTAGTGATGTTTATTTCCGTGTAAGTTTAACGTGTGTGGATGTAAATTCAGCTATGTCGTTGGTAGCATTCTGAAGTAGTGTTGGATAATGGCCCCGTGGGAACGGACGCATCCTGAAGTGGACGTATCTGTGGGAAATCTTTTTGTTTTGCTTGTGCGATTTAGTGAGGATTGACCCGTACAGTCGAGTGCAGAACAGGGCTGTTCTCACTGTTGGAGCTCACAGACGTGACAGGCCACCATTTTGTTGAGACCTTTTAGGTCAAGTGTTCAGGGGAGTCAGGCTGTGACGAATGCATCTGCGCATGGGGGTTCTGTGACGTCACGGACTTTTTCGTGGGAGCAGAGTTTTGCTAGTCTGGGGTTTGGAGGCGAGCCGAACAGACGTATTTCTCTATGTAGTCTTCAACATGATTAGGGGAATTAAATTCCGTAAGAGAATACAGGCGTGAGATCTCTTATTTCCCCCCTCCTTGAATGGCTAAGGACTTAATTAGGTAGTAACTACGATAAAGCAGTAATTTGGTCTCTCCCTCGACGTTAGTGAATATCTCCAAGCCGACGGAAATCTAACGCCTGAAATAAAAAGAATCAAAAGGTTTAAAAGATTGTTTATCTCCGTAATCGGTCATGAAGTTGTTTGTTGTAGCGGCAATGTTCACGGCAGAAAGAAACGAAGAAAGAATTCAACCATTAGACGACATCGAGACGGCGCCCCTACCCGACGGAGAAGTGAAGGTACGAGAAATTTAAAGGTATGCAACATATACCTTTTTGGTGTAGAAATGATCAGTTGTTAAAACGAGAACTGCCACGGCCCATTCCCGGGGCGGTATGTAACAGTAGTGATGTTTATTGTCGTGTAAGTTTAACGTGTGTTAATCTACATTCAACTATGTCGTCTCCAGAATGTTGAAGTAGGTATGGTCATTGCTCTGTAAGGTCAACGTGTGTAGATGTACATTCGGCTATGTGGTTTCCAAACATTTTGAAGGAGTTACGTTGATATGTTGTTTGAAACTCGGTTAACGAGTTTGTTTATTTTATCTCAATTGGTCGGCTCCAGATTTGCGTTGAATCAAGCGGGAAGCTACTCAATTGGTCAATCAGCATTCGATTATTATTTTATTGCAATTTTGTCATATGACTTGTTCATGCGGACGTAATTGTAAAGTATTGTACTATGTATGCCCCATTTTCACTTCTTGCGAACGTTTCTATTAGTAAAGGATACGAATGTGAGGGAAAGAAAAGAAAAGGAAAGAAAAAGAAAGAAAAGGAAAGAAAAAGAAAGAAAAAGAAAGAAAAAGAAAAAAAGAAAAAGAAAAGAAAAAGAAAGAAAAAGGAAAGAAAAGGAAATAAAAAGAAAGAAAAAGGAAAGAAAAAGAAAAGAAAAAAAGAAAAGGAAAGAAAAAGAAAGAAAAAAAAAGAAAAGGAAAGAAAAAGAAAAAAAAGAAAGAAAAAGGAAAAAAAAGAAAAGGAAAGAAAAAGAAAGAAAAAGAAAGTAAAAGAAAAGAAAAAGAAAGAAAAAGGAAAGAAAAAGAAAAGAAAAAGAAAGAAAAGGAAAGAAAAAGAAAAGAAAAAGAAAGAAAAAGAAAAGAAAAAAAAAGAAAAGGAAAGAAAAAGAAAGAAAAAGGAAAGAAAAGGAAAGAAAAAGAAAGAAAAAGAAAGAATGAAGCAAACACGAAAAAAGAAAGAAAGGCAGTGGCTTAGCGGACCAGTAACTCATTTCGCTTGCTCGGACTTGCCAGAAATTAATATAAATATTGAAAAATGGAATATATGGAGGTAAATTAACCCCCATATATTAATTTAATTTAATCTGACATTCTATAATTTTGTAATTGAAACGGGTCAGTAGTTTGTTTAACCGGGGTTATGTCTCTTGCGCAGCTAACTTCATTGAACTAGCCGTCTTTTGTTCAGTTGGTATTGTGTCTATCTCAAGGTTATCTGGGTCAATGTGATGCATTGTTGTTCTTGATAAAGTGTCAGCTGGCATTTATCAACTTTCTACTGCGGCAAAGTGTGGCACAAGGCTGTTTAATGTAGGTAAAGCAAGATTCCTCGAGAGGACACTCCTGTAAGTGCAAAAATAGCCGAGACCGGATCTGTGTCAATGTTAGATGTGGGCGCATCATATGATCAGCAACAAATCAACCCTCACTTCTGACCGGGGGGGGGGGTCTTTGGAGGATAGCCACATAGAACCATACTTCACACCTTACAAAGAAGGGTCTGATGCTGTCCAGCCAGAATGATGCTAACGAGAACCAAGTTCAAGGGTTACTTACTTCCTACTTAAACAAGACTGGCATAAGGCCGGGGAGGGGGGGGGGGCAAAACCCACTTCCTCGAATGTGCATCTGTCTCGGTACAACAAATAGTCGAGAACGGCCCTGCGTCAATATGCAGTAAGGACAACTCAGGGGGATCGGTAATAAACCAAACAACGCTTCCGACGGAGGAGATATTGCCTGGGAGGATGGTCAAATATGACCGAGCCGAACCATACTTAATCCCAACAATAAAGGGTCAAAGGGAACTTATGTTGGTATGAAAATAGCTAGCGAAAGTGCCAGCTGCTGTCTTATATATGCCATGAATTTAGCTGGCGTAAATCTTTTAGCGAATATTTGTTTTTAGATGAGTTCATTGCACATGTGTGTTGTCTGCATATGTTGGTAATTTCTAACAGCTAAATAAACAGCTAAATAAACAGCTAAATAAAAAGCTAAATAAAAAGCTAAATAAACAGCTAAATAAACAGCTAAATAAATAGTCAAATTTTTTCTATAGAAAAATATTTATTTTTGCGGTGAAATCATTTCGGTAGAAAAGAATGAGATAGGTAAGAGAAATGTTGTTACTTGTTGTATGACCGCACTGACGCCACCAGCAGCAGCCTCCCTCTAAGGTGGATGGTGCTGCTGTTGGTGAGGATGAGCCAACATCAGAATCTGTCGTCCTCTGGTTATCACTGGCCCTGCGTCAGTGGCAGGCAATGTCGTGTAAGCCGCTTAATCGCACATGCAGGGGGTGAGGATAAACGCGTTGCTTCTGTGCATATAGAACCGCCTTCTCTTTGCGTGTTCGAGACAAAACCTTTCCCGACTTCGTATGCAACCGCTAGACATTGCTGCTTTCGATGTCGGGGTTAAATAATCTGAAGTCTTGCAAGTATAGACAAAAAGCTACGACCAAGCTGAGGACTTCATGCAGACCCGAAAGGCATGAGGCACGATCTTTGTGAGCTATGTGCATTCGTTTTATTCGATCATCATCATCATCATCATCATCATCATCATCATCATCATCATCATCATCATCATCATCATCATCATCATCATCATCATCATCACTTCCCTGTGTCGTTGCTGTACAAAAAATTTAATTTAATATAATTCAGTTAAGCTGTTAGGCATTTTCTTCAGATTAAATTTGGTCGGTATTTAGAATCATACTAGAACGTTGTTATTTTTATTACTACTGCTATTATTATTATCGCTACTACCACTATCATTATTACTACTATTATTACTATTATTGCCGCAACATTAAGACCTTGATTTAAACCTGTAATAGTATAACCTATTTCTCTTAAAGTGTGCTCCGTATTAAAATATTGGAGGGCTTACAGATAATCTTAGTTGTATTATTTATTTTTAATCTATAAATTAAGATTAGATCTCTTAATTTTATTAGTTTAGTGGTATTCTACTACCTTACAACAAATTATACCTATCTAGGGGCGCATAAATTTTTGTGCCATATTATTAAGTTATTTATGTTTAATTTTCTAAGTTGTTCACAAACTTATCCAGAGTTAGCCGTTTTACGTGCCTACAGTTAAAACCTATTTCATCTTGTTGATTTAGTAAACAACTTTTATCAGGGAACATAACAATGGCCAACTTTTCACTAAGACAGAGAAAACATGTAGGATTGTGTAGAATGGGTGTTGAGAACGTTTTAAAATACCCCATTTTACTACAGGAACTATATTCTCATATTTTAAGGATTTAATGTACTTGGATAGTGAAGTGTCTATTTTATTATCTGGGTTATTAAATTAAAAAAATTGTGGTAGTGAATTTGGTCTTAAAGTCAGTACTTATACTCCCTATGTTAAATTCTTTTAGATAAGGATTGTTTTCTGAGAATACAGTTCCTAAATAAACTGTATTTTTGGTTAAACATTTTTCTTGTAACGGACATTTACTCTTATCGCTACAGCTACATTCGATTATTGTTATTATTATTTTGTAAGTTGTTATCATTGCTTTTTAATATATGTCTATTATGATTCTTAATTATTTTCTCTCTCCCCCTCTCTCTCTCTCTTTCTCTCTCTCTCTCTCTCTCTCTCTATATATATATATATATATATATATATATATACACACACAAACACACACACACACACATATATATATATATATATATATATATATATATATATATTACAATATATTCTTGACTAGAGGCATTCTAAAACTGCCTCTCTCTTAAGCCCAGGAACAATTTTTAATGATGGCCTTCCATATGCGAGTCTTTTTAACTTTTTCAAATATTCGCAATTTCCATCAGAACGAACTTTTTGTGCCGTTATTCTGAAGCCTTCTTTCGACTACCGCGAACGGAATTTTTTCCATATAAGAACTGTTTTACCCTTACCTCGAAGAATCGTATTTCTCTACAACTCTGGCTGCCTAAACTAATTCTTAACACAGGACGCGGGTTTTACCATATTGCAGAATCTTTGAATCGGAGCTAACGAAATCTTCGTGCATCTTCAACGGTGAATTTGTGCCGACATCGTCTACATTGTCTCATTTTTTAAATAGTTTTATACCTTTTCAAATGTTTAGATTATGGAATTTTTTATTTTACTAACTTTGAATAGCCATGTTTTTAAGAAGGTATAATAAAATAATTTTCTTATATAAATCCCTTGTTTTGAATAATTGATGATTTAATAGATATTGTATTCCACACAATTTGTTATTTCCATCACTTACTCATTATATATATATATATATATATATATATATATATATATATATATATATATATATATATATATATATATATATATATATATATATATATATATTAAAATGACAATAAAAGCCCTTACAATGCAAGACAGATTTATTTCTTTTTTTTTTTTACTTTAATCTTATATATTTCGGAGATATTCTCCATTTTCAGAGATTAATTTTCTCTTTCTTTTAATAAAATAAACAAACTTTTAGTTTTGTTTATCGAAGAGATGTCTTTGTGTTGGTCTGACGTATAGTCCGCTGTGATGGAATTCGCGGTTCAATGTAGAAAAGAACGGAAGCATCGGGCATGCTGGGAGTTAATTTCAAATATATTGGTTGTTCTTTTTTTTTATATAAGCATTGATAATGAATATTAAAATGACAATAAAAGCCCTTACAATGCAAGACAGATTTAATTCTTTTATTTTTATTTTTTTACTTTAATCTTATATGCAGGCATCGTAGAATACAGAGCGAGATTTACAAACATCAAAAGGTAATAGGCTCTAAAATTTCGTACTACGATAAAAGTTAGTATGAACAGTTCAGCTAGTGTTTATACTTTTCGTGTCAAATGGATTTCAGGCATCGCAAAATAAAGCAAATAGGAAATGAACAGATTCGGGTTGACACCGGTTGTTTTCACTTCCGGTTACTCGCGAACGCACATTGAACTTGTAAGCTGACGGATAATGCTAATTTTTTTAAAATAAAACCATTCTGCGTTATTTGTTTTTTCGTGTTTATTTTAAGAAAAAGAGGGGGGGATATTAAAAACATCGTAGAGATTTTTCTGTAAGCAAAATGTATAAACAAACGAAATAACATTTAACAATTACATAATTTTATTTACAAAAGTACAAACAAACGAAATCGCAAACACTTCGACAATTATTTCTTGTAAAACCTTTTTTTTTAATTAAAACTATTCTGAGTTGTTTGGTGTTTCGTATTTATTTTAAGAAGGGGATATATTATGAAAATATTGCAAAGATTGTGTCTCTATTTACCTGTCTCGCCCACGAGGACGGAGTTCTGCGTTGTTTTGTCTATATTTTTACTGTCCTCGGTCAGTGAAGGAGAACTCTTTCTAGACTGAGGCAATTTTTATTTTTGTCCAAATCAAGAGTTCCCCTTGTCTTTTACTTACATAAAATAATATCTGCGACGTTTTTTTTTAATATACCCGCATACATAAATACGAAAATAGTTTGAATTTAAAAAAAAAGTGTTGAATATTATCCGTCTGCTTACAAGTCTGCGAGTAATCGAAAGTGAACGCAACCGGTGTTAATCCGAATTTGTCCTTTTCGGATTTGCTTTGTTTTGGTGTGTCTGAAATCCATTTAATGCTATTTTCTCCCACGAGTTGTTGCAAGTAGTGCTGATTCGACGCGAGGAGAATGCTTGTGGCTGTTGTTGTTCAAAGTGCTAAACGTCGTCGTATGTTATCGCGGTAACAAGTTACCGAATACTCATAGTGTGAGAAAAGCTCCCAGTGGCTTGGCGCTAAATATTTAACGGTTCTTTTTTTATTCTTTTCGTAGAATTTTTTTTCCTCATTGCTTTCATTTTAATTTATTTTATTTGAATTTGTACAAAATATGCAACTCCTTTTTTGTTAGGTCTTCAGCAATGGTGCCTTATAGTTAACAATAATAAAAAGGGGAAAAAAACAAATATTGAACAAATAACTGTTACCAAACGCAATAAAAGTTAATTTTATACCTACCTGCATCATTTCTTTTGTATTTTAAAGTGTTTGAACATGTTTTCATTTCAATATAAGATTTCGATCAAATACAATGTCGTCACAGCCAGAATTCAAAATGGCTGCCACCGGCTTTCCCGAAATAATCGAAGTCTAATTTTTTTCGTCATTGTCTTTTTTGAATTCGGCAGAAAAGTAAATTTTTATTGCGTTTGGAATAGTTATTTGTTGTACATTTGTATTTTGTTTTTGTATTCACCAAAAAAAAAAAAGACGAAAACCCTATTAATCAAACTTCGGTGATTTCCGGAAAGCCGTCCGTTAACCATTTTGAATTCTAACTGTAACGACATCGTATTTGAACGAAATTTTATATTGAAATAAACACGTTTCTAAACACTGTAACACACAAAAATATATACAGGTAGGTAGAAAAGTAACTTTTCTTGCATTTGGTAACAGTTATTTGTTCAATATTTGTTTGTTTTTTCACCCCTTGTTATTGCAATTTTTTCTTAGTGGCCGCACATCTTTACAAAGAGTAATGAACTAGTGGAGACTTCGTATCATAGTTATGGGTGTGGGGCCATAGACTACTAACATCGGTACTGAAAGTTGGCGGTAAAAAGTTAATGATCACGTGTAGCTTATCTGTACTTTGCAGGACTGATAGCGTTAATCAAGTTGTTGAGTTGACTTAAATGGCAATGTCACTCGAGTTCGGGTCGGCCCCAAAATGATAATGTACGTTGAATAAATGAACTCGTTTCGACGATAAGACACAGCTTTTATAGGCTGTAGTTGTAGTAGTATTAGTGCTAACAGTGGTGATGGCAACACTACAAGAGCATTGTTAGTAAGAACAAGAGAACCATGACAGTTAATATTTTTATTTAGTATCTACAAACACGTATACAAGGTGGCCGCCCAAATGTCACGATACCCTTTCTAGAACTTATGACCATGTCTTCGTCAGTCCCTACTTATTTTCCTCCCGACGAGAGCAGATTTAGAAACAAGGTCGGTTTTAATGTGAGGAAAATCCAGCTCCCTCAGAAAGGGACACTCTGGTTTGGGATAAATATTAAAATTGTCTCAATCTAGAAAGATTTCTTTGTCACTGACCCAGAACAGAAACGATGAAGTGTTGTATCAGAACAGATACTACACTTTGCTCTTAGCCAATGATTTTATGACTTGGACTAATCCACGGCCGTTTTAAACGAGGCCATAGCACTGGAAAATGACGTCATGCTATAAAGTAACAAATCTGTCGAACAGTCAGACTATGAGCATTTTGACCCCTCCCTTCATTTAACAATTCAGGAAATCAACCAATTTTTATGAAATTTTCAGTATTTATTAATTAAAGATCACGGAATATAATTGACCCATTATTTTATTAGAAATCTTAGTGAAAATGTATTATTTTGTGTAATTTGCGCAGACTAGACAGCAAATATTAAATAAATACTTAATAATAAAATGGTATCATATTTTTTTTAATTTCTAAAACATGAAAATTTTTCTTTGAAAAATAATTTGTCTGATGTAATATCCATTCCTAAAATAAGTTTATTCGTTCCGGATTATTTTTAAATGTTTGACTGATTGTTATGACAATCTGGTCTACAAAAAAGACTAGTATCAGTTATGCTGCATGGAAATATGTCTTTGTTTATAAACTCAAGAAGAAGACAAATCCTTATTCTTGGGTAGTTTGTTTTCTTAAATGAACATTTCATTATTATTATTTTTAGCTGAATAATTTGATAAGAGTTGCTCTCATTTCCCCAAAAATAAATGAGGTTTCTTGATTTTTTTTAATTTTAAAGTAAACCAAACATGAAAGATTACAAATTCAGTAAAGTAACACAAAATCATTAATTCAAAATAATTAATTAATAGAACATTTATTAAAATAAATTAAAATATGTTTTATTTGTTTTTTGGTTTTGCAAAACGAACAGTTTATTTACAATATAGTAAAAATTTGTAATAAATTAAAACAGTGATGTTTTGGGGGGTATCCAAAACAGATAGTTTATTTACAATATATTATTATTTGAATATCTCGCTTATTTCGTTCGATTTTGGCACACATTCAGGATTAAACTTATTAATTAATCTAAAATTGTATTTTTTATCTTGAAATAAAATTCTAATTTATATTTTTTAAGACTTGAAATTCGAACTTTAATGCAATGCCTTAAAAGTTGGAGGACATGTTGTCATTTTCTTATTTTATTTCACGCTTGACATCTATAAAAAGGAAATACGTTTTAAAAAAAAGAACAAGTTAATAATGATTTTCAAGTGAATGAATACTCCTTAAGAGAGTATCTATGTTCTTGTCAGAGGAATAAAATCACAATAGCAGGAACAAGTTAACAATGATTTCCAAGTGAATGAATAATCCTATGGACGTGAGTCTGCTCGCTCTAATTACTTGCTCTGATTACAGATAGACGCATGTGCGTTAGCGCCTTCGGGCACTTCCGGTCCTCATTGATAGTGGGTCTTACTCTCACTATCAATGACATCACCAGAAAAAAAAACTTGACTCAGTTAACAGGCCTTATATTACGACACCGTGACTAATCCAACCAGAGCTGTCTTTACCAACCTTTGTGCTTCACGAATGGGAGGGAATACTTTAGTAGATCTCTGAAGGCCTCCATACATGTACCGTGCGTCGCTGTTAATTAAAATATTGTCGGAAAATATAATAGAGACGTTTTTAACAGTAACATAAAAACAAAAATGCTACCGTGTGTGCGTCAATCTGGCTCACAACTAAATTTTGTCAAACTTCCACGTTACGATGTTTAATCTGAAAACTTTTATTGCCGTTAAAATATATGGTTTATTGAATAAACAATGAAAAGTTTCCTTAAAATTGTATTAAAACTCTATCAACTTAAGTGATTTAAAACAGAAACATTGACTTATTCGGAAAGGGTAATCGTTACTGTTCCAATATGTCATCAATCGAATGGTGTGATCTACCAAGTTGTTTTCATTTCAATATGTGATCTACCCATTAACCCTAACCCTAACCCTAACTCGTTGTTAGGGCTAGTTAGCTCGAATTAATGGGTAGATCGCATATTTAAATGTAAACAACTCGGTAGATCACATATTGGATTAGAAACTATTGGAAGATCATATATTGGATTAGAAACTATTGGAAGATCATATATTGGATTAGAAACTATTGGAAGATCATATATTGGATTAGAAACTATTGGAAGATCATATATTGGATTAGAAACTATTGGAAGATCATATATTGGATTAGAAACTATTGGAAGATCACATATTGGATTAGAAACTATTGGAAGATCATATATTGGATTAGAAACTATTGGAAGATCACATATTGGATTAGAAACTATTGGAAGATCACATATTGGATTAGAAACTATTGGAAGATCACATATTGGATTAGAAACTATTTAAGATCACATATTGGAAGAGCACCGGTTAATCTTCTATCTTAGACATCGGCCCCTAGCGCCCGGTCGTAAATCACACCGTAGAATAGGAGTAGCAAGATTTGGTGTAGGTGTCTAAAATAATAGTAGGGAGTGTCGATGGGACTGTAGTGTATCTCTGTCGCCATTCGTCGTTGTTCCTCTTTTTTAGGAGAGAAAGGAAGGCTGGATTTTAAATGAAGGATAGAAAGAAAGAATGAAAGAAAAAATAATGGGTCGAATAAAATAATGACAAAATGAAAGAATAACGTTAAGCTTAAAGAAGGAAAGAAAGAAAGAAAAATAAATGGATGACTGAAATAATCACGAAATGCAAGAAGTTCTTCTTAAGTTGACACTTTATTGTACAACAGGATTTTGCAGTTTGTTACACCGATCTTTATAAACTGCTTAAGCTCCCCCAACTTTCCTGCGAATGACACAAAACTGCATCACAATTTGTGAGCTTTGAGAGCGTGAAGTAATTCCTTCGTCACCACTACTCGCAGGTCCACTCTTACTCGGAGGGGTAGTACCCGTCAGACCCCCGTGTATAGATAAAAAAAACTATCAATTACAGGATATTTGTGTACAAAAATATACGCCTACAAAACAAATGAACCTACAAACTAATCTATGCAGAACATATGTTTAAGCATAAAATCACACAACGACGTTTGGTAGGCTGTAAAAACCAACAACTAACACAACAATTAACCCAACAAATAGTGATAAAGGTAAACATCTAAACAAAAAACATGAAACCATAATTAACTGTAGGCATAATAGGTCCTATCTTCTCAGTAACTTACATACAATCTCTTGAACCCTTAGTACCATTAAAAAAATAAAAAATAAAACCCATAAACCAAACCTATCATTCTATAGTCTCTACCTTATTTCCTACAACTTATAACCCTCTCACTACAACTCTGTCCCTCTACATATTATATACCAGTGTCTCTGATATACGACCGGCAACGTGGGATTTCAAATTTTAAATTTACACCACTACAAAGACTGACAGGGTGGTTGTAGTAAAAAAATCGGGAGAACATTTTAAAATGGACGCCACAACGGGCGACAAAATTAATTATGGAAAACCTTAAAGAGAAAAAAAACTTGGAGAAATTAACTACAAATTCAGCAGACAACGTCCTAATTCAAACAACTGGATTACCGGATGAAACAAAAGAAGGAAAACAAGTAAGGCCAACTTATTATTCTCTTAATTGAATAAATCAGTGATTTTTGTTTTAATTGCTATTCCGACACTGTTGTAATATTTAACAATAAGGGAATACATTATTTTTTTTCTTTCTCCAAAAGACAGAATGTTACTTCGGCCGAAAGAAAAAAAATTAAAACCGTAGTTTTATTTTTTCTCTGACTTAAGTTCCGACCGCAAATTCTACGGCTAGGCACTACGCGTAAAAGCGTACTAAAAAAGCGTTTTTATCGAGAGAAAAAAGGTTTTATACTCTTTGTACAACTAACATTACGTCTAGGAAGCATACTATTAAGAAAATAACTTTTTTTAACAAGCCGTACCCGAAAGAAAACAGTTACTTTCTAACAAAAAAGACACCCTTTAAAATATGGAAGAATTTAAAGCGACGATTGAGGAATTAGTTAAATTTCAAATGCAACAGCAACTCGAACATAATAAAGAGGCAGACGAGAGACTAAAGAAAGATTTTAAAAGCTTCTTCTAGAACAAAATGAAAAGATTATAGAGCAAAAGAAAAAAGCCGACGACATACTTATTGAACAAAAGAAAGAAGCCGACGACAGACTTATAGAGCAAAAGAGGGAAACTGACAAAATTCTTTTCGAACACATGAAAGAGGCTGACAGAAAGATTGAGATATTAATCCAAACAATATCGGTTCGAGGCAAAAGTAACGAAAACGATAATGATTTTTTGCAGAATGTTGTGTGGCGTACGATCGACAATTTCACGTATTCCCTTGATTAGGAGTAGACTTTTGCTTCGTATTTTAGAAGATATGAAGACTTATATAAAATTGATTGCAAAAATTTGGCAGACTCTATAAAGGTTCGCCTGTTACTTAGGAAATTAGTCACCACCGAACATACTAAGTTCGTGGATTTCATTTTGCCTCGAAAGACTAGCGATTTGACTTTTGCGGAAGCGGTCAAACTTTTACAGGAGCTTTTTAGCCCAAATACTTTGTTATTTCACAAACGCTGGAAGTGTTTAAACCTGGTAAAAAAAAACGACGAAGATTATTAAACGTTCGCATCAGTATTAAATAAACAGTTAAATTATCTTAACTCAGTGCTGATAATTTTAAATGCTTAATCTTCGTTCAAGGATTGGTATCAGAAAAAGACGCAGAAATAAAGCGTAGGGTTATAAATAAATTAGAAAATGAACCGAACTTAACACTGCAAAAATTAACCGAGGACTGCCAACGATTTATTAGTGTTAAGCAGGATTCGAAAGACATCGAACAGTCGGACATTGCACACACACGAAAAGTGCGTCAAAAATCGAAATTCAACTCTCATCAAAAAACTATTCAAAGCAAAAAACGGGATTTTCACGCCTCAAAAACAAACCAGCCTTATATAAAAAATAAATTACCGCCAAGCCCTTGTTATCGGTGCGAAAGCTTGCATTGGGTAACAGAATGTCCATTTCGTTTTAAAACCTGCCTGATTTGTAAAAAATCGGACACAAAATTTCGCATTGTAGAACGATGAAAGAAAATAAAACGCAGGTAAAGACTATCAAACATAGCGATAATATTACAAGAGGATATGTTCAGGTTAAAATCGTAAATAAAACGTAAAACTACAATTGGATTCGTGTTCAGACGTGTCAATTATTAGCATTCATGGAGACAGTTGAGAAACCGACCATATTAAGAATCAATCAAATTGTAAGAACAGTGACTGGTGAACAAATAAAATTCGAGGGTTAAATAATTACCAACATGACTTTTAACGGAACGACGAAAAAAAAAATTACATATTAAAAACAATGTAATTTATTTGGCGTAGACCTTATTCACCTAGTCAGACTATGGGGATTATCAACCAAGAATTCTTGCCAGAAGAAAATAAATCTGAAGACCGGATCAGGAAAACGAAATAAAGATTTGGTTTCAACCATTAATCGTATGAAATGGACTCAAAATAAATTGCCAGCAGAAATGACATAAATTAAATGGCATAAGGAAACAAAATGCACGCTGAAAAAAGCGAACACCAAACTAAAAGAAATTAAGCCAAATTATTTGAATAACTAGTTAATGAAGGTGAACTCAGAGTTAAAGAACTACAATTACTAAAGTTACAAATCGAAGAGTTTTCTGAAGAACTAAAAACTATGAAAGATAAGATGACTTTTCTTGAATTGGAATGTCGAATACATTTAAAGATGTACTCAAAAGTCAGACATCTAGAATTAAAAAGCTGGAGGATATCAAATCTGAATTTGATAGAGACCATCAATTCTCTCATAAGAGACACATAAACGAAATTAGGGAACGACTATCAGAAGAAACCGACAGCACTACCCAGGAAGAGGTTATGGCTACCAAAAACAATACTTTCGATATACAACTATCTGAAGCAACCTCAGAATAGCATCAATCGAACAAGGAAACAATACTAGACTCCTGAGAAGGCCATGCTTGGGAGGGGAGTTATGGTGCCGTACCTATTACGAACATTTGGACTCTTCCATTCTCAATAAATACTGGACGCATTATGCTTCTCATTTGGTGAGGCCAACCCCAGTCTACACTGGCAGTCAGGACTGACATACATCTCCTCTTGTTCCTCTGTTGTATATACTTTTATCCAATATATTTGTTTTACGTAAACCCCGTGTCTGTATTCTTATTCCGGCCCCTAACACTTATTAATATTGTTATAATCATTACCACTATTGTTATTATTGTTATTATTACTATTATTATCATCATCATTATTATACCTTATCAATAGTGCTATTATTATTATTATTATTATTATTATTATTATTATTATTATTATTATTATTATTATTATTATTAACATTTTTGTTATTATCATTATTATTATTTTAACTTTAATTTTTATTGTAATTTTAATATTATTACTTCTATTGTCATCACTACCATTGATATTATTACTGACATTACAATTATTAATAATGATTATTGTTATATTATATTATAATTATTGTTAAATACCGACTTTCACTCCGGTTAAATTCCGAATACAAACCATTCAAAAACCCTGAAGAGTTACTGCCCTTAAAATGCCCGGATGATATCTTTATTTAAATTCCTTTTGGGTTGATTTAAAATCCTGTGTTTTTAACCTTTTTATCTCTTCATAAGTCTAATCCTTAAACCCATTTACTCTCCCTATTTTCTT